>CM035173.1:64742059-65342059 GCA_020205615.1 Panax quinquefolius | reverse complement strand
AATCAAGCGCTAATTGGGAGGCAACCCGATCTTTAGTTCTTTATCATATTTTTAATTCACATTTGTTTAATCATAGTTTTCATTAAATTACTAGGTAGAAGAATAATAAAAGTCTCGTTAATATCTCCACATTATATTATGTTATCAATAACTCACTATTTCTCATGTGTTAAATCTTGCAGGATGGAAAATGGAGCATTAAGTGAACTACATGAAGCAGAACAAAGAGCCTGACAGTAGGCATACCCACCGGGGCGGGCCTTTTCAAGATACAAGATTTCAAGATGGGGTCCACAATCCGTAAGGCGGCTTCCATCTGGGTCCACGAATAATCCAAAGATAGAATCGAAGCTCGCACAAGGGCGGGCCTTCCTTCTGATTACAATACCCCCACACCGGCAATATAACAGGGGTCTTAGAATTCAACAAACTTTGGGCAGTTATAGACTTCTTCACTTCCCAATAACATACCACTTTCCCACTTCCCCACTACTTCATAACTCCATAACCACCACCCACTACCATTACTTCTACCCCACTACTCCCAATACTCCATTACTCTTCTCCACCTCTTCAATCCACCAATGGTAGCCATCCTTCTCCCTCTATATATATCACCACATCTCATACCAAATCTCTCACCACACTTGATATAAAGCAAACATATAGTATACTTGTGAGCTAGAGAGGATAAAATTGAAAAGTTTGGGGGAGAGTTAAGGCAAGTCCAGCAATAGGGAGAGATATGGCTTCACAATCATCATCTAAACGCCAAAGCGGAGAAAGCTCATGGTCATCTCAACCAACCCGCACCTTTGATCGCGGAATTGCATGTGTCACCGCCGCAATTTGGTAGATGACTACATGCTCACCAAAGCCCTTACACCGAGAGGGGGTTGGCACCGATCCCAACGATGGGGAGCCGATGCCTCAAATTTACCAAAAGGATGGACCAAATTCACCGAGGAGCCGAACCACCGTCGTTAACATCACAAAGAATTCTACGCAAATGTCGAGGACAAAGAACCATTCCACGATTTGTGCGAGGCTCATTGGTTCCATTCAAAGGTCGACGCCATCAATACCTACTACCAACTACGGGTACCTCGCCACTGCTAGTATGCTCATCTTCGTAATTCTGACCTGGACTATGATGCTATAATCACGGAGATGACAAAGCCGGGAACATCGTGGATCAAGGGTCGAAAAGGAGGCACCGTTTTTTATAGCAAGAACCTTAGCCGGTATGGAAAAATCTAGTACGCATTCCTATGCGCAAAATTGCTTCCGTCCTAACATACCTTGAACGTCACCAAAGAGAAGGCGTTACTGTTGTACGCCATTGTGCAAGATTTTATCATTGACATCGGGGCCATAATCTGTTCATCAATCCGCCGGTACTTACGTGGAATTTTTTTGGAGGCTTGCCACACCCATCTCTCATTTGTGGGTTATGTCGCAATGCAGGAGTTAGATGGTCCGACGACGAGCCCACACAATTGCCGCTTGCATTGCTTTATTCGAGAATGATAGCGCGGTATTCTGTATGGGCAGGAGGCGAGTCACATCCACGTGGTGTGGGTTTCATTTTTTCGTCGGATTCGAACGACGACGTTGATGCTACAGAGACATCGAGGGATGACGATGAAGCAATGGGCGATCAAGGGGCTGAGCAGGTATCGCAGGCCGAGGCCATATCCAGTTCTCAGTTCCTTGCTTTCCAAAATCAAATGAATGCGCATACCAAGGCAACTCGTCTGGAAATGAGGCGATTGGAAATGAGGCAAGATCATATGTTCGATGCTATGAACGCATCTTTCGCCTCTTTGAACACAACTCTTCAAAGCTTCAACCCTGGCAAAGACAATTTCGCATCAACAAATTTTGACCAATGCCAAGGTTCCCACCAAGTGATTCCGATGAAGAAAATCAACAACCACCTCCTCGCACTTAAGCGAAAGCAGGAAGTCCTCACGCACTTAATTCGATTATTCTACCAATGAGGACATCAGACACTTAAGTTTAAAGGATTTAAATACATGTTTGCATGTATTTAGCTCATTTAGGTTTTAATTTGCATTTTGTCATTTAAATTTTTGTATTGCATATCTTAATTTAAGTAGTGCATGATAGCTTAGGTGCATCCATAGTAGCTTAGGTTAATGTTTGTCATTGCATATTAGATAATCTTGTAATGCATTTTGTTATCCATATATAAAAAAATAAAATAAAAAATAAATAAAATTTTTTTAGTTAAATATTATGTTTGCGTAAGTCCATAAATGTTGTAGTTCATATTATTTGTGGGCCAAAGATGTGATTGATAATAAGTTAACAAATACAGCGTTGATTACTAGAATTGTGAAACAATTTTTGTTTATGAATCGAATCTTGAGCTTGTTTGAAACTGGTGTAGAAAAGGATAGCACGATTAATAACTTCTGTGTTGATTGGTCAATTCAAATTGATACCTAAATGGTCTCTAAAGGATAATGCTAGAGTAAATGACAAAACAACAAGGATGGACAGTAAAGGCTAAAGTTAGGCAAGAACCTAAGTTTGGGGGATGATATGTGGGTTATATAAGCTTTATTTCGTTAAAAAAAGAAAAAAAAATATGAATAAACACTGTGGCGTGCTTGTCTAGTTTTGTGGCCTTTGTTACTTGAGTAAGTAAGCTCGAGGGGATTGTTTTTACACCTAGCAATACTCTAAGGTCTTAATGGTCCGGGAGTCGCTGGTCGAAAGCTCAAGTTAAGGTAGCATTGAAAAGCCTAAAGACATTGCATAACTATGTGTATAAAAAGAATAAAACAAGAAATAAGAGCAAAAAACCCCCGTATAAAAAAAAGAGAAGTATATGAATAAAGTATAAGTACCCTACTTGAACCCCCGAGATTAGTGATTGTTTAATTTTAGTTGGAACTATCTATTTTTGATATTTTTAAGTTTATGCTACGTGATTCCTTCTAAAAAATTGATTATGTATTGAATTTGAGTCTGTATCGGTTAGCATGGATGTTGATCACACACACACTATACCAGTGATAATGGCTTGAGATTTGAGGATTAAAATGGAATTGTAGATTGGTTTTTAGTGATTGATATTGTATAGTTGCTTGTTTTCGCTGAGGCCGTTAAAATAATCTTGATTCTACAGTCTTGATGGATTATAAATCATATAGTTAGATCATATTCATGTCATTTTTACATTGCATTGTATTGCATATAGTTGTTTTGTACTCGAGGACTAGCACGATTTAAGTTTGGGGGATTTTGATAAGTGGATTTTATATGCGCGATTCAATGTCCATTTCATGCTTATTTGTTGCTAATTTCTTGTGATCATGTTCCTTTTTACTCGTTTTATGTTATTGCATGTGCAAGACGGTGGTTGTAGTATTTAGCGTGCATTTGGAACTATTTAGTGTGATTTGAAGTCAATTAGAACAAAATTAGAGTACGGAATGAAATTCAGCAAAGTCATCTGGCAGAAGACAAGCTCGGGGCTGCTCATTTATTATTATACACCTCATCGAAGCGGGGTCTTAATACTCGCCAATCAAAGGAAGTTCATGCATATGCATATTTATATATATATACCACGGGCTGGGTCTTCAATTATGCTAGACAGAAGGGTACCACGGGCGTAGGCTGATAGTATATGAACTCACGGGGAGGGGGGTGTCGAATTTGAAGTGTTTTTATGTTTGTAATTTTTTTTGGGCATGTTTCTAGTATTTGCATGGCAATGTAACTCTAATCAAGGAAATTTCTACCGACTTGTGTGTTGGACATGATATACCCAATGAATAACAACTTTAAGAGAGATAAGACATATTACGAAGATCAAAGCTCTGCTTTTTCATAAAGAAGCGTGGAGGAGTATTTCAAGGGATTTTCAAGACAATTGCGATTTTAGACTACGTGAAGGGTGTTTTTCAATATTCTTCGTGTTAGGCTATTATTTGTAATCGAAAGAATGATTTCTATGATTTATTCAAGTTTATTTTGTTTGTCATGAACTAATTCACTTTTTAGCTTTATGGTGGATCCTTAAGTGAATCGATGATTTTGTAAACTTTAATTTCCAATTTATTAATCTATCTTCAGTTTATCTATATTGATTTGAGCTGAATTTATGAATTGTCTGATCAAAAATTCTTTGTGGAATTGGATGGAATCGAGAGAGGCTATTCAAATCTAGACCTAATTAGTATAGCACGTGTTCATGATTTTGTGAATAGCTTAATCTTGATGAATGTTAAGGTAGAGATATGCTTGACATCGCATGTAATCAGATAGAGAACTTATTCTTAAACCTTCTTCAATTATAATTCACATAGAGATATAGTGGGTTAGTTGATTAAGGTGTTTAACGGATTTCTATCTTAATTATGGATTGACGTTAATACGGTATTAGTGCATCGAGAGGTGATTAATATTACGTTCGTGTTCTTGATTAATAAACTGGGGTAGTGCATTGAATTAGAATAAAGGTGTTAAAATCAGAGTGAAGCTTAGGGTAAAATCATAAGTCTAATTCTCCATTAACTGTTTGAAATTTCCAGATTTTGATATTTGTGATTGTCCTGTGTTAGTTTAATTACTATTTAATTTAGAATCATTAGTTATAATTATTGAGTTGATTTATTTAATAAAATTAGGGTTAATAGGAAATTGGTAATTGTAAGTTAAGATTATTGCTAGTTAGTGATTGTAGACATAGATTGGTCTTGTTTCTATAGCATTTAAGAACATGTACCAATCTGAGCAGCTTCAGGTGTATATACACATTTACCTGTACACAATATTTTTAATGTGTGAGCTCATATGTATTTACAAGTGACTTACTACTAAACTAAGTTTAGAACAATGTTTTTGCCTAGGATCAGACTCAAAACGATTAGCTTTTGAATATAGCATGAGAACCTGCTCTGATACCAATTGTTAGTTCCCAGTAGGCACACAATAGATCTAGAAGGGGGGGGGGTTGAATAGATCCTTTTTAATTTCAAATACTTTTCATATTTATTTTGTATTGCTAATGAATTAGAATACGACAAACATAAGAATCTTTTCAAGCACAACGGAATAAATAAAATATCCCCTTCATTGATATATTCATAATCATAAATACATTGCTCTTAGAGTTAGTTAAGTGGTAAGCAGTGAATACATACTTTATAGCAGTTAAGTACATAATGTAAATGACATAAAGTAAATGACACAAGGGATTTTAAGTAGTTCAGAGACTCAAGCTCCTAATCCACTCTTCTGTTAGGTTTGTAATATTCATGAAGCAATCAAATTGCATAAAAAAAATGCGGAAGCGTGTAAAAATCAGAGTTTAAAATTTTACAAACCATATACCCGGATCATCCTTTATGCACAATTATTAATTAAACGAAAAGATAAAGAATAAAATCATACCTTGAAGATCGAGCTTCCTCAGTACAAGTTCACCTCCAAATCCTTTCGCTCAATCTTGAATCCACCGGGTTTGGTTCCTTCCTTTGATCAACGTTAGCCACCCATGTGTTTGGCCTCTAGAGGTGATCCACCAAGGAAGAATAAAATTCAAGAAGATGGGTGTTATGGCTAACCCTAGTTTTCTATCTCTATAGAAAGGGCATACTCCCAACAACTTGGAATTATTACGTACTTTGTTAAAGTTAACAACCCATTACACCCATAATAAGACTCCTCTTATTAATAGATGTGGGCAACCCACCTTAACAATTAAGGAATTGAGTTTTATTTAATTAATTAAATTCTTTTAATTAATTAAGCTCCCTAATCTTATTAGGGATAATTAATTAAACTCCTTTAACTAATTTTCCTTCCTAATCCAATTAGGAATAAATGAGAGTACTTATATTAAATTAATTCCTAAACTCTTTTAGAAATTAAAATAATAATAATTGTAATAATATTAATAAGACTCTCTTTTCAATTTATATTTAATATTTCTAAAATATTAAATAATAAATATTAAGCTATTTAATTTATTCTATCACCATAGATTAAATTAAATATACTTAACATATTATTACGATTATGCCATTAACTTCTTAAATAATTATTCTTCCTTTTATGGTGTGACCCTTTAGGTTCTCCATATTAAACCGGTTGTGAATAAATCAATTAGAACAATTTAATCTTATTTAAATAAATAAATTAAATAATTAATTTATTTAAATAAATAATATTTATTCTACAATAGGGATAAGCCTCCCCTAGCGATCAACGACTTTCCGGATAATATAGATTTCAACATTAATCATAAAAGAACCTTTGAGTAAATAGTTACCGTATAATTCAATCCTTCCACCATACAATGTCCCAATTAAATATAAGACATTGGAATTCTTGTCAAGTCTTATTTTATTTAATTATATGTATTTCGATCCTTAAATGCACAACACCAAATAATGCAAATTAGAAACTCCTTTCTAATTTCATTATGCCTTGGCCAAGGACTACTGGGTTGTCATTTATCGAATCACATAGGACATTTCTCTTCTTTTATTAGAAGTGGTAGATTCTTTATTGATCATACATTATCTCCATGTACAACTTATTATACCCAAGCATACCCTTTGATATACCCTAAGGGTCTTAAGGAATAAGTCAAAGTATAACTCATCATACACAAGATACTATGATGATCTCAAGTCCAAGGATTACTTGTACTACTATCACTACAGAATTCCTATCGACAGCAAATAAAACTCCATTAGGTATTCCTTAGCGAGCCACGCTCAAAGAACTTATTCTCTAATAAGCACCTACATACTTGCTTTAGTGTCTCCACACAAATGATCATGAGATCAATCATCCTCATCCAATGAAAGCAAGCAACGTATGTACCAATCTATCCGGATTCACTAATCCCCAATTTAGTAATCCAATGATTGGGAACTATTTTAGTTTTAAGCTTTCTAAGAATTTAGATCTCATTAGAATGATCATCATCATTATTCTAAAAGCATTGCTTAAAACTATGGGTTTATCACATATTATAAAACAAAGATCATGTAGATAATTAAAAGCCTTTAATAAATTAATACTTTTTATTAATAAATGAATAAGATTGTTACAAAGTATATGCTTTATCATCAAACATGATTGGCTTGTGTGCATACTACTTTTCAATCTCCCACTTGCACTAAAGCCAATCGCCATGGTATCTCATACTCTTCTTCTTCTCTAAGTGACGATTATCCTGTTTGTTGGATAAGCTTTTAGTTAATGGATATGTAATGTTGTTCATGAGAGTCCACTATCTCTATAGTGATTTCCCATCTTTCAATGATTCTAATAATCAAATGAAAGTGCCACAACACATGTTTAGATCCAAGATGAGACTTGGGAACTATTCCTAGTTCTCAGTAATGAACTTTTAATCCAAACAATCAACTTGCGCCTTCATTTATAGCTATATACTTTGTCTTTATCACTAAACCAAAGAACTCTTTCTTTGTTTGGAACCTTTCCAATTCAACTGCACCACTGCTCAAGGTAACCCTTTACCTTAAAGTGGATTTTTCGTCGTCTTGGTGCATAAAAAAACTTGAGTATGTTAGGCCCTCTAGTTTTAATTAAGACCCACCATGAATATGATCACATCCTTAGTGCTTGGGTTAAGCACTTTAAGATGTTTTTCAACGCCTTACGTTGATCTTCTCCAGAATATGACTGATCAACATCAGGTCTCGTACATTTCATTGCATACATGATTGTCACTCATGCAATCTCTCTTATTTGGAGTATATGGGGACTATTAAGAGAGATACACTCCATGGCTCATCAACATGAGACATCTCTTGGAGTTTGCCATGCTAAACGACTTTAGCATCAAATGAATATACATTCTTGGGTTAAGTTGAGCATTCTCTTAAATCTATCTATATAGATTTATATCCCCAATTAAGATACTCTTCCCAAACCATTCATGGAGGAATGTTTAGACAACTTTATCTTTTCTGATTGTAGCATTGATAAGTTATTCCTCATCCGTAGTATATCAACATATAATACTAGAAATGTCACGGCGCTCCCAATCGTCCCTTTTCAGACACACTAGAAGTCTTACCTCATCGAATGTAACTCGGATCATCATCTTCTATGATGTGTACCTCATCATCATCATCCATGATGAATCCATACCTCCTAGGTATCTTTGGTACTATTCCGATTTACGATTGGTTGTGGTATAATAGGTCTATCTACGTGTTCCTCTTATTTGACTTATAGTATTTTGTGGTTCTTGAACTCTTCAAGATCTATTATCCTCCCACTAGCCCCTTTTAATGATAAACACCTTTATCTTAGAAAATGCGCGTGTTTCGTAACAAACACCTTTTGCTAAGTAGAATTATAGAACATATACCCTAAACTTACTTTAGGATGTCCCACAAATCAGTACATGTCAAATCTTGTCCCAAGCTTATCCTTTGAAACCTTTTTCACATAAGTTGGACAACCCTTATCTTAACATACTTAAGATTAGGAATCCTCCCTGTCCATAACTTTTATGGAGTCTTGGGGCCGGATTTTGAGGTTACCATTTTCGTAGATATGCAGCCATTTCTAGGACATGACCCTAGAGGGATACTGAAATGTCGGTAAAATCATTATGGACCGCACCATGTCCAACAAGGTACGATTTTTTCATTCGATACATCAATCAATTATTATGTATCGAGAGGCGTCCATTATGAGAAAACCATTTGAGATGATCTAGAAACTTATTTCACAAGTATTTATTCCTTGATCTAATCAAAGAATCTTAATACCTTGCCAATTTGTTTCACTTTTGAATTCTTTGAACCTTTCAAATAATTCACACTTGTATTTCAGCAAATACACACATTCAACTCTTTGAATAATCATCTCCTTTTTTTATACTAGTTTGTTCAATTTGTAAAATTATTTTCATGTAAGTCAAGTATACAAAATTTATTAAGTAATATTCCAGTTCTATACAAAACATTATTATTATTATAAATAGAACAACAATTGTTCTTAAATATAATACCAAATATTTCATTGTCCAACAATAAAATAGAAATAATGTTTCTAACAAGTACTAGAATACAATAACAACTTATTGACTTAATAGATTTGCCCGTAGGAGTGCTAAACTATAAGTTTCTAAAGCTAATGCAAAGAACCTTTGCTTCATTTTCCATACATAGGATTACTTATATTTGTTTAGCTTTCTACTCGCTTGGTCCCTTCATAAATCTATATTTATGATAACCAAAGTCGGTATCCAATACCCAAGTAGAACCTTGACTTAAAGAAAAATTTATTTCAATCATGAACAAAAAGCGTATTGTAGAATCAAACTTCACTAAGCTTCTTTGGTTAGCCTCTGCAAGATGTTTTTCGCAGCTTTCTTTCCGGTGTCCGGGCTTATAGCGAAGGAAAGCAAACTCCTTTGCTATCCGTGATCGATTTTTGTTCTTATTATCCTTTGTTTATGCCTTTCTATATACCTTCTTTGAATCGTTCTTCTTTTCGGAAGATCCTTTGGCCCTTACCAAGAAGACTTGATCTTTCTTGGTTGAAAGTGACTCTCAACATTTTTCAATATGTTAAGCAAATCAATGAGCCCGATATCTAGCTTGTTCATATGAAAAATTCACAACAATTGTGAAAGGAGTTCGGGAGTGAGTGCAAGATCAAATCTTGGCTCAACTCTCCATCCATGATAAAACTTCGTTGTCTAATTGATCAATCAAATTGATAATGTTAAGGACTTTTATCATCGCACTTATAGTGCCATTGGCCATTCTAGATCGGAAGAGCTCCTTAGATATCCGATATCTATCGGTTCTACTTTCCTCACCATCAACTACTTGATGTGCGGGAATATAGTAGAAGCATCCATAGTTTCATCTTGTGTTGAAGCTCGTTACACATAGATGCGAGCATGATGCATTGAGCCAATCATGCATCATCTTGCCACTTTCTAAAAGTAGCAATGTCTTCCTCGTAGGGCATTATGCGCAACCATTGCAGGATAGGCGATTAAAGACATAAGATAGCTTTTCAACTATGAGAACTATTCTCAAATTCCTTAACCAATCCGCTTAATTTGGCCCCGATTAACTTAGCATCTAATATGCTTCGCAAAGGATAGTAATTTTAGACATTGTAAAATTTCAGTAAATGAATTTATAATTAACAATATTTTAACATACATTCTTTTATTAATTACCAAAATAATTTAGGTCTTGTTTTAAATTGGTATCTCCCACTATTTTCTTCAAACTATATTACCTCACTTATATAGTTTCGAAGAAAATCTAATTAAAGATCTGCTAGTGAGAATAAGGATCCCATTTCAAATGTATATAGCCTTGTGGTGACACAACAAACTATATATAAATAAATAGGTAGACAACTTTTGTCAATTACATCAACTATGCAACTCCTTGTATTTTGCCTCTTAGATTATTTTGATCAAGTGGTGGCACATCCGAATCAAAATTATCCAAGTTAAGTCCGACCTAGCACTCCATATATTCAAAAAGAAAATATCATCCTTGTGGTGACACAACAAAACAATATTGTTCAATTTTCTTTATAAGCATCAAATGTGATAAATTAACATCTTAAATACTTAATACTTGCCTTGTGGTGACACAACAAACTCATATTAAATATTTAATACTCTATTAATTTTATCATGTTTTGAGAAAGCGACGTTCGATATTCCAAATATCTTTGAACGCTTAGGACTTAATATAAAAAAAATTGAGGGGTTTGTTATTAATTTGTCTCATCTTGTTTAGCGGCATTTATGCATATATATATAAAATAGGCGTCGTATTAATGAACATGCGAAGCATGTTTGCATAATATATAATATATATAGTATATAATGCGTACACATATAGAATACTATATTCTACCCGGATTGATTATGGACTTTTATTCTAGTTTGGTTCACTAGAGCCACCAAGTGAACCAAAAGGTCAAACCCTTAGGGTGCAAGAAATAATATTTAAATATAACTATTACATTTAAACCCTGGCTCCATTACAACGGGTCTTCAAGCCTTGTCCCTTGATCTCTAATTCTTCAAAATTAATTCTAAATATTCCTATTACAAAACTATTTTAAAATAAATAGAAACCTTGATCAAAGAGATCGAGGGAAGTACATAGGAGGAGATAGAATTTACATTCGGAAAAATTAGAGAGGCGAGGTCTGTGACCCCATTTAATAAAACTCATACATTCATGCATCCAACTAAAATAAAATCCAATCATATTGGTCAATAGTCCATAATCAATCCCATTTATTATCATACACATCACCATATGCATCAATAAATAACATTCATCTCATGAATAATAAACATTTAATATATATATTGATATCATTTAATGGGCAAATTTAGTTAAGATAAAATCTAATTTTGAATCAAAATAAACTCCTTTATTTTAATCCAAATTTAAATCAAAATAAAACTATTTTATTTTAATTTATCTAATTTTGAATAAAATAAACTATTTTATTTTAATCAAAATTTTAATCAAAATAAACTCCTTTATTTTAATTAATTATGGAATCCAATTCCATGTAATAAAAAAAAAATCTCTAATTAAAATAAACTCTTTTATTTTAATTAATTATGGAATCCAATTCCATGTAAAAAAAAAATATTAAAGGAAACACGGATTATTTTTTCTATTCACAAATAAACTCCTTTATTTTGAATAATATGAAATCTTATTTCATATTTAAATAAACTCCTTTATTTAAGGAAACACGGATTATCTTTCCTATTCACAAATAAACTCCTTTATTTTGAATAATATGAAATCTTATTTCATATTTAAATAAACTCCTTTATTTAAGGAAACATGGATTTTCTTTCCTATTCACAAATAAACTCTTTTATTTAGAATAATATGAAATCTTATTTCATATCTAAATAAACTCCTTTATTTAAGGAAATATGGATTTACTTCCTATTCACAAATAAACTCTTTTATTTTGAATAATATAAAATCTATTTCATATCTAAATAAACTCCTTTATTTAAGGAAATTAGGCGATCCAATTTCAACTCTAATTAGTTATCATGGAATCCAATTCCAACTCTAATTAGTTAGCATGAAATTTAATTTTAAAATTAAAATAAACTCTTTATTTTAAGATTAAAATAAAGTTTTTATTTTAAAATTAAAATAAATATTTTATTTTAATTATAAAATAATTAAGAATATTATATATATATATAATAACTTAGTTAATAAATATAAATATATAATAACCGCTTATATAATTATATATATATATTAGTACCAAATCCGTGCTTTTAACAGATTAGTCATACATACGATGCACCCTCGAACTTAATTACACGTATTAGGAAAAAATAATCACTTGCAAGTTAATTTCAATCCAGGTTAATGCAATCAATATCCAATAAATGCATCTCGATTTAAAATAATCATGACCTATGAATTAAAACCGTGCCTTTGTATGCTTGATCAACGTGTTGCTTGATCAACGTGTTGCCTTTTTTTTATTTATTTATTAAATTTTATCTACATAAAATTATGCCCAATTAAATTGTTCTAAACACATATCAATATACATATCAAATCAACAATTAATAATTTGCATAAAGGTTTGGCTCGATACCACTTTTATTAGGTTTGTAATATTCATGAAGCAATCAAATTGCATAAAAAAATGCTAAAGCGTGTAAAATCGAGTTTAAAATTTTACAAACCATATACCCTGGATCATCCTTTATGCGCAATTATTAATTAAACGAAAAGATAAAGAATAAAATCATACCCTTGAAGATCGAGCTTCCTCAGTACAAGTTCACCTCCAAATCCTTTTCGTTCGATCTTGAATCCACCGGGTTTGGTTCCTTCCTTTGATCAACGTTAGCCACCCATGTGTTTGGCCTCTGGAGGTGATCCACCAAGGAAGAATAAAATTCAAGAAGATGGGTGTTATGGCTAATCCTAGTTTTCTATCTCTATAGAAAGGGCATACTCCCAACAACTTGGAATTATTACGTACTTTGTTAAAGTCAACAACCCATTACACCCATAATAAGACTCCTCTTATTAATAGATGTGGGCAACCCACCTTAACAATTAAGGAATTGAGTTTTATTTAATTAATTAAATTCTTTTAATTAATTAAGCTCCCTAATCTTATTAGGGATAATTAATTAAACTCCTTTAACTAATTTTCCTTCCTAATCCAATTAGGAATAAATGAGAGTACTTATATTAAATTAATTCCTAAACTCTTTCAGAAATTAAAATAATAATAATTGTAATAATATTAATAAGACTCCTCTTATCAATTTATATTTAATATTTCTAAAATATTAAATAATAAATATTAAGCTATTTAATTTATTCTATCACCATAGATTAAATTAAATATACTTAACATATTATTACGATTATGCCATTAACTTCTTAAATAATTATTCTTCCTTTTATGGTGTGACCCTTTAGGTTCTCCATATTAAACCTAAGTTGTGAATAAATCAATTAGAACAATTCTAATCTTATTTAAATAAATAAATTAAATAATTAATTTATTTAAATAAATAATATTTATTCTATAATAGGGATAAGCCTCCCTAGCGATCAACGACTTTCCGGATAATATAGATTTCAACATTAATCATAAAAGAACCTTTGAGTAAATAGTTACCGTCTGATTCAATCCTTCCACCATACAATGTCCCAATTAAATATAAGACATGAAATTATCACAAGTCTTATTTTATTTAATTATATGTATTTCGATCCTTAAATGCACAACACCAAATAATGCAAATTAGAAACTCCTTTCTAATTTCATTCTCCTTAACCAAGGACTCTTGGGTTGTCATTTATCGAATCACATAGACATTTCTCTTCTTTTATTAGAAGTGGTAGATTCTTTATTGATCATACATTATCTCCATATACAACTTATTATACCCAAGCATACCCTTTGATATACCCTAAAGGTCTTAAGGAATAAGTCAAAGTATAACTCATCATACATACAAGATACTATGATGATCTCAAGTCCAAGGATTACTTGTACTACTATCATCTACAGAATTCCTATTGACAGCAAATAAAACTCCATTAGGTATTCCTTAGCGAGCCACGTTCGGTGAACTTATTCTCTAATAAGCACCTACATACTTGCTTTAGTGTCTCCACAAAATGATCATGAGATCAATCATCCTCATCCAATGAAGAAGCAAGCAACGTATGTACCAATCTATCCGGATTCACTAATCCCCAATTTAGTAATCCAATGATTGGGAACTATTTTAGTTTTAAGCTTTCTAAGAATTTAGATCTCATTAGAATGATCATCATCATTATTCTAAAAGCATTGCTTAAAACTATGGGTTTATCACATATTATAAAACAGCATCATGTAGATAATTAAAAGCCTTTAATAAATTAATACTTTTTATTAATAAATGAATAAGATTGTTACAAAGTATATGCTTTATCATCAAACATGATTGGCTTGTGTGCATACTACTTTCATCTTCTGCTTTCAATTAGCAGGATTTCCACTAAGGAAGGGCAGGACCCTGAATCACTAAGATTCCTTCAAGGCTAGCAGCATTGGAACTTCATTTCACTTAGAACTCTTCAAGGCCAGCAACCTTGGAACTCCTCTAGTTCCCTAGGAACTCTTCAAGCCCAACAGGCTTGGAACTCTTCTAGTTCCCTAGGAACTATTCAAGCCCAGCAGACTTGGGACTTCATTTAGTCTCTCCGGACAAGGACCCCTCATGCCCTGGCTTCTTGTTGATAGTTGTTGTTGTTGTTGTTGTTGGTATCGTGCTGCTAAGATGTCCTTTAAGCTCTTCATCTCTGAATGCTTAACAGCTTGACGTGATCATCCTTGAGGTGCAGTTGAGTGTTGCATGATGCTCAGCTTCTTAAGACACTCAACCTCTTCTGATGATCCCTTGTTGAACTGCAGTGAAGATCATTCTTCTTGATACTTGATGGTTGCACATGATGAGTTTTTAAGATGACTGTAGGCTCTTCTGTTAGGTACTTAGAATTTTCTCATGCTTGACATCATGATGACGTTGATGATCTTCTAACTTGATACTTGATGCCTTCTCATGATGGGCTTGCTAAGATGACTGTAAGCTCTTCTCTCTGGTACTTAGAGTCTTCCCATGATAGACATCAAGATGACATTGATGCTCTTCTTTCTCTTGGCAGTTTAGAACACTCTTCTTGTAGTAGAACTCTCACTTCTACATCGAAGAACTCTCACTTTTGCTTCTTAATCTGTTTATCTCCAAGTGTTCTTGGTGGATCGTAGAGTGAGCTTTCGGACCTTCATTGGTCACTCACTATTTTACGTTATTTTGATCAGTCCACCATCTCTCCAACTTCAGCAACATTTGCAACATCAGCAACTCTTGATCTTTGAAGCTCTAGCTTATATATACTCCTTCCCAATCTTCCCGTTGGAATATAACCGTTGAAAGTTTTTTGAATTGCTTCGCAGATCTCGAGTTATTTGAGGTAGACTGCAGATGTGACATGACATCCCCTTTATGACTTTCTGACACTGCAGTCTACTGTGTCACCTAACCCGTCAGAGATGTCACTTTGATGTCTCGAGCATGTAGTCAACTTTATTTCCTCTTTCTGATTTCTAGATCAGAGGTTGTCCTTTTGCATCGATGCTCTCAATAAGCTCTGTTCGAATATTAATCTTCAAATTGAACCGTTGCCAATGCTTCAATTTTTAGTTGACCGAACTCTATGATTCTGATGTAGCTATTCTAGGACCGGATCGCAGTGTCCTATTGAATGTTGCTCATTGACAGGTTGAGACAACACTACAATCCTAAAGAGTGTTCATCGAATCTTCAATGTATAACACATCTTCCTTTTCTTGTGCAGTGCTTCAACACTTCTATTTGCTTCGACTGCTCTCAAGAATTGATAGCTTGACTCCTTGTTCTGGCCTCTTCTAAATAGCAAGACACTTCAGATTTATGGCATGCCCAGCTCGCTTTCTTCTTGTGATCTCTCGTTCACTTATCATCAATGGACTGACCCAATGCTTAATCTTTTTAGCCTTGTTCTTCATAAGATGACTAGTATCTCTGTGTACACTTCATCAGTTCCTACTTTGTTTGGCAAACACTACGATCCTGGTTAATCCTAAGATCGCTGTCTTCTGCTCTCTTGACAGCTACTACACTTGTTGACTTTCCTTAGTCAGTTACTGAAGTCTTCTTCTGATCAACTTGTGGAAGACTTCATCTTGAATGGCTTCACAACCAAATCTGGATGTTGATTGGGTTGTTTCTTAGATCTTCTATTAGCTTGCATGCCATTCGTTGAGTGCTCTCTAATTTCCTTCAGGTGGGATGTATCTCTGCAGCTCAGACCAGAGGCTTCATACTTTGGATATTCTGGGAGTGCTCATTTATTGAGAATCATGTTTGCTCTACAATTCTGCCTTGGAGTTGTGAGCACATCTGTTGAAGCCTTAGTTCTGCACTCTACGATTCAACTTGGGTTGTGTAGACACTACGACTCCGAGATCAGATCTTGACACTCTACGATTTTTGTCTTTATGCTTGTTATCTTCATCTGATCTTGCTCGACTACGATCTCTGCCTCTGATATGATCAGTAGACTCTATGACTCTGAGTGTAGTCTACGATTCTTGACTTGGCTTCGACAGATGCTCGGTCGGCTCTTAGACTGGCTGTCTTTATGATTCTGAACATGACTTCCTCATCAGACTATGGCTTCGTGGAAGTTCTTCTTGACACACTACGATCCTTCCTCGTCTCTCCTGGCAGTTTACGAACTCTGAGATCTACTATCTTGCAGACTACGATTCTGCCTTGATAGCTCTGGAGTTTTCCTAAACTCTCCTGGCAGACTACGATTTCTGGTGCAGTGCTCGAAGATCAGACAAGCCTATCTATTACATTATTAGATCAACCTAAAAAGCTTGATCTTTCTATATTTATAGTCCTTGTACATCATTTCTTTTTAAGGACTTTACAAAGCTGTTTTGCTTATGTAGGATCAACCTAACATATTTGATCAATTCATTCTAAGTCCTTGTTGTTCCTATTATCTATCAAAGAACTTTGTAGCTTTTCTTAATGCAAGCATACTTGCATATTCATTCATTTATAACATAATCAAATCATACATAAATAGGAATATCATTCACATGCTTATTCCTAACAGATTATTTAGCTTATCATTTGCATCCTACGTGGATTGGACGGGAGAATCCAAGCTGGGTCTTTATATCATACTCATTTCCTCCAGCGGCTGAGAAATAAGAAGAATTAAGGTTTCAAAAGCTTACCCAAATTAATATCGATTAGGGGCGTAAGATTAGGGCTTTTGCTGGGTTTTTGCTTTCCAGATTAGTGTGAACCAAGTGTCAATTTTATATGGCTACATCACGTTCAAGATCTGCGTCAATTGCTCCAGAACATCGGATGTGTTTTTGTGATGTTCCAGCTCGAATTTTATTTCCAGGAAAGATGGATTAAGAGGAAGAAGATTTTACGGCTGTCGTAACTATGTGCTAAGTGTCATTCCCTTATTGTTGTGAACTCAGTCCCTTGTCTCCTCTGTTTTGACTTTTTTCCTTTCTCCACTTTTATAGGAATCTGGGAGATATTATGGCTATTTTGAATGGTTTGAATTGCTTCCTAATAAAGATGAAGTAATGACTGTGATGAATACCAAAGTTAAATATACGAGCTTACTGATAGAGAAAAATACAAAGCTAAAGGACAAGTTGAAAATATGATAAGAGAACATTTAAATGGGAGATGGAGGTTGATAAGCTTAAAGAGGCAAAGTCAAAACTAATGTTCTGCAGTGTATTGTCATGGTTGGTCACTTTAGTTGTAATTTTGTCATGTATTTACATTGTTATGATGTAATTATAATTAAATGATGATTGTAATGGATGAAATGTAGTTTTATGGATATGATGTAATTCATTAATTGGGTTGTAATATGTTTTAAATGAAGAAAATGACTATATTTTGAAAATATTTGTTATTTTAGAATCTATTTTTCACTTGAATTCATGGATTCATGGAAGAACTAAAAAAACAAAAGCATATGAAGACACTAAAATGCCCAACAAAATTGAACAAAAAACAAAGTCATAAGAATACAATAAAATGCCCAACAAAAGTGTGTCATATACCAAGTGACACATATCTGCCCATATGAAGACAATAAAAATGCCCAGCAAAGGGGATTAATTGTAAAACATAACAATAAAAATCTCCAGCAAAGACAGAACCATAGGAAGACAAAGTCCCCTTCCAAAACAAAAATACATGAAAATATAAATTTTTAGGACCACAAATATTAATTTTTTTTTATAATGTGGAGTTTCCCAACCTCAGTCGGACTAAGTCTCCCCACCCCGGACCAGGCTTTGCTCACAGGCTCGGCCTAAGACATGGCTCCGCCCAGAAATGTGCGATCCGTGGCCACACGGACCAGATTTTAATTGGCCCTCACACTTGTTGCAGGCGGGGATCGATCCCAGGATGCCTGGGTTTACGGTTCACCCCAGGTCAAAACTTATCACTGCGCCAAGTGCTGTGGTTGACCACAAATATTACCAAAGTAAACACTTGTAACACCCCGAAATCCGGTCTATCTTCATACCCGGATTTCGTACGTCACGATCCCATCTTCTTCCAAACATACATCATTATATAGCTAAATATAACAACATATACTCTCAAATCCCAGGTTCTAAAAACCTTATACCCTTTTTCATTACAAATAATGATAAATACATTATTCATTTCATCTTACAAGAGGGACTTTTATTCGCCACCAAGGATACATAAAAGTTCTTCAAACTAATCTAAAGTTTATTTAACTTATTGTATATTACGAGTCTTTGCTCAATCTTCTCGCCCATCCACATTCTGAATGGCACTTCATCTGGATACCGTCAGCTTGATCTTTACGGGATCATTAAGTTCTTCTAACATCATTCTCTGAAAAAAAAAATTCATTTAAAGCAAGTGTGAGCATTCAATTGCCCAGCAAGTCATAGCAGTTGAACAAACAACTTCAAGAGTTTAAACGTTCCTTTAGAACTTCGATAATCGAACAAAGGTTATGAAACAGCTTGAACAATAGGAATAATCTCGATTCTCTTCTCAACTTCTCTTCCAAGAAGTTCCTATCTTTCAAACATTCTCTAACCTTCACAACTTATCAAGAATTATGAAGTAGAATGAACAACGAGGAATATAAGAATTCCCTTAAAATATTTCATACTTTTGCTGAGGGGTCAAATTGACCATGAACTCTTACTAGCAGTTTACAATCACCTAGAAGGTAAACTACATCTTCCATACGTAGGCGATCAAACCATTGTATAACCCCATTTCGAGGTGTGTTCACCTCAGACTTAATCATTAGATTCCGCACCAAAATAATTTGGATTGACACAACTTCTCAAGAAAAGCTTGATTTTCTTTTAAACATGACATACCATTTGTCTAGCCGAATCAAGTAGCTTAGACCATACCAATAAATTGGATATCAACGTGAAACATTCATCTAGTCAACTCAATTGACATCGACTACTTCTTTAAATTCTTTTCACAATACATCAAAACGTTTTATAGCATCATGATACCGTACTTTTCACAGTACGTTGAGGACTTCATCTGTTTGTGACTTCGTCATTATACGTCATACCATAGCGGGTTGTTGATCCTAAGATCACATCCAACACCAGGTTCAATTGCATTAATAACTCCATCCTTTTACCATCCTTGCATCAAATGCACTGATGATATAAAATTCATTTTGATATTTTAAATCAATTTTTGTCTAGTTGAAATAATTAGCATAGACATACCAAGAATAGTTCTTTTAAAAATCTATTAGTTCTAAAAGTTGAACCAATTCTTTCATTTTCAAAATATGAACACATAAGCACGATTTCAAAAACTTCAAAATCTAGCATAGCTAGATGACTTGGAATATCCTATTCTCCATCTTCCTTCATTGTCTTACTGCGACAATACTTAATCTTCTCTAGCACCTTCAATACTAAGCCTCTTTGAAAATAACTTATTTTCGGTCCTAAACATCCTCTACCTTAGCACGATCCATCAACTTACCACATTATAGTTCAGAACTTTCCACAATAATATGAGTTTAAGAACTATCTCGAGACGGACCATAAGCGTCCATTCATTTGAAGTTCAAAACCTACCATATCATTATGAGTCATGAGCATTACCATAAGTATGAGTTTCAAGAACTCGCACCTACCTTATCATTCTCTACCTATCAAGTATATACATGAGAAAAGATTCACCTTCTTATCATATACATCTTGACAGCGCGACCAATTCCAATGATTATCATTGTAATAAGCTAAGCAGTTGTTACACCAAGCACAAACCTCTGCCCATAACAAAGGTTCATACAACTCAGCTATCACATGAGTCTTCAATTGAAATTTTACAACTTCTAAGTCTCTCTCTACTAAATACAAATTTTCTTTAATTCATATACTATCATTCACAACTCAATCTGAGTTCTTCTTCCCGTACTACTTCGTAGTACTATAAATCATTCATCGTTTAACAACTCATCTGTTACTACGATTCACTATGATCACGTGGTGATCTTCTTATCCCTCTCTCTACGATTATAGTCTTATATACTCTTACCTAAGATTTATAACCTATCAGCTTTGATACCAATCTGTAACGCCCCGAAATTCGGTCTATCTTCACACTCGGATTTTGTATGTCACGATCCCATCTTCTTCCAAACATACATCAATATATAGCTAAATATAACAACATATACTCTCAAATCCCAGGTTCTAAAAACCTTATACCCTTTTTCATTACAAATAATGATAAATACATTATTCATTTCATCTTACAGGAGGGACTTTTATCCGCCACTAAGGATACATAATAGTTCTTCAAACTAATCTAAAGTTCATTTAACTTATTATATATTACGAGTCTTCGCTCAATCTTCTCGCCCATCCACATTCTGAATGGCACTTCATCTGGATACCATCTACTTGATCTTTACAGGATCCTTAAGTTCTTCTAACATCGTTCGCTGAAAAATGTTTTTCATTTAAAGCAAGTGTGAGCATTCAATTGTCCAGCAAGTCATAGCAGTTGAACAAACAACTTCAAGAGTTTAAACGTTCCTTTAGAACTTCGATAACCGAACAATGGTTATGAAGCAACTTGAACAATAGGAATAATCTCGATTCCTATCATTTTAAAACAATATTCACTTTAATTTTAAAAATACTTTCATTCTTCTACCTTTTTCATACACATTCTGTCTGGCTAGAATCATTAGCACAGACTTAACAATAACAGATCATGTATGAACAGAGCATTCCCTTATTGAACAGTTAAATCACATAACAGTTTATCTCATAGAAACACCGAAGTGTTCACATTGTGGCATAAGGCCTCTTATGTTCTACCACTTTACACAAATATCGCACATTAGCACATAAATAGAACTTCTCAAGTTCAACATCTGAGAAGTTTAAGAAACTAGCATTCATTTGAAATATTAATGAAGTTAGGAAACTTGCCTTACGCACAGCTACAACTTACGATGAACTGATCATTCCAGTTCCTATGTAGCACATAAGAAAAACAACACATACACTAATTAGTCATGTATATTTGACTTATACATTAGTTTGCTTAACTTTACTTCTTAGGGTTCGCGTTCTTGTAAACTAAGTTTACGCGACCACTTTCATTACCGTTCTACGGCTTTATGACATACGGAGATGTCTTACTTTTACGTTCATCATCTTTGATGTTTTACATCTTATCTTCTTCTTATTACTTCTCTAAGACTCAGCACACATCGCTTCTCTACTAGTAGTCCATATGGTACTCTGAGTGGTTTCCCGCAAACAACCAACAAACAAGTTCTCGTTTCATCTACACTGCCCATAACAGTGAGTTAGATCGGTTGCCAGTTTTGTATATACCTTCGCTCTCTGAAGGAATTGTTTATCCCAGCTCCCATATGTCAACCATCAAAGGTTACGATTATACTACAACTTAACTTATCTTAACTTATACGAACTATTAAACTATATGATCGTTAAGTTAATTTCTCATTCCTTATTACTTCCTGGCAACTAAATGCCACACCTCATGATTCAATCTTTATCGTCTAAGCCATACAATCTTTATCTTTATTCACGGTTTAATCATTGATCTTCATCATCTTACGGTCAAACCATACACGGGGTGTAGGTTCTATCCGTTTAATATTTGCGTACCCTCAACCTTCACGTCGGTTAAAGTGATCAACGCATACATTTTATTCTAATGTTCTCATCTGACTCACATTCGGCTTCCATTAACCTTTTTATCGTTCATTATGGCTTTCTCGATAATTCATGTCTTACTTACTACCTTTGCCAACGTCTAGGTCATACTGACGGGGTATACTTAGAGCGTTAAATACGATCTTGAATCGATTCACGAGGATCATTTACGTATTCAATGTTCACGTTGCTCGTCTTTTAATCTCTCATTCAATCTTTACTCAAGGTTTTAATTGCTTTCGATCGTTATCCATCCCATGAACCCCATGTTCATTATTCTTTCTTAATGTCGAAATCATATTGTTCGTTGTATGCTAAGACTGCTTGCAACTGTGTTACGTTTACGTTTATGTTTATTCTCTTCTTGATCTTTTAATCTCTTTCAACCATTTCGTTCAACCTGTATTAAAGGTTTAATTCACTTGTTTAAGTGTTATATTAGTTGAACATTATGTTCTTTATCTTCCAGTACGTTTCCCCCAAGAGCTGAGCAATTAAAAGCTCTTCTTTGACTTTTCCTACTGCACCGGCACTGCAATGCACACTCTCTTCTTTATCTCTCGCCATGATGCGAGTTTGCGATACTGGCTCCACGGTGCAGTGCTTCTGACGCCACCTTACAAGGCATAGTTGGCACCGCGGCGCCAAGCCCTAACCTTAGAAAATTTCTCTAAGTGTTAAATCCAATTTGAGACGCTTACTTCCCGCTTTTATAACTTATTCGTTATAACTTGGAACGAGGTCGTTCCAAAGCCATTCTCTTCCTTATATTATGTACTTCAATACCCCCCGGACAGAACTTCATTCTAAATCCGTTAACGTGCCATTCAATTGGCTTGATCATCACCCTTAATTCGTTTTACGTTTTTAACGCTCTTCGTTTGTTCATCCGTAATTCGGTCATTCGAACTCGGAATTTGTTCGTTCTTGAGTCCACGACTCATGTTTTCTATGCTCTCTTACATTTTTATGAAACCCTACACGTTCGGGTTCATTTACTAACTTTCTAATTATCGTTTGTCTTTTACGAAATTTTCACCATAACTTCATTATAGATAAGTTTTAATCCGTTCTTCATGAACGTTTCTACCGTTCCTAACCAAGAAATATGCATCTAAATTATACGCGATGGTTTTAAACTTTTCCATCAACAACAAATATCCTACGATGGTTTTAAATTTGTCCATCAACAACGTTCTTCGTGTTCTTCGCGTGTTCTTCGTTCGTTCTTCATTTTAATCGATATTTTGGATTACGATTTCACTTTTTATTAGAATTTGATGTTATAGATCATCATTCCTTACTTATTACACCTACTTATTGATATAATCCACTCGAATCGTTCTAAGTCATTACGAATCTTATACTTCCTTAAGAAATTTATAAACTAAACTGCTAGATTAGAGATGTGACACCACTCACAAGTGGTAGGTAAAACTGCAGTCTCATCAGACTTGTCAGGGTCGAAAATAATCCTAGTACCTACCATAAAAGTCAAAATCAGAGAACATCCTGAAGTAGAGCACTAAATGCACCAACGAGAACTCTCTAATGGGATGATTTTCAAAAGTTTATAAAAGAGTACGAGGATTCAAATAAAAGTACGATCACCAAGTAAAAATTTGAACCTATGCTAAAATCTATGTAGATTTACTCTACGAAATATTACTTGTTCAACCTGCTAAGTACCAAACGAAGTCTAGCCTATTGCAAGCTTAGCATCACATCAAACAATTATCACTCAATTGTGATTCAATTTTCTTAGTAACTTTCATCCAAGTCTAAGTGACTTGAAGAGGTCTAAGTGACTTAGTCTAAGTGACCTTGCTGAGACTATGTGACTCGAAAAAAATCTAAGTGATTCAGTTGTAATAAATCTTAGTGATTTGGTCTTTGTCATCTTTAGTGGATTTCATACTTGTTGAAGTAGAAGAGTGGACTATGAGTTATTTGTACCTCAAACCACTTAAATATCTTGTGTCATTTACTTTAGTTTTTATATTTTTTCATTAACTATTATATCTGTGGGTGACTAATATCCACAAGAGCTAAATTTAGAACTGAGATTTCATTAAATCTTTAAGGGGGTTTTAAATTAATATTCTGATGTGCTAAATTAATTGATCAAATTAATTATCTGGTAACCGATCTTTAAATAAGCAAAAGGTTTAAAAGATCTATTCAACCCCCTTCTAGATTTCTTTTGTGCCTCTGAGAAACAACACATTATTTTTTATCAGTTTATTTAATATTTTTGGGGATTTGTTGTCTGATTGCTTTATTATTGTAGAAAACTATTGTTGTGTTTGATCCTTTCATGTTATATGATTAATTTAAAGTCCCACTTCTTAAAGCATACGCCCCCACTTGTTTGGTCCACTCTAGGTATATGACTAATTTAAAGTCCCACTTTTTAAAGCATAAGTCCCATATGTTATATGATTTGTTGTCTGATGGTTTTATTATGTTCTTTGGGCATACTCATTGTCTGATAGCTTTATTACTATTAATGTCCCCTTGTCTCCCACTTATTTTGGTCCTATACAATCTGATTTTACTTATCATGATTTGTTTCTTATTCAAATATTTCTCCCTCATCTTTTTAATATAGAATGTTTATGAGTATTTAATTATGGTGGGACTTTTGTTTCAGAACCAATAGTTGAATATGTTGGGGTAGTGTTGAGATAATAGAAAATGTTGTGTTGAATTACACATCTCTGTGGGTCTAAATGAATCCCACTTTTAGTTAAATCTAGCCCCACATGTGAACTATTATTTTCTTGCATCTAGTTATCAAGTTTGGGAGGGTGGGGCTATACTTCTTTTTTTTCTCGTTAAGTTTGTTTGTATATAGAAAGAAAAAAAAGATACTACAATCGCAAAGGGGCATACCCCAGAAGCTTTAGAATGATCATCATGGGACAGGACCTGTGACGCCCCCAAAATAGGTATACATCACCCATCTTGAGTCGCCAAAAACATGGTACAAAATTCAAGTACAACTTAACTATACAACAGTCGTGTAAAATATGACAAAACATATGCTTTGAGTTTTAATACAAATATTGTCATCTAGACAATATTCACACTCAATTGAGTCCTCATTACATTTATTATCACACTATTTAACAGAATAGTGAGGACTACTAATGCTATTATCTGGACCGTCACTCCGGTTCCCCATTAGTCCTGCTACGTTCTCATTTCACAAGAGAACAATGAAAGTAAAAGGTGAGCTCAACTAGCCCGATAAAAATATTATGACTAAGATAATACAAAATAAATTATCGTTAGCCTTGACGATGTTAAACTAATACTGATATAACAAACATCAAGTTTAAGCTGCGGTAGACAAGCGATCCATTAAAAGAGTCAGTAGAGAGAAAAAAATCTACTATCTTTTATGATTTAAAGGTTTTTCATCACTTTTATCGGCTGGGACTCGACAATAAATAATCCACATCATCCTGCACTTTTCTGACGAGGATATTCATTAGTATTACAACCATAAATTATCCATTTTCTACGGGCCATGATATTCGTGTATTCATCAATGGTCAAATGATCATGCCAACAAGCGTCCATCAATGCACTACGGGCGATGAGGACTTTTACCACATCATTTGTAACATTACGGTCGTGATTATCTGGAATTAATCCTGGTCATAATCATACCAAGTCCATCTATGCACTACTGGCCCACGAGATGACTTTTAACATAATATAAACATGAGGATGATGACAATGATATAAGAATTCAATAAAACAAGTTCAAGAATTAATTTATCCGAGGAACTAATAACGTCCAAATTGTTAACATGATACTTCTTTGTAGAGTAAAATTCAAGAATGCTCGGAAGAATATTTCCACGAAAAGAATCTTTGGATGAAGCCTTGAATATCGAGGATATTCCACTAATTTCATGGAGTATAAAGTCAAACTTTAACCAACCGAGTATAATAAAGAATGGAATAACAAAAGAAATCACCGGGCATGCGATAGACCGCACGACATGTTTATTCCAATGAATAATAAATAACGGAACCGAATCGTGCGTAAACGCACGCAGACGAGGATATTCAATGAAATAATAAATAAAGGAACGGAGTTAAAGCGAAATTACGCATCGGCGGGATGTTCCAGCGAATAATAAATAACGGAACCAAGTCGTGCGTGGCAGCGCACGGACATGATGTTTCAACGAATAATAAAGAATGGAATAACGAAAGAATTTCACCATGTATGCGGTACTTGGCGTAGGCGTATTATTCAACATAATAATAAAGAATTGAATAACGAAAGAATTTCACCAAGTATAGCGGTAGGCATGATGACAGAGTTATTCAACATAATAACAAAGAATGGAATAACAAAAGTTCTCTTCATGAAGACAAAAGAAAGAAATAATACCACTTACCTTAGAACAAATTGGATATAGGAGTAGTGAAGTAGCGAGAATACTTTTCTTCTTTCTCTATAGTTTCTCTCTACAGAGTTTTAGTGAATTAAGTAAAAATAATGAAGGATTGAACTTCTATTTATAAGAGAATGGGTGAATAGTAACTAATTTACGAGCGATTGATTGATTTACTTTTAAGCAGACGGTCAGTTGGTTTACTATAAAATATTCTAATAAAACAAAATCTTTTAAATAAAATATAATATATTCTATTTATAATCTAATAAAACGAATAACTTTATAAAAGTATTACATTTTATATAAAAAAGATTTTACTATCTGAAACACTATCTGAGAACTTATCTGCAAACATTATAAATAATAAAATATAATATATTATTTATAGTCTAATAAAATGAATAACTTTATAAAAGTATTACATTTTATATAAAAAGATTTTACTATCAAAACACTATCGTAATAGAATATAATATATTTTATTTATAGTCTAATAAAACGAATAACTTTATAAAAGTATTCTATTTTATATAAAAAGCTTTTACATTTTATTACATTAATAATACTAATAAAACAAAACTTCATCATCATTATTATAATTCACACTTATTAATTGACCGAGTCGTTCCGGGAAAGAGGGACTTTTCAATAAGGATTTCTCCTTATTGGTAGCATGATTAGGTGACCAAACCTCTCTTTGGCGAAACTTACAGACATCGTTAATATTGCGAATAATAATATTAATAACCCGTCGTCTCAATTATTGATTTAATAATATATAAAATATCGACAATAATTGAATCAATTAACGTGAGATCTTGTCAACAATTCTTCAAGCAATAATTGAACAAAAGCGGAGTGACTTCTCACGTAAGCATCAATAATCAATATTGTGTGCTACTATGCAACCACGCGTATTCCTGTACTTTTAACACCGGATGTTTCAATAGTTAACAACAAAACTTCTGCCGTTATTTTCATAAAATAGTTTTTTCGTTTACTCAATCCGACAATAATTCCGTTGTGGGGTCCACCAATGATTGTGCCATCGTCACGAATATTTTACATTAAAACAAATATTCCCAGGCAATCGAATATTATATAACAACTTGCGTGATTTTGCAAAATTTATAACTATTACCCATAACTATAACATTATATCAAATTCATTCCATAATATTCAAAAATGATAATTATAGAAAATTCATCTTTATTCATAAAAGTTGGGGTCTTACAGGACCCATGAGGATAAACCTAAAGACAAAACTAATACAAAGCAAGGGAACAAGGCACAAGCCTTAAGCCATCATACTAAATAGTAGATCATGAAAATCAAAACAACCATACACAAGAGTCAAATTCTATAACAACCAAGTGATTAAGGCATTGATGAAGTCCAAAGAGTAGGGAACATCTAGCAACCCAAAATCATCCCATCAGTCATCAACCCAGACAACTCAGCAAACAGCAAGACCAGGCGCCAAAACACCAAACGAACCAAGAACCAAACAACTAGACCAAACAGATAAAGTCGAACAAAGATAGCGAGAGCATCCCAAGGACCAGGAAACCCTCCACGAACAAAGACTCCCAGCAAGACCTAACACAACCAACAACCAACAAAACCAATACCGTACCGAACCCAGTAGCCACTACATCCAGATATTATAGATGGAGGTATGGACAGCCTTGTGAAACTTCAATGAAGAAGAAAGTCTAGCCTTGATTACAACAATAATATCACGGACTAACACCAGGGGCGGTAGCTTCAAATTGTTACGAACTTTAGAATTCCTGTTAGTCGGTGGGGCTATACTTCTTGAACATGACAAAGATGTACTTGAGATGGTTGATTTACTAGTTAATAATGAGAGTGAAAATGTAATTATATATGAAATAGAAATGGAGGGTCCCTTACAAGTTGTTGGTGTGGGAGAAGATAACAAAAATGAGTTTGAAATTAATAATTATACTGAGAAGACAAAAACTAATGAAGATGAAAATAATAAAGGAAAGCAAACTGAAAATGATAAAGCTAAACAAACTGAAAATACTAAAAGAAGCAAACTGAAAAGGTTAAAGGGAATCTTGATGAACCTGAAAGAAAAAAGAAAAAAATGATAAGAGGTAAAGGGAAAATTGATGGCAATGTTAAAAAATATACAAAAAAAAATCAATGAAAAGAAATAAAAAATGAGGTACTAAAGATGATGGTGAAGAATCAGACATTCCTTCTTGGATGGATGAGGATCTAGAGGGGCCTGGGGATGACGATATATTTAAAGAAGAGCAAAAAAAACTAGATCATAAAAAGGTAAAAAAAATGTCCTTGTAGAATATTGGTGGAGTTATGATAAGGGAGAAGGGAAAGAGGCATTAAGGAAGAGGTTTGTTCTATCTGAGTATGAGGACAACTTGGAGGGGGATGGGTGTATGGAATTTAATGAGGAAACTGACATGGATAACATATATTTTGAGGTTGGCATGGAGTCCACAAATCATACAATTTTTAGAAAAGCTAAATTTGAGATTTCTAAGAACTTAGAGAACTGTTTGTCTAGCATTTGCTTTTGAACCCTCTGCTGAAACGGTGGTAGATGATAGACAACTGGTACAACATCTGCTTGATTCTTATCCACTTATCTTTCTTCACCCTTGTTCTCTTCAACCACTTTTTCTTCATTTTCCTTAACATCTTTCCTTGGCAAATTTTCTGCTCTTTGCCCCTCTAGATGTTTTCCACTCCATAATGTGATAGCTTAACACTGCTCGTGATTTCCCCTTAGATTTTTCTTAGTGTCCCTTAATAAAGACCCATGAGGTCTATTGTTCAATGCCATCGTAAGTTATCCCATTTGATTTTCCAGATTCTTAATTGCAGCCGCTTGCGTTTTCATTGCCTCCTCATTACCGGATATATACTTCAAAAGTAGCTCCTCCAAATCTAACTTTTTCTCATGTTGCGGAGCTGGCTGTTGATGCTGATTTTGGAAACCAATGGGATATATTGGTTGTGGAGCTTGCTGTTGGTTCTGATTGTTGCTCTATGAAAAGTTTGGGTGGTTCCTAGCCCCCGGATTGTAGGTATTCTGATATGGATTAGGAGGTCGATTATAGCTACCATCAAACTGAACTGCTGCCGGATTTATAGCACACTGATCCGTCGGATGTTCCCCCACACACAATTCACACACATAAGCTACACCGCTAAACTTTGTACTCCAGTGAAGTCCATTTTCTTTGATAATATTTGAAATTTGGTAGCTAAAGGTCATAACTCCATCACCTCTAACACTCCAGCTGCCTTAGGTTGAGTCATCCTTGCAGTTGGCCACTGGTAGTTGTTAGCTGCCATAATCTCAATCAAATCATAAGCTTCCTCAAATAAGCCATAAAAGCTCCTCCCGACGCTGCATCTATACTAGTCCAAAGATTACTGTTCAGCCCATTATAGAAGGTGTTCATCTGCAACCACTTGGGCAATCCGTGATGCGAACAATTCCTTAATAACTCTTTATATCTTTCCCAAGCTTCGTACAGTGACTCCCCATGCTGCTGTTCAAACGTTGTAATCTCATTTCTCATCTTTGCTGTCTTCACTGGTGAGATGAATTTTGCCAGAAACTTTTGAGCTAGGTCATTCCAAGTAGTGATTGATTTTGATGGTAGTGAATGTAACCAGCTTTTTGCCTTATCTCGCAGTGTGAATGGAAACAAACGAAGTCGTACTGCATCATCAGATACCCCATTTTACTTAAAGGTATCACATATCTCTTGAAAGCTCACAAGATGCTCGTTCGGATCATCATTTTCCAATCCCCCAAACTGCACCAAATTTTGAATCATCTGAATTGTGCCAGGCTTTATTTCAAAGTTGTTCGCAGTAATCGCAGGCCTGGTAATGCTCGACTGAATTTCGGTTACCCTTGGTGTGGCATAGTCCCTAAGTGCTTTATGATCTTCTGCAACCATTGTTTCTTGCTTTTCAAAGTTCTCCCTAGTCTCTTTAATCCACTTACTCAACCTCTGAAACCTTCTTTTGATATCGTCCTCGTAAGGAAGTAAGTCTGGCTTCTTTGACCGAGTTTGCATGCACTAATCAAGAGAACCTGAAATAAGAAATAAAACAAAAAGAAAAAGAAAAGTGCTTAACTAAAACTGATATAATTAAACTGATATTAAAAGTAATAAAATCAATAATCTATCCCCGGCAACGGCGCCAAAACTTGTTGGGTGTAATCTAAGTATGCACGACACGCAAGTATACATGATCAACAAGTAATATAATGATAAGTAAAGTATCGTTCCCACATAGACATATTAATTTTATCCTAACAATTACCAATCTTGCATTATCTCAATTTTATTAAACTAATGATTTAATTATGAATTTAATGAAAAACTACTAAATAAAATAAAATCAACTAACTACCACATATTTTAATCCGATAAAGGAGAATTAAGACTACAATTTCACTTTATGCTTCAATTAGACTATCACACTCTTTTAATTCAATTTAACTATTCCAGTTCATTAATCAAGAACATGCAAGTAGATATAACCATCTCTCGATGCACTATACCCATATCAACTTAAATCCATAGATGATAGAATTAAACAAAACAACCTAATTAACTAATTCACTATATCTCTATGTGAATTACAATTAAAGAAGGTTTAATTCCAAGTTCTCATAAGATTACATGCGATGCATAGGTATATCTCTATCCTAAACATAAATTATGAATCCCATCAAAACGTAGAAAGCACAAACACATGCTATCATGATTAAGTCTAAACCCATATTTCATCTCTCGAATTCATATAAGTTCACAAAGAATTGGTGATCAAGCAACTCATAGATTATGTACAAATCATAATAGATGAATTGAAAATAGCATCATTGAATTAAACTGAAGCATAACAATCCTCATTACACATAAAGATCTATCATAGGCTTAATAAGTAAGTTTAGTTCATGACTAATGAAATAAAAACTGAAAAGAACAAAGAATTAAACATCCTAATTACAAAACTGAAATTGAAGAATGAAAATAGTAAATAGAACCACCCTTTTCTTCAATTCAATTTGAAATCTTCGTGCTCCTAGGTCCTTGCTTCAATTCCTCTAAAATCTCCAAAATCTAGGGTTTGTTAGTTGTTGATGATGAATGATGATTAATTGTTGATGTCTCTTTGTTCTCTGTAACTGAATACGCCTCCAATTGTATCCAAATCACGTACAAAGTCAAAAAGCTCCGCAATCCCAAAAGTAAAAATACATCAGAAGTCTTCTAATTTTGCCACGCACCCCACTCCACCCCAGTGGGCATTTTCTTCTTAGGAACCCCCACTCCGATGGGGTATCAAGGTTGCTGATGACATGTACCCCCGCCCCGGTGAAACATGGCTCTGTACTTTAATGTATTTTGCTGCTTTGCCTGCTTTTTCTACTGTCTTACTGCCTTAGCCAATACATAACGAACCTACACATAAACACAACACAAACGCATAAAACAATACTAAAATATACGGATTAACAACCATTTAAGTTCGAAAAGGTATCCAATTCGTAGGTATGAAACCTACTCATGCAACAACAAAATACAAAGCAATGCAACAAATTACATGCCTACGAATCCAGCTAATAGACAGTACAAAGTCTATTTAGTTTGCCTCAGAAAAATCATAATAGACATAAACAACAAATCTTTCCAAGACAAGTCAATACCCCATATCAATCGCCAAATCAATCCCTGTTATTACTGACATAGTGCGTGTGTGCTTAACAACCATATTAACTGACTGTAACTCAAATAAAACACATAATATCGAGCTTGGGGGATTAGTCGGCCTGCGGATCGGAAACCCACGATTAACAAAAAAAAAGAAAAGAAATACAATTAATATCAAGAAATCCGTAAATAAGCAAGATCTGACTAAAACACAACAGATACCAAAATTAGAAGTCAATATGGAATATTTTTGCTTTCTTATTCACTTACGGGAGCTTTTCGCTCTTTTTCACATATTTTTTTTTTTGCTAAATTTGGTTTGTATATTAAATTTCAAAAAATTACAGATAAAGCGTTGAAGATCAATACATTAGTCCCATCTCCCGCGAGACTAAAAGCACCTAACATTAGCTAGGAAACATAATCCTAACCTATAATAAAAAAACGTTACATTTTGATTCTAAAATATATTAATACAACAAACATCAAAATTAACCCAAACAAGGGCTTAGACTAAGGAACCCATAATTAGCCCACGACTAAAGGAGCTCAAGAGACTAGCAACCCAAATGAGGATCAGTCGTTTGAAAATTTAAAATCCGTGGGTCCCGCATGGCATTGCTTTAAGTAGTAAGTCATAGTCATCCTGCCCACGTGGGCCCCATCTGCAGAAAACACCAGCCAAAGATGCCGGAGAAGCTCCACCCGAAACCAGCAACGGGAACAATCCGGCAGCAAGGTGGTAATCAAAGGAAAACACAACCAAACCAAGCAAATTAAATTTAGCATTAACAACTAAGCTAAGATTGGAAGTAAACAAGGAACCATCCTAATCGGTACCAGCAAACCATAATGGAATCCGACAATGGCCAAAGATGTTCCCACTGAGAAAATTCAGATCTAAACATTAAGAGATATGAGTGGAATACAAACATTCAAATTAAAAAACCAACCGGATAACCCAAAGCCCATCATCAAAAACATCCAATCTAAAAGAATGAAATATGCAATGAAATTAAAAAAACATATTGGAAACCCAATAAAACACCAAATCAGTCGAACAAGTAGTAGAACAACAAGCTTCAAGCAACTGATAGGGTTGAAAGACGAGAAAGCTCAGCACCACCAACGACGCCAACCACCTCCAACCTCTACGAAACCCAGATAGCTCCCAAATTCAACCACATCAGATCCGAACGCTCCAAGGGAGAGAGAAAGGGTGGGTCGCAAGGAGGGGTTTATGAGTACAAAGGAAGAGAGTGGTCAGAAGAATGGTGGAGAACCGAGCGGACCCAACATCCAAAACCCACCCCATCAATCCATCAAGATCCGAAATCCCTAAAATCCCAAGTCACCCCCACTGCAGATTAAAGCTCCTTAAACCAGACCTCATTACCCCCTACTAGTCTGAACAGATAAGCCCCCACGATCACATGCTCCAGACTTTGCAAATGGATCGATAGAAAGATTTTCGGGAAGGTTCAATTTGGTTGCCGGAAAGAACAAATCGAACCAAGAAATAAGGGGAAAGAAGGAAGTAGGAGAGATAGTGGGCCGAAGAGGAGGAGAAGGGAGGGAGAAACCGGGTGGGCCAGATGGAAGAGGGGCGGGAGTAGGAGGAAGCTGGAGGAGGAGGGGGGAAAACTAGAGAGAAGGGGGAGCACCTCTCTCTAACTTCCTACTTGGAACCTCCTCCTTTTTCATGTATTTTTTTATTTTTTTATTTTTTTATTTTTATTCATAACTATGCAATGTCTAGTCTTCTTAGATTTTTTAGTGCTGCTACTCATTAATGAACTTTTGACCAACGACTCTCAAACCAGATAGCTTTAGGGGGCTGAGTGTAAAGACATCCCCTCGGGCATACTTACTCAAGTAACAAAGGCCACATAACTAAATTAGCCAAAGTGTTTATTCATACTTTTTTTCTTTTTTTCATTACTTTTTCTCTTCTTTTTTTTTCAGATAGATCCCATATCTTCCCTCCAAACTTAGGTTACTGCCTAATCTTAGTTTTACCCTGTATTCACTGAATTTCTTTCATCAAATCAAAAATTCTCCTTAAGAAGGCAACTATGTGTATATTTAAACTAAATCAGTCAACATAGTCATTTTACTATGCTATCCTGATTATATTAGTTTCAAACAGGCAAAAATTTGAGTCAAGATATGAAATTACATCTAAGTCTTGGCTGTCAATACCAAATTCTTATATACGTAATTCCAATACTAACCAAATGCAACACAATAAATATTAAACTAACTAATATTTTTGAGATTTTCCATTTTCCATTTTTTTAGATCTCAAAACAAAAAACGAAGACTATTATTTAAACTACAAAAACTAAACTTTACTATATTAACAAAACAACTAATATGCAATGCAACACGATACTAAATATGCAAAACAAACATAAACTAAAATGAACTAACAAATGCAAAAACTACACTAACACATGTAAAATGACATATTCATATACACAGAACTAAACACCCCCAAATGTAAAACTAATAATGTCCTTATTGTTAAGATATAGAAATACAGTACAAAGGACTTCCTTGAATCGGCTAAGCAGGAGGTGGCACCTCCTCAACATCTGAATCTGATGGAGGATACGGGGCGGCGGGGTCGGGTGAGGAATTGGGCTGGTCGTGACAACGAATAGTTCGATCTGGCGAATGCCTCAACTAAGGATGCGTTAAGGGCATTTTGCGTGGCAAAAGCATGGTCCTATCGCGCTGAAATCCTTTTCAACTTCCTATCTTCAAATCTGTCTCTAATATCTATGTGGCGATGCAGGCTTTCAAATTGCATACTAAACATGTATTTTTGTCATTTATAAGCATCAAAGTGTATTCTTGCACCCTCGGACATCTCGTCGCATCCTAAACTCCTCATCTTACAGGCTGGTCTCTGCCTCCTCTTCCTCCAGAGCATCTGTAAATATGAAACCTAGCCCAAGTGCGACTCAGCCTTTGCGGACTAAAATATCGTGCGATGAGTGTGAGTCTAAGCAGAACTGTGAAATTTCTTTGCCTTCCGCTCATCTACCGCCCATCTCACACCTGACTAATGTCATAATCCGCAAATAAGTGATGGGTGAGGCAATCCCCCCGAAAATGGGCCTCATAAATAGTGCCAAATAGAGAAACTGATGATAGGTCCAATATCGATGTCAAAATCCTTCACGAATAAAGAAACAATACCTTCTCTTTTGTAACCTCACTTGTATGTGTGGACGAGAACAACTTGGCACAGAGAAAAGCATACCAAATTTTCCAGTATAAGCTTAAGTCTTTACTCATAAACAGTGTTCCTCCTTTCTTCCCTTTTACCCATATTGTACCGGGCTTTGAGATCTCAGTCAGGATTTGATCATAATCGGGGTTGTTATCGCGCAACTGTGCATACTAGAATAAGGTTAGGGTCCTCACATTGTAGAACTCGTTTATAGCCTCGGGACCAAACGACACTTGTTTTCCTTGGATGAATGCAACGAATGGTGCCTTGTCCTCTACATTCGAATAAAACTCCTTTACTACTGTTACCACTGTTGGATCCGGTTGGTCTGTGAAAGTGTCCCACCCTTGCTCATGAATTTGATGCCGCATATGACCATCGAATGACTCAGGCCTCAACCCACGCTCCGGTGTCGGTGCCTTTGGGGCTAGGTAGTCAAATTTGTCCACCGCCGCGGCATTGACAAATTTTCGCTTATCAAAACTTTGTGTGGGCAATAAGGATCCTTCACCCCTTTGACGCTTGATTGGTGTCTTTGGTGCCATGTTGTATTAATTCAAGCACAATTCCCCAAACTTACGCACTTGAGCATTTTGTCGAATAGTTGGCGTGGATGACACCCAAGAGAACCAAAATATGCTACCAAATTGAACACAACTACGAAGTATTCTTAAAACCCCCAAGGAAGCTTACCAACTGTTGAATGTGTTGCAATTGTTGAACACGTAGTGATTCCCTTCTAATGTATGTACAAATTCGGATTTCAGAGCCCCAACTTTGAGAATTGAGCAATTGTATGGTGAAAACCCTAGGTTTGTGATGGAAAGATGAAATTTGATGTGGATTTGGTGATATTGTAGTTGGGTTATATATATAAGTGTAATAGAGGACCGAATTTGGTGTGAAGTGAGAGATTTGGGAATGAATTGTGTGTTGAGGGTCGGTTTTGTGAGATAGAAGTGGTTAAGTCGTGACTAGACTTGACAAACAGGCGGGCCGGGCCAAAATGGCTCGGTTTTGATGAAATTTATATTGTGAGGCATGTGGCTAGTCAGTTGGTAAATTGACCAGGCTCATCCTTTAATATTTGGAACAATTACATTTTATAGTACATTTAAAAACATAATTACAAGAAAAGTGCACTCATTAAATATTTACACAATTAATATTTTTAAAATTTTATTTTCATTATTAGTACATATTTATGCTTCCTTTAATTATGGGATGTGTTTTAATTCCTTTAATTATGGGATGTGTTTTACTTTCTCTCTCCTCTCTCCTCCCTTCTATCCCCTCCGGTGAACTACTTTCCATAATCATCCATAAGCGACATCCATGTAGGCCCGACCATTGTTGTTAAAGAAGAAGAAGAAAAAATAAAAATAAAAGTGCCCAACTCTCATCTCTATTTACAATATATACAAAGTTTGCTTGAATCTGAAAAGAAGGATTGGTAGTACAATATGGACATTATGATTTTTTCATAGTACAGTTGGTAGCCAAACATTCAAACCAAAGTAACCAATACAGTATTATTAGGTTACTAATTTATTTTTAAAAATCGTTTATAGATTTTTTTTTTTTTACATAAATCTTGATTGGTAGCCAAACCTTAATCAAATGTAACCAACAAAAAACAAAAATGGTTACCAACACCACCGAAATTTCTCTTGGTTACTCACAAAAACTAAAATGGTTACCTTTGTATAAATGTTTGGCTACCAATACTTTTAAAATTTATCTTCTTCTCCTTTTAATTTACGAATTTGTTGTGGCGGTAATGGATGAGGAGATCGGCGTCCATGGCGGCAATGACGGCGAATGAGGAGGACGAAAAAAAAAGGAAGAAGTTTGAGGTGTTGAAGCAATAAACTAGTAGCTAAAATGAGGAGATCGGCGTCCATGGCGGCTACATCTTCAAGATCTATAGATCTACAACTTTAAGGTGTTCTTGGCGACGGCGAAGGAAGAAGGACCGGCCATAGAAGGAGGAGGACGAAGAAGAAGAAAAAGAAGAAGAAGAAGAAGAAGAAGAAGAAGAAGCGAAGAAGAAGAAGAAGACTTACAAGATCTACATCTTGAGGTGTTGAAGCGGCCGGCATGCACAATGGCAATGCAAAGGAAGGAGGACGAAAGGAGGAGAGAGGAGGCGGTAAGGAGAGAAAAGAGAATAAGCGGATGAGTGTTTCCCTAAATTAAGGATATTAATATTGTAAATAAATATGAGAAGATTATTATTTTTGTAATTATTTAGTTGATGCACTAATAATGTAATTACTTTTTATTTGTTGTATACTTATGTAAAGGACCCTTAATATTTTTTGTTGCAAAAATTGGTCTTAACAGTAATAGTAAAATAATAGTACTAACTGAACCAACTTTTCTAATTGCCATTTATGTGTGTAGGAGTCAAGGGCAGCTATTACATCATTATATATTATTTAATGAATTCAAAAGTAAGCTTTTTACAATTGTTCAAAAGTATCACTGTATCACAGTCGAGATAAGCAAGTTGTAATGGCATATGGCTTCTCAAACGTGATAACACCATCTTAAAAGCAGAGTTGCAAGTTGCCACCGTAAATGTAATAAAACTATCTAAAATTTCTATTAATCTCAAAATTTTATATTATTTAGAGTTAAATAAATATATTTTCTAATATAATTTTTAAAGTTAAATGGAGAATATTTTTATGAATGATATTGATGTTTATTCAAAACTTATGTATTGGATAGAATTAAATTTTAAATAATTTAAATTGAATATTTTTAATTATGATTCAAATTTAACTCATTTAAAAAGACAAATAAATTAAAACTAGATATTGTACATTTTGTTTAAAAGGTTGTCTTTTTATTTTTTATAATTTTATTTAGATGCATGTTAAAACAAATAATTGTTGTAGTTTAGTTGGATTGAACTCTTATTAAAGACTTAGAGGTCTTGTGTTTAACCCTCACATGTAGCATTGTTTTTGTTTTTTTAATAAAATATTTCACTGACGACGGTAGCAAGTAAATGGCCCACTTTTTATGGGCTACTGATAAAAAAAGCCCATAGCCCATTTTTTTGGTGGTAAGCTTCCACGTGAACTGGGCCTTTTTTCCCAGGTCTAGTCGTGACTGTAGAAGAGGGTTTTTAAAAACTGAACTTCGACCCCGTAGAAAGGCGAAAGTAGACAAAAGAACACCCTCATTTGGGCGGGGTGTGTCGAGACTTAGTTTGGGCCGTAGAGGTGGGGTCTTGTTTCCTGCAACAAATTTTTAACTTCTTTTTTCTATCCCACACTCACGTAAACGTCATTCTCACTACCTGATATCCAATAAAATCCAAAATTAAAACTAGTCCCATGGAGATTGAGCAAGAAAGTTGTGATTAATACATAATGACTAACTACTACATAACTAATTATCCTATTAATTACAAAAAATTTGAACTACTAAATACTAACACTAACACTAACACTAACACTAACACTAATAACTAATCTACTGAGTTATACAATGTGAAACTAAATACTGCAAATAACATGAAAATTGGGTTGCCTCTCAATAAGCGCTTATTTTTAAGTCTTTCAGCTTGACTACTCCTTGTTTCATGGGGCATCGGCAAAAGTAATTGAGGTTGCTTGATGGTGGTAGATTCTCAATTGTTTCTAACTTTGCACGGTCTACCTCCAACCCTTTCGCAGAAACTTTGTGCTCAAGGATGGTTCCTTCTTCAACCATGAAATGACATTTTTCCCAATTTAACACTAGATTGGTTTCCACGCAGCGTTTCAGTACCATAACTAGATTCTCTAGACAACTGTCGAATGTACTCCCATATACTGAAAACTCATCCATAAAAACTTCTACATTACGTTCCACCATATTTGAAAATATCGCCATCATACATCTCTAAAACGTCGCCGGTGCGTTACATAGTCCAAATGACATTCACCTGAAGGCAAAGGTGCCATATGGGCATGTGAACACTATCTTCTCTTGATCTTCCGGTGCAATGACAATCTAATTATACCCTAAATACCCATCCAACAAGCAGTAATACTCATGTCCAGCTAGTCGATCCAATATCTGATCAATGAAAGGTAAGGGGAAGTGATCCTTTCGGGTTGCCTTATTGAGTTTCCTATAATCCATGCATACCCTCCAACCGGTCACTATCCGAGTCGGTATCAGCTCATTATCTTCAATGGTCACGACTGTCATCCCACCTTTCTTTGGGACACACTGCACTGGGCTCACCCATGAGCTATCTGAGATGGGGTAGATTATCCTAGCATCAAGCCATTTCAGAATCTCTCTTTTTTTTTGTTGCTAAATTTAGACTATATTAAATAAAAAGGAAGTTACAGAGACATTGGAAAAACCCAATTAGAATATAGCATAGACATCATAGAGGTCAAGACTATATAAAATTATAGGCCCGAAGCCAACAACGCTAAGTAGTAACCTATCATAACATACAAAATAAGAGTGAACATACCACACAACCTATATAGAAGCATAGCTAAAACCAAGAATCCAGTGCAGTGCTGTTGCAGATGCAGATGCCTTTTTTGGGCTTTAGGCGAGCACTCCCCTCACTACTGTTGTGTGTATTCTTCTATTTCTGTTGCTAGGTTTCTAAATTTGGATGATGTCTTCTTCTTTGGGGATGCACTGATCTTGAGTTTTACCTTCTTTGGGGTGCTCTCTTCTTTGTTGGGGTTCTTCTTCTTCTGCTTGGTTTGGGTGTGAGTCCAGTCATTCTTTGCGCGGTCATGATAGTTGGTTGGCTTAACGCTACGACAGCTGGGTTTTCTAGCTAATGTGGTCTGCTTTAAAACTGGATGATTGGGGTCTTGCTGTGCTTTGGGCTATATATCTGCTTCTTCTAGCTGCATAGTTTGTTTTGTTTGTTTATTATGTTTATTTGATAGTAGGTTGCTTTTTAATAGATTTGTTGGGCATCAGACCAGTAATCTTTTATAGTAATGACATCATAGGGCTTGTCCTATGATGTCTATGCTATATTCTGATTTGGATTTTCCCATGCAGTTTGTATTTCTCCTTTTTTTAATACAACTTAAATTTAGCAAAAAAAAAAAGAAAAGAAAAGAGGCCATTGTAGCATACCCAAAGACCCAATGACAATAGTAGCTAAGGACACAGACTAAAGCTAAGGAACCCAAAGACCGAATCTAGGTGACATTCTCTTCCGTAATTGAAACACGCTTTGGGTTTCTGCGTACAGTTTGAACTGATGTGTCCCTCCTCTCTGCATATGTAGCATACGACCGGTGGTCATTCTTCTTCCTTGAAAATGGGTGCTGGTGCTACTGTCTTTCCATCATTGTTGAATCTCCACTTTTTGAAATTTTCACTTGACTCATTTTTTCTATTATCTTAGCCAGGATTACCACCGAAGTGGTTACCATTTCTGGCATGATAATTTCCTCCATATTTGTTGTCACCGCTTCGATGACTGCTACCACTGGTATGACTACTATCATTTTACCGGCTGCTATCTTTTGGTTAGACTGACAAATTATCGCGCTCCAATAATTGAGCCTTATTGATAACATCTGAATATAAACAAAGTTTGTGAGAAATGAGGTATTAATGAATTTCGAGTTTCAAACCTTGCAGAAACATTCGCGTCATACGCTCCTCATTATCTACCAAATGGGATGCAAATCGGGATAACTCTGCAAACTTTGCCTCATATTGTGATACGTTCATATTATTTTATTCTAGCTTGATGAATTCCACCTCCTTCATGTGACGAATACTCTCAGGAAAGTACTTGTCGTTGAATAATTCTTGAAACTTCTCCCAAGACATCTTCATTGCGGAAAGATGAGTACGTTTTACAGATTTCCACTTGTAATCTGCCTTTCGTCGTAACATAAAGGTGGCAAATGAAACCTTTTGCTCCTTTGAGTATCTCAAGACATCAAATATCTTGGTGATCTGCTTAATCCACGTCTCTGCCTTAAGTGGCTCTGGCTTTCCCAAAAACTTCGGTTCCTTGAATTGCTTAGCGGTGACCAACCGTGTGACGCACTACTACAAAACAGTAAATAGATAATGCATAAAAAAACGTTGTGGTTGCTATCCCAGTAACGTCTTGGTTAAGGGTTTCATCTATTTGACACCCTTTATACAACGTTTTTAAAACGTTGTAGTTTGACACATTATACAACGTTTTTTCTTAAAAAACGTTGTATATTTATTTTCCAAAAATCATTGGATGCTTGAAAACGTTGTAGATGGTATGATTCCACAACGTTTTCTGGCTTAAAATGTTGTAATTTTATACATCAGACAATGTTTAGACACATTTATACAACGTTTAGAAGGTGTCATCTATTTAACACCCTTTATACAACGTTTTTAAAACGTTGTAGTTTGACTTAAAAATGTTGTAATACATGCATATAACAACTATTTTTGGATCTCTACTTTAGCAAGCAACAAAAGACAACGTTTAAACACATTTATACAACGTTTAGAAGGTGTCATCTATTTAAAGAAAAAATGTACCAAACATTCAAAATATACCAATTATAAATAATATTACTATCCGTACATCTCAAATTCAAAATATACCAATTACAAAGAATATTAATACCATACAATACGTTTACATCCCAATAATACCAAACTATCCATACATCTCAAATTCACTTTTCAATATAATTACTACTATATTGAATTGGGAATTTGACTACATCCACAAAATATACCAAACTATCCATAAAATTAAACTACTACCTAATTAAACTATCCATAAAATATGCCTTGTATTCTGCTTGCGCCTACAAAGAAGAACAGGAGAGATTAAGAACATTATTGTAAGACCCCAAATTTTATGAAATAAAAGTATTCAATTTTTCTATTTAGTAAATAGTTAAATTGATAAAAGTTTAAAGTTAAGGGTGATATATATAAATTTTTCAAAATAAGCAAGTGATTATAAAATATGGGCAAAGGGTCAAAAATGCCCCTGATATTTACCCCGATGTCCCACTTGCACCCTAAACTAATTTTTTTTTCCAAAAGTACCCTTAACGTTATATTTTTTAGGTCGTTTGTGCCCCTGCCGTTAACAGAAGACAAATGGGGTTAAAATGTGATAACGTGACAGGCTTAAATATAAAATATATTCTAAATAAAATAATATATATCATTTAATCAAAACAAAAAATATTAAAATTCAAAATAAAAAAAGCATAACATATTTACATCATTTAATCAAAATAATAAAATTCAAACTATTTTGTTAACTAATCAAAACAACTAATTAAATAAAATAAATTGTATAACATATTTACATCATTTAATCAAAATACTAAAATTCAAAATATAACATATTTACATCAAATACTAATTAAAAAATACAAAAATACTAATTCAAAAATGATTTTCATTATGTTTTTCATAAATTCATAAAACTTTTTATTATGTTTTTTTTTATGTGTATTATGTTAGAATTGTGTTTATATTTGAATAATTGTATATTACGCCTTCCATTCTATAAAAAGAATATTATTTTTATTTAATTTTAATTATTTTTATTAATTTTCTTTAAGAAAAATAATGGTTTTTTTATAATTTATTTTAGTATTCTTCCTCTCCTTTCTCGGTTGGATTACTTAAAAAGGGCAAAATAGTAATAATAATAATAATAAACTAATACATGTGTATGCATAAGGCATTTGAAAATTTTATTTTGTTTCTCATTAAAATTAAATAGTTTTATCAATTGAATGCATTTTAGTTGATTTAATAAGTTAAATAGGAATTGGATTTAGCGGGAAGTAAGATTTTTATTTATTATGGAAATAGTAATTCTGTAATTGGGTGGGAAAAATTATAGTACTTACCTTTTTCTGTTTTTTTTATGGAATCTTTTTATTTTACATATTTTATTTAATTAGTTGTACATCAGACAATGTTTAGACACATTTATACAACGTTTAGAAGGAGTCATCTATTTGACACCCTTTATACAACGTTTTTAAAACGTTGTAGTTTGACTTAAAAATGTTGTAATACATGCATATAACAACTATTTTTGGATCTCTACCTTAGCAAGCAACAACAGACAACATTTAAACACATTTATACAACGTTTAGAAGGTGTCATCTATTTAAAGACAAAATGTACCAAACATTCAAAATATACCAATTACAAATAATATTACTATCCGTACATCTCAAATTCAAAATATACTAATTACAAAGAATATTAATACCATACAATACGTTTATATCCCAATAATACCAAACTATCCATACATCTCAAATTCACTTTTCAATATAATTACTACTATATTGAATTGGGAATTTGACTACATCCACAAAATATACCAAACTATCCATAAAATTAAACTACTACCTAATTAAACTATCCATAAAATATGTCTTGTATTCTGCTTGCGCCTAGAAAGAAGAACAGGAGAGATTAAGAACATTATTGTAAGATCCCAAATTTTATGAAATAAAAGTATTCAAATTTTCTATTTAGTAAATAGTTAAATTGATAAAAGTTTAAAGTTAAGGGTGATATATATAAATTTTTCAAAATAAGCAAGTGGTTATAAAATATCCATTGTTGTCGAGGAATATTCGTTTGGTCGTGGAATATTCATACGACGGCGCAACCATTTGTGGGCTCCATAACAGAATAACTGTCGGATGAAAAAAATAACAAGTATGAGTTTTTTTTATAAATAACGGCGTAGTTGTTACCGTTAACACGGTTGGAATACCTGGTGGTTAAAATACGATGTCTGGCGTGGGTTGCATACGATAGCACACCGGCATTGCAGTATTGTTGGATTATTGATTCTTACGTGAAGAAGGCACTTTACTCAATAATTGTTACACGGTAATTCTTTCGCTCAATATTGAGTCGATAATTCTTCTACGTTGATATTTTATATTATTGTTGTTTCAATAATTGTCACTGCAAAGTATTTCTACCATCAGATCAATAATTCATATTAATTGAATAATATTATTAGATATCATTATTGACAATGTCTAAGGAAGTTCTGTCTAGGAAAGGGGTTTGGTCATCTAATTGCGCGCCAATAAGGAGAAATCCTTATCGGAAAGCCCCTTTCTTTCCTGGGAACGACCTGGTTGTCATAATTGTGATTCTGTAATATTATTTGTGAATAATTAATTATTGATTTATATGATAAAAAAATATTTATTTTAATAGAGATATAAATGGAGGAATTTTTAGAAAAGTGACAATTATTGAAAATTGATATTTTATCTTTTACGATAAAATAATTTATTCTAATATATTATTATATTACATTAAAATTGTATAATGTGGTTATGTAATAATATAATAATGGTGATATTTTTACACTAAATTCACGGTGTATGAATTAAATGAGAGAAATCTAGAAATCAAAAGAAGAACAAAATATGGAGATTTTTTTGAAAAATTAGTTTATTACTTGATTTTGTAAAATCTATAACTCTTTGTGTATAATGATTTAGAAGATGAGCCATATATCAAAAAAAACCCCGGAAGTAAGCTAAACGCAGAAATTTGAATCACCAAAAAATCCTTTGTAAATTTTTTGTGGAGACTGTTTGCATGAAACTGGTCCAAAAGACTCATAGTCCGAAAAAAAATCGGTGTTCTTAAGCTATATTGCGTGAGTTATAATTTTTAATCCAACCGTTGGATCTTTGTGATTTTTGGATATGTTATACATATAAAAGTTTAGTATATGTCCACAAATTTTGAACTGTTAAAAATTACTGTATGATTTGTTATGAATTTTAAGAGGTGACTGATTCAGAAATTATTTTTATAAATGATTTTGGTGGAGATTTGTAGAAGGTGGGACCCACTTGTCCTTTTATCTCTTGAATTTGCTGAATTTCAAAGTTTGATTTCAAGTATGGCGTGCGTGAAAATTGGTAACAAAAAATTAATATTTTATTAATTTAGTCTGCTTTGGCGTTCTAGCATTTTCCCATAAATAGGGTGCTTAGTTAGAATTGAAAATCACACCAGAAATAAGTTTTCTCTCTCTATATTATCGAGCGTATTTAGATACTTTGAGAGTTGCTATTCAGTGCAAGTTTCCTTCAATATTTCATCCGATATTCCGGTCAGAAGTACTGTTCTTTTGAGGCAAGGGATGTTATTTTCTTCGTAAATGATATTATTTCTTTCAATATCATTATACTGAAATATTGGTATGAATTTTATTGGGAAATTTTTACCTTTTTGTGTCGAGGTTACTATTCACGTATACGATACTATTCACGTATACGGCACTATTCATGTATATGACACTATTTACGTATATAACATTATTTATGTATACGGTACTAAGTACGAATACAAAGTACTATTCACAATTTACTATTCATGAGTTACTATTCATGAGTTACTATTCATGAATTATCTTCGTCGTGGATGAGAATAGAAATTTAGAACTACAATTATGATTATGAGTTATACACGTGATTGTGGATAGAAACTGTTGATTGATGTTATAAGGATAAAACATTGTTGGTGGACTTTAACATGGAAAAGATAATAGACCTTATGGTCTATTTGACTTTGATTTATTATTGATTTCTGATTTATTACTGATGAAGGCTATTGATAATTTAATTATCTTTAGTCATGATATTCTTTACTGGGCTAGTTGTGCTCACCCTTTTTTTGCTTCATAATTCCTTTCGTGTAATAAGAGTGTAGGCTTTGGGTCGAGCGGGGAGTAACGAGGAATAGAATCGGTGAATACATAAATAGTTGTGGTTTCCCCAAAAAGCAGTGAGGTGAACCCAACTTTGGAAGGGTGTTTTGCCACTATCATACAAGATGTCTAATGACCTACGACTTCGTGTTATCATAAAGACGTGGTTGTGTGCCGTGCACTTCTTGATTATATCTGAGCCTTTGCTATATAATCTTGGAGTTTTGTTGAAATATAATTCTCAATTAGAGACAATGGAGATAATTATATGTCAAGAGAAAATTCACCATTAGAAAGAACATGATAACAATCTTCTCATTTTTCTTTGGGGTCTATTGGGTCAACCAAGGATAATTCTCGAGTCATTTGATATCTATTATAACTTAGATGCATAGCCTCCCATGTACGAAGGTTTCCTTGAGCATTTTCCAAAGATTTTAATTTCTAAAATAGTTATTGACTGTACCTTTATGTAATGTATCAATGTGAGGTTCTATCCAAGTAAAGGGATGAGAGTCACAGTTGGTATTAAAACTCACAGTATATGTGTTGTCGTATTTTGCACGACAATTGTATAATGAAGTATTAGTTATTTTCTGTACCATGTATTTGGCGACTCAGAATGGGTTGGGTGGATTGGACCTATTTTGGGGGCGTCACAGTTGGTATCAAAGCTTAGGGATATGGTCGCTGACGGAGATCTGAGTCTAGAACTAGGAGGGGAGAAACGAGTAATATACTTCGCTAGTATGTGACTTACCTAAGCTGAAATTTCTTACTTGATAAATTGACAAATTGTGATATATCAATTAACCCTTGTTTTGAAGCTGTGTTCTAGAATGATATCTGAAATACACGAGATGAGCAATGGAGAAATCATGATGACAGGGAAGATGGAATCTGAAATGAAAGCAAGGTATTCTCAACTCTTCGAAATACCAGGTACGTAAATTTCGGGGACGAAATTTCATAAGGAGGGGAGATTGTAAGACCCAAAATTTTATGAAATAAAAGTATTCAATTTTTCTATTTAATAAATAGTTAAATTGATAAAAGTTTAAAGTTAAGGGTGATATATATAAATTTTTCAAAATAAGTAAGTGGTTATAAAATATTCATTGTTGTCGGGGAATATTCGCTTAGTCGTGGAATATTCTTATTGTCGGAGAATATTAAATGGCAATTTGACCATTTAATGGGCCCCATAATGTAATAACCGTCGGATGAAGAAAACGACAAGTATGAGTTTTTTATAAATAACGACGTAGTTATTACCAATTAACACGGTTGGAATACAGGTGGTTAAAATACAAGAATGTCTGGCGTGGTTGTCTGATAGCACTACCAGTATTGCCACGATATTTTTGGATTATTGATTCTTACTTAAGAAGGCACTACTCAATAATTGTTACAGTAATTACTGTTCAATATTGAGTCAATAATTGCTACGTTGATATTTTATATTATTATTGTTTCAGTAATTGTCACTATACAGTATTTCCATCATCAGATCAATAATTCATATTAATTGAATAATATTATTAGATATCATTAGTGGCAATGTCTAAGGAAGTTACTGCACAGGAAAGGGGTTTGATGCATCTAATTGCATGGCGCGAAGGAGAAATCCTTATCGGAAAGCCCCTTCTTCCTAGAACGACACGGTTGTCATAAATGTGATTCTGTAATATTATTTGTGAATAATTAATTATTGATTTATATGATAATGAAATATTTATTTTAATGGAGATATAAATGGAGGAATTTTAGAAAAGTGATAATTGTTGAAAATTGATATTTTATCTTTTCTGATAAAATAATTTATTCAAATATATTATTATATTACATTATAAATGTATAATGTGGTTATATAATAATATAATAAGGTGATATTTTTATACTAAATTCACGGTGCATGAATCAAATGAGAGAGATCTAGAAATCAAAAAAAGAACAAAATATGGAGATTTTTTAGAAAAAATAGTTTATTACTTGATTTTGTAAAATCTATAACTCTTTGTGTATAATGAGTTAGGAGATGAGCCATATATCAAAAGAAATCCCTGGAAGTAAGCTAAACGCAAAAATTTGAATCACCCAAAAATCCTTTATAGATTTTTTGTGCTGACTGTTTGAATGAAACTGGTCCAAAGGACTCACAGTCCGAAAAAATCAGTGTTCTTAAGCTATATTGCGTGAGTTATAATTTATAATCCGACCGTTGGATCGTTGTGATTTTTGGATATGTTAATCATATATAAGTTGAGTATATGTCCACAAATTTTGAACCATTAAAAATTAATGTATTATTTGTTATGAATTTTAAGAAGTGACTGATTCAGAAATTATTTTTATAAATGATTTTGGTGGAGATTTCTAGAAGGTGGGACCCATCTGTCATTTTATCTCTTGAATTTGCTGAATTTCAAAGTTTTATTTCAAGTATGGAGTGCGTGAGAATTGGTAATAAAAAATTAATATTTTATTAATTTAGTCTACTTTGGCGTTCTAGCATTTTCCTATAAATAGGGTGCTTAGTTAGAATTGAAAATCACACCAAAAATAAGTTTTTTTTTTCTCTCTCTCTATATTATCGAGCTTATTTTGAGTATTTAGATACTTTGAGAGTTGTTATTCAGTGCAAGTTTCCTTCAACATTTTAGCCGATATTCCTAAATTGGAAATCTTTTTTCTTTTGAGGTAAGGGATGTTATTTTTTTTGTAAATGATATTATTTCTTTCAATATCATTATACCAAAATATTGGTATGAATTTTATTGGGAAATTTTTACCTTTTCGTGTCGGGGTTACTATTCACGTATACGACACTATTCATATATATGACACTATTTACGTATATGATATTATTTACACATACGGTACTATGTACGAATACGGAGAACTATTCACGAGTTACTATTCACGAGTTATTATTCATGAGTTACTTTTTATGAGTTACTATTCATGGGGTACTATTCACGACAAAATTGGTTTCTTTTTCTGACCAAATTATCGTTGATTTATGAATATTGCTCGTAAAATTAAATTCATGTTTTGATCATATTGTTTTTATTATCATATATAACATTTTTATAACCTTGGTGATGGAATTTCTCTTTCACTTGAGTGTAAAGATGTGTAGATTATTGGTATGATCGTGACTATGGGTTCTCTTTGGCCGGTAGTGCACAGATGAATTGTTGACTGGTATGATCATGATCATTGGATTTATAAACGATTATCTTTAGCTTAAGTGGAAAGGTGAATTGATCAACATGGTTATAATTATTGTTTATATAAATTCTGAAATGATTATATATTTCTTTGAGATATTAATATCTTTGGCCCGTAGTGCAAAGATGACCTGTTGTTGAATATTTTTGGCCCGTAGTGCAAAGATGACCTATTATTGAATATCTTTGGCTTGTAGTGCAAAGATAAACTGTTGATGAATATCTTTGGCCTGTAGTGCAAAGATGTCCTGTTGTTGAATATCTTTGGCCTGTAGTGCAAAGATGAACTGTTGATGAATATCTTTGGCCCGTAGTGCAAAGATGAATTTATTAGTATGATTATGAACAGAAACTGTGATTTGGTATAACCATGATCTTTGATGTTTCAGGTAAAGACATGTGATGAAAATTATCTTCTTCCTAGATGAGAAGAGGAATTTAGAACTACAATTATGATTATGAGTTATACACGTGATTGTGGATAGAAACTGTTGATTGATGTTATAGGGATAAAACATTGTTGGTGGACTTTTAACATGGAAAAGAATTAAGACCTTATGGTCTATTTGACTCTTCTAATGGATTGCTCGTTCCGCTGCAACTATGGTTGAAAAGTTTTATCATCTACCATATGTTCTAAATCTCTGATTTATTACTGATGAAGGCTATTGATAATTTAATTATCTTTAGTCATGATATTCTTTCTTGGGCTAGTTAGTTGCTCACCCTTTTTGCTTCACAATTCCTTTCGGTAATAAGAGTGTAGGTGGGTCGGCCGAAGTATGTGAGGAATAGAACGGTGGTCTATAGTTGTTGAGGTTTCCCCTAAAACAGGTGAGGTGAACCCAACTTTGAAAGGGTATTTTGCCACTATCATACAAGATGTCTAATGACCTACGACTTCGTATTATCATAAGATAGGGTTGTGCACATGCACTTGCTGATTATATCTACGAGCATTACCTATATAATCTTGGAGTTTGGTTGAAATATAGTTCTCAATTAGAGACAATGGAGATAATTATATGTCAAGAGAAAACTCACCATTAGAAAGAACATGATAGCAATCTTCTCATTTTTCTTTAGGGTCTATTGGGTTAACCAAGGATAATTCTCGAGTCATTTGATATCTATTATAACTTAGATGCATGGTCTCCCATGTACGAAGGTTTCCTTGAGCATTTTCCAAAGATTTTAATTTCTAAAACAGTTATTGACTGTACCTTTATGTAATGTATCAATGTGAGGTTCTATCCAAGTAAAGGGATGAGAGTCACAATTGGTATTAAAACTCACAGTATATGTGTTGTCGTATTTTGCACGACAATTATAATAATGAAGTATTAGTTATTTTCTGTACCATGTATTTGGAGACTCAGAATGGGTTGGGTGGATTGAACCTATTTTGGGGGCGTCACAGTTATACTAGACAAAATAGAAAAGTTAGCAATTTAATGAATTGTCATTAAATACAAACATGTATCTGCTTGAACTTGATTTAGACTCATGTAACGAATCCCTCATTTTTCATTTTGACTAGCATCCAAAGTAACTTGTTCATTTTCTAATTCAACTGTCAGATTATTTTTAATGACAAAAAAGGTTATAACAAGATAATTGTGATGAAGATATTTTCTTCTACAAGAGCTGGTATGCAGTTAATGCAAATAAAATTTCATCAGGAGATGCAAAATCTCGGTAGGAATAACAATTATCTTGTTATATTTACCTGCACATAAGAAAGTGGTGTAGAAATTTGAAAATGTTGATTTATAGTCAACTAAAAATTGTATCAACAAAAAATATACAAGTATAAATAGTCTCACTGGAGAAAAGAAATAACTAATCGCAACCACTTTGATTAGATAAGTTCCCGCTGGCACAGAGATCTTTCATATACTTTCAAGATACATATTTTTGAGAAATTTGTTAATGTCTTGGTGTTTGGAAGAAGCAACTTTTCCATAGTAATTTGAGGATATGTAACTTCAAATTAAGATTTCAATATCCAGTAAAAAGGCAAATAAAGATTTGGTTTTAACTAAGACAATAATAAATTGTAACCAAGACCACATAGAAATACATTGTAAAATTCTTCATAAATTAAAAGTACAAGGTACCTGTAGCATGGCTAAAAGAGCTGTTTTTTATAGCTTCTATTCTTACAGCCGTTTATAGTATATTAGGACTGTGTCACTGTACTGAGCTAGACTTTTAGTCTCCCTCTCCACCCAGCCACGTGTAACAAATGTATGACAACAAGTGCCGTTTCTCATACCTGTTCAAACCCAATATAAAAACTTCAATGGAAAGATTTTTCTTTTCTTCCAAGACTCTGGGAATACCCATTAGTTATTCTCATTCAGATACACTCTCCTTTTCTATATAAATATATTCTTTATTTTTGGAGCATGAAATTCTACAAAAATGCCAAAGGGAGAACAATTTTGTCCCCATGGCATTATATTTATCTATTAGAATTTAAAATAGCAAGACATGAACCCATGCAGTTTAGATTATCTACAAAATTGAAATAAACTGAAAAATAGTCTAGACTAGTTGCTGACTATAGATGGGTAGAATATTTGAGCATGGAAACTATATACACAGGAAAATACCTAATTGATGATAGGAGCCTCAAAATAGTCCAACACCCAAAAAGTAAAAGTAAAAAATGTTGAAAAAAAAGAAAAAGAAAAAGAAAAAAAGAGAACATCTTAGCAGATCTAGCATAAGAATTAATCCAAACACTTGAACTTGGTACACAAATGAAATATGGACTTCCATTTATCATAAAGAATCAAAAGATTAATAAAACCATATTGTAAACTGGACAAGATGAGGCTCCACTTCACATTTGACAGCCTAAGACCAAATTGAGAAACTTGATCAATCTATAAAATTTAAAGAACAAATCACACACTCTGACAAAACTACTAGGTAGATAGATTGACAAAACTACTGAAGCAGATTATATAAAAATTGATATAGTCTTCCATCTATAAGGAATTGCAACAGATACTTTTGATGAAAGTTGATTCAGCAACTTGTTTCACACTAAGACATCAACAGAACACAATTTACTCATGTAAGCAAATCTGCAATCGATATTCATTATGATTCAGTTACTGTAACCCGATATTTTCTATACAAATAAATTAGAAATTTTGCGTATAAATTTTTTTTTTTTATTTATGGGGAATGTGCCAAGATAATGTGTGTATGTATTTATGTGATATATTTATTACAAGAATGATTTTAAATAATTTTATTTTAGAATTATTGGTCATTATAAATTATATTCTTATAATAATTAATTTTATAGCAAAAATATTTTTATTAATTATTTTCCATAAAATATAATCATATATTATTTATATAATATATGAAATGATTTTAAATTATTATAATAATTATTTTATTATATGAATTTTGTTCGATTATTAAGTTAATTATTTTAACTTAATTAATAATGTTAAGTATAATGAGATAAATCAAATATGGAATCCAAACCCAAATTTTGGATTTTGATCAAGGAATGAGAATAATAATATAATATTATTTATATTTTGATTTTTCAGTGCTATAATTATATACTGTAGGTATGTGGACTGACAATGATTAGTCAGTTATGGTGTATTATGTCAAACTCTAGTTTTAGTGTGGGAAATCCTAATTTGAAACTCAATTGTGGGTTCAAGACTATTATATAACTGTGTTGTATGATTTTGCGATTAACTAGGTCAACCCCAATTAGCATTTATATATATTAATTTCTTGAAATCCTAATTATTAAGTATAAACCCTAATTGTGATTTGGTAACCCTAATTACCAAAAATTATAAACCCTAATTGCTAAATTAGCAAGGATAATCATAATTATTATATAATAAACCCTAATGTTCATGTATGATTAGAACCCTAATCAAATTAAGAAAACCCTAATTATAAATTTGCAAACTAATTATATTTTATTTTAAACCCTAAATAAATAATTTGGGTAACATATATTAAAATTGTTAGACTATGATAATTACATGGCCCAAAACAATTATGGGAGAAGCCCAAAAGAAATCAAATTCAAGCCCAAACTTAGCCCGCATAATTAAGGGTATTCTAGACCTTTGATTTATCTAATTTATGCATTAAAATAAAAGCTAAATAAAGGAATTAGTGGTATGCATATATATAGCTGGCCACAATAGGCCTTTTAAGGCAACAAATAAAGCTAATCAAGTTCCTTAAAATGGTAACTCTTACATCAAGTACATGTGTGTCAATTTCCCATTGGTTGAAAATATACTTAGCACCCTTAATCACATGATTAGGCTTAATTGGAAGAGATAAGGAGTTTTTTCTAATGGACAACAAAAGTATGGGGGATAATAGTAAGTCACACACTTACAATACTTCTATAAATAGACTTAAGAGAGAAAAATAACCATTTGTTAGGCCATTTTAGGCACAACACCCATCTTAACTCTCTCAAGCTCTCACCTCCGAAAATAACAAGATATATCAGTCATAAACCAAGCCCCACTAACACCACAATCAAATCAGAAAGCTAGAAACAAGAATTGATCAAAGAAGGTATAAAACCCTAGCTTGAAATCTGACCATAAATATGTTGTTAGATGTTATGATTCTATGTTTTAATATGTTTTTAGTAGTGTATATTGATGATCTGGGCTGCTAGATGTTAGATCCATAACATCTAGAGGCTCGGATTTGATGTTCTTCAAAATCTGGAAATTTTGTTATGTGTTGTCTGACATTGAATGTCAGGCCTTATATCTCTATGATCTTTAATGATTTTTATGTTTTGAAAGTTTGTAGTTGTAATATGATATGTGATCTTTTATCTGGAACAAGAATCAGGCTTATATCTGGTCTATATTGCAAGTTATTCGTGGTCAAACCACGTTGACCGTCATTGACTGGTTAAAATATGGGCAGCCATGAACTTGCCCAGAAAGCTCTGACAGCAAGTTCATGGGCCCAAATCTTTGAGTTGTTAGTTATTTTGTTTCGGTTCTTGTAGCAATATTGTAGTATGGTATAAGTACTTTAAGATTATGCCTTAAAATCTCCTAAACGTCAAGTAAGGTGACTTGATGCAGTCAAAGTAGGCAAAAGATCACGATGGTTGTTTTCTCGGCAAACCCGAAAACATTTGAACGATTTTCCGACCTTTGGCCAACCATATCTGCTTAATTTATTATTTTTTTGATGCTTTTATGTTATGAATCTGTAGTCTTACATGTTGGCTACACACTGAAGTTTATAGAACACAAAAACATTTCACGATCAGAGTGTAGTGGGAGTCCAAAGTGAGCCCCACGATCATTCTTCATTTACGGGCAACCTGAAATGAAGAATGACCTCAACGACCACTTTGATGGCTTAGATCTTTCATTTGATACATGATATGAACATGTTTGTTGCTGGATCTTGTAGTCTTACATTAGCTCTACCAGATCTGACCAAAAACAAGTCCAGAAACACAACACACACTGAATTAGACTTGGTCAAACCCACCCACTCGGTAACTGGCTTGAAGATCGGGGTTTGCATGAAGAACACGAAGAACATCTACAGCGATGATTTTGTCGCTATAGGTGGTCTTTAGCGACAATTTATTTATAAAAATTATATTTTCATTAAATAATTATAGAAAATTAATTTTTAATTATTAAAAATACATAATAAATTATTAAAAATTATTTTTTAAGTCCAAAAATTATATTTTAATTATTTTGGATATATTTCACAAATATTTAATATTTTTGGAATATTAAAGGTATTTAATTTATTTAATAATTATATTAAATAAATTATTTAAAAATGATTTTAATACTTGAAAAATCATTTAAAATTATATTATGGAATAAGAAAATATTTTAAGTTATTTTTAATGACTTTTAATATTTTATGGTGAATTTCATTAACTAATTATTATTAATGATATTAAAGTTATTTAATAATTATATTAAATAATCTAGTTTAAAAATGATTTTTATATTATAAAATCATTTTAAATGAAAATAAAGTGTTTAAAGATATTTTAAGTTATAAAATATAACTTTTAATATTTAAAGGATAATTTCATTAATAATTTAATATTAATGATATTTATTTAACATTAATGATATTAAATTTATTTAATAATTATATTAAATAAATAGTTTAAAAATATTTTATTGATTTAAAAATCATTTAAAAGGATATTAATGAATTTTAAGTTATACTTAATGACTTTTAATATTTTGATAAATGGTACATTAATATTTAAATATTAATCGTAATTATTTATAAATGATTTTAAATGTTTTAAAAATCATTTAAGGAATATTAATACTTTAAAATATTCTAAGTTATTATAAATAACTTTAAAATTTTGATGATGGTTTCATTAATAGTTTAATATTAATTAAATATTAATGATAATATAATTGTTTGATATTTAAATTATTTGATAATGATTCTGGTGTTTGAAAATTTATTGTGGCGCCCCCAAAATAGGTATACATCACCTATTCGAGTTTACCAAATCATTAATACGTAATACTGAATACAATCTTTAATATACAACAAGAGAGCTGTGAGTTTTAATACAATTATTGTCTTCTAGACAATATTCACTCTCAGAATAAGTCCCCATTACATTTATTGTCAACTATTTAATAGAATAGTGAGGACTACTAATACTATCATCCTGACCGGTAGTCACTCCGCTCCCGACTAGTCCCGCTTTCGTTCTCAATTTACGAGAGAAACGGTGAAAGAAAGGGTGAGCTCAACTAGCCCAAGAAGAAATATTATGACTAAGATAATGCGAATAAATTATCATTAGTTTTCAACAATGTTAAACCGATAAAATATAATGACATCAAGTTTAAGCAGTGGCGGGACAAGCAATCCATTAAAAGAGTCAAGTAGAGAATAAAATCTACTATCTTTTATGATTTAAAAAGGTTTTTTCATCACTTTTATCGCTGGGACTCGGCTTAATAAATAATCCACATCATCCCTGCACTACGGCCAAGGATATTCATTAATATCACGACCACAAATTATCCATGCACTACGGACCAAGGATATTCGTGTATTCATCAATGGTCATTATCATGCCAACAATCGTCCATCAATGCACTACACAGCCATGAGGACTTTTACCACATCATTTGTAACATTACGGTCCATGATTACAAGAATAATCCACGGTCATAATCATACCAAGTGCATCTATGAACTACAGAACCACGAGATGACTTTAAAAAAATATAAACATGAGGATGATGACAATGATATAAGAATTCAATAAAACAAGTTCAAGAATTAATTTATTCAGGAACTAATAGCATCCAAATTGTCAACATGATACTTCTTTGTAGAGTAAAATTCAAGAATGCTCAGAAGAATATTTTCATGAAAAGATACTAGATGAAGCGCAAATATCAAGGATATTCCACTAATTTCATGGAGTATAGAAGTCAAAACTTTAACCAACTGAGTCTTCTCCAACATGATACTTGAGTCTTCTCCCGAGTTCTTGAAAACTCTTCTCACATTCCTCGCTCCAACCGAATTTTGTATCTTTCCGAGTCAGCTGAGTTAATGGAGTAGCGATTCGAGAAAATCCTTCCACGAATCTCCGATAATAACTAGCTAAGCCGAGAAAACTACGTACTTAGGTCACTGATTTGGGTTGCTCCTAGCTTTGAATAGCTTCAATCTTTGCTGGGTCAACAGATATCCATGACTTGATACAGGTGCCCAAAGAATGCTACTTCCTCAAGCCAGAACTCGCATTTCTTCAACTTGGCATAAAGCTTATATTCATGAAGCATTTGGAGTATCAGCCTCAAGTGTTTCTCATGATCTTCACGGCTTTTGGAATAAATAAGGATGTCATCAATAAAGACGACCACAAAGTGATCCAAATATTCCTTGAATACTCGGTTCATCATATGCATGAAAGCAACAGGAGCATTAGTCAATCCAAAAGACATGACTAAGAATTCATAATGCCCGTACTGAGTTCTGAAAGACTTCTTTGGAATGTCATCGGTTCTAATCTTCAATTGGTGATATCTGGAACGAAGATCAATCTTTGAAAAGAATTTGGCGCCTTCTGTAACCGGGTCAAACAGTCATCAATCCGTGGTAATGGGTACCTATTTTTGATGGTGACATGATTCAACTCCCCGATAATCAATACAAAGTCGCATACTCCCATCTTTCTTCTTCATGAATAGAACAGAGCACCCCGAGGAGACGTCTTAGGGCGAATGAAACCGATGTCTAATAATTCCTGCAATGGGTCTTTAACTCCTCAAGTTCAATAGAGCCATTCGATATAGGGCTTTGGAAATGGGTTTTGTCTCGGGTTCAAGGTTGATATAAAATTCAATTTCACGTTAAGGGGTAGACCGAAGAAGTTCTTGAGAATACGTCGGAAATTCATTAACAATAGAAATATCATTCAAAACCGGCGTATTTTGTTTAGATCCGTGACATGAGCTAAGAAAGCTTGACATCCATTTTTCAATAAACGAATAGCTTTATGGCTTGAGATGATAGTGATTGATTTTAATGGTTTGGTTGCTTGAATTCGCTTAATAGGTTGTTTAGGAATATGAAAGCTAACAACTTTATGAAATCAATCAATTTTTGCATGATGAGTAGTTAACCAATCAATCCCTAGAATTACGTCAAATGCAAGTATTTTCAATGAAATATGATCGACATGTAATGTGAGGGTACCAATTTGAACCAAACAAGACTTATAAACAGTGGATGTAATGATGGTTTCTCCCAACGGAGTTTCAACAGATAAGTCAAAGTCTAATTTCTCCGGAGTTAAATTTAAACGTTGAGCGCAAGTAGGAGAAATATAAGAATGGGTAGAACCGGTATCAAATAAGGTATATACTTCGCTAGAGTTTAGGATAAGCTTACCCGTGATGACCTCGTTCGGGTTCCTTGCTTTCTGGAAGTCACGACAAATGCTCTCCCTTGCACTACTGGCTTTGACTTTTCTGGGACGTCCTTTGGTGCCTCCATTCTAGTTGAACTTGTCTTCGGTGAACGACAAAATCGGCCTAGGTGACCTTCTCTTCCACAATTATAACATGCTTTGGATGGCATCGCGCAATTTGGACTGATGTGTCCCTCCCCTCTGCATTTGAAGCATATGATAAGTGGTCGTTCTCCTTCCTTAACAACGGGTGCTGGTGCTGACGTCTTTCCATCATTGTTGAATTTCCTCTTCATGAAATGTCCATTTTTATTGTTTTGGCCATGATTACCACCGAAGTGGTTACCATTTCTGGCATGTTGATTTCCTCCACGCTTATTGTCACCGCTTCGATGACTGCTATGACTAGTATTATCATTTTGCCGGCTGCTCTCTTTTGGTTGGGTTGACTCATTATCGCGCTCTAATAACTGAGTCCTATTAACAACATCTGAATACAAACACAGTTTATGAGAGATAAGATATTGACGTATCTCGGGTTTCAAACCTCTTAAAAACATTCGCGTCATTCTCTCCTCATTATCAACCAAATGGGACGCAAAACAGGACAACTCGACAAACTTGGCTTCGTATTGCGACACGGTCATGTTGTTTTGCTCCAGCTTAATGAACTCTACCTCTTTCATGTGACAAATACTTTCGGAAAGTACTTGTCGTTGAACAATTCTTGGAACTTCTCCCAAGTCATCTTCGGTCACGACGGAGTTGAGTACGTTTCTGATTCCCACCGCTTATCCGCCTCTGCTTGCCTTACGAAGGTGGCAAAGGAACCTTTTGCTCCTCGGAGCATCCAAAGACATCAAATATCTTGCAGATCTGCTTTATCCACGTCTCCGCCTTAAGTGGTTTTGGCTCTCTAAAAAACTATGGTGGTCCCAGTTCCTTGAACTGCTTAGCGGTGACCGTACGAGAGTTGCCAGTGTTTCCACCTGCATTTCGGACAACAGCCGCTCTTGCCTGATGTTATGAATTGCATAAAGCCTCTGAACATTCCATCGTTCCTCATCTGGTCAGTGTTGTTATTTTCTTGAGGATTGTCGCCTTCCTGATGCACATTATCCTGATTATTTATCTGTGGAGACTCAACGGTCTCCTGTGCTCCATTGATGTTCTCAACATTCTCGGATGCCATTTTCAAACACTACCACAAATCAAGGGTTAATTAACATATCACATATTATCCCTATACTCTGACCGACCAATTAAATATCAAATAAACTTAGGTAGGTCATACTAGCGAAAGAATTCCCCGTCTCTCCCCTCCTAGTTCTTGTCTCACATCTCAGCCAAGGATCATATCCCTAAGCTCTGATACCAACTGTGACGCCCCCAAAATAGGTATACATCACCTATTCTGAGTCGCCAAATACATAGTATAGAATACGAATACAATCTTTAATATAAAACAAGTGAGCTGTGAGTTTTAATACAATTATTGTCTTCTAGACAATATTCACTCTCAGAATAAGTCCCCATTACATTTATTGTCACACTATTTAATAGAATAGTGAGGACTACTAATACTATCATCCGGACCGTCACTCCGCTTCCTCGACTAGTCCGGCTTATGTTCTCATTTCACGAAGAGAATAAAGTGAAAGAAAGGGCGAGCTCAACTAGCCCGATGAAATATTATGACTAAGATAATGCGTAATAAATTATCATTAGTCTTCAACAATGTTAAATTGATAAAATATAATAGACATCAAGTTTAATCTGCAGTGAACAAACAATCCATTAAAAGAGTCAAGTAGAGAATAAAATCTACTATCTTTTATGATTTAAAAGGTTTTTCATCACTTTTATCACTTTGGGACTTAGCTTAATAAATAATCCATCATCCCCCAGACTTTTGACCAAGGATATTCATTAGTATCACGACCACAAATTATCCATACACTACGGGCGAAGGATATTCGTGTATTCATCAATAATCGTGATCATGCCTACAACCTGCTCATCAATGCACTACGGACGATGAGGACTTTTACCACATCATTTGTAACATTACGGTCCATGATTACCTTCAATAATCCTCAGTCATAATCATACCAAGTCCATCTATGAACTACAGGCCACAGATGACTTTAAAAAAAATACAAACACGAGGATGATGACAATGATATAAGAATTCAATAAAACAAGTTAAAGAATTAATTTATTCAGGAACTAATAGCATCCAAATTGTCAACATGATACTTCTTTGTAGAGTAAAATTCAAGAATGCTCAGAAGAATATTTTCATGAAAAGATACTAGATGAAGCTCAAATATCAAGGATATTCCACTAATTTCATGGAGTATAGAAGTCAAAACTTTAACCAACTGAGTATAATAAAGAATGGAATAACAAAAGAAATCACCATGCATACGGTACTTCACACAGACAGGTTATTCCAATAGAATAATAAATAACGGAACCAGGTCAGGCGAAATTCACACCGACAAGATGTTCCAATAGAATAATAAAGACAGAATATTAAAGACGAAACCAGGTCCGGCGTAAAACGTACTGACAGGATATTCCAACAGAATAATAAAGAATGGAATAACAGAAGAATTTCACCAAGTATAGGGTAGCCCGCGTATATAGGTTATTCCAACAGAATAATAAAGAATTAAATAACAGAAGTTCTCTCCATGAATACAAAAGAAATAATACCTCTTACCTTATGAAGAAACTGGATATAGGAGTAGTGAAGTAGCAGAATTCTTTTCTTCTTTCTCTCTATAGTTTCTCTCTCTAGAGTTTCAGTGAAATCGTAAGAAATAATGAAGGAATGAGCTTCTATTTATAGGAGAATGGAAGGATACTATTTACAAAAAAATTCACGGACGCACAGTTAAAAGAAAGAAAAAGAATCGAACAAAAGTTCACGGGTTATCAATAATTGGTGTAGGCAATTTAGGAAGGACAACACATGCCAATTTAAAGAAATGGTTCAATGAGAACATCTCCCCACTCATAAGTTATCAAATAGTAGTAGCATAATTGGAGATTTTAGTCAACAAGCTACATCCTGCCAAATTAAATAGATTACCCACTTGGAAGGAAATTGATGATTGCCCCTTTCATCACATAATACGCCCACTTCCAAAATTTAATAGAATAAATATTAATTTAGTAAGATAATAGAATAAACATCTATTACTTATCAAATAATATTCTTTTTCTTAATCAACACGAACATAATCTTCAATAAAATTATAACTCATAATATTTAACAACATTATCATCATTATTATAATTCACAATATTAATCGACCTGGTCGTTCCCAGGAAAGAGGGGGCTTTCCAATAAGGATTTCTCTCTATTGGCGCGCAATTAGGTGACCAAACCTCTCATTGGCAGAACTTCTAGACATCGTTAATATTGCAAATAATAATATTAATAACTCTGTCATCTCAATTATTGATTTAATAATATATAAAATATTGACAATAATTGAATAAAACTATGTGACTTCTCACGTAAGCATTAATAATCAATACCGTGTACTACTATGCAACCACGCGTATTACTGTACTTTTACTACCGAGTAGTTCAATAGTATTAACGGTAAAACTTCCGCCGTTATTTTTATAAAAAATATTTTTGTCATTTTCTCAATCCGACAATAATTCCGTTGTGGGGTCCATCAATGATTGTGTCGTCGTACGAATATTCCCTGTTAAAATGAATATTCCCCGACCAATCGAATATTATATAACAACTTGCGTACTTTGCAAAATTTATAAATATTACCCACAACTATAACATTATATCAAATTTATTCCATATGATAGGTGGTCGTTCTCCTTCCTTAACATCTGAATACAAACACAGTTTATGAGAGATAAGATATTGACGTATCTCGGGTTTCAAACCTCTTAGAAACATTCGCGTCATTCTCTCCTCATTATCAACCAAATGGGACGCAAACCAGGACAACTCGACAAACTTGGCTTCGTACTGCGACACGGTCATGTTGTTTTGCTCCAGCTTAATGAACTCTACCTCTTTCATGTGACAAATACTTTCAGGAAAGTACTTGTCGTTGAACAATTCTTGGAACTTCTCCCAAGTCATCTTCAGTGCGACAGGTTGAGTACGTTTCTGATTCCCACCGGTTATCTCGCCTGCACGCAATACATGAAGGTGGCAAAGGAACCTTTTGCTCCTGGAGCATCCAAAGACATCAAATATCTTGCGGATCTGCTTTATCCACGTCTCGCCTTAAGTGGTTTTGGCTCTCCAAAAACTACGGTGGTCCCAGTTCCTTGAATCGCTTAGCGGTGACCGTCACGAGAGTTGCCCGGTGTTTCCACACGCATTTCTGACGAGAGCCGCTTTTTGCTGATGTTATGAATTGCATAAAGCCTCTGAACATTCCATCGTTCATCATCTGGTCAGTGTTGTTATTTTCTTGAGGATTGTCGCCTTCCTGATGCACATTATCCTGATTATTTATCTGTGGAGACTCAACGGTCTCCTGTGCTCCATTGATGTTCTCAACATTCTCGGATGCCATTTTCAAACACTACCACAAAACAAGGGTTAATTAACATATCACATATTATCCCTATACTCACGGCCAGAGCCAATTAAATATCAAATAAACTTAGGTAGGTCATACTAGCGAAAAGAATTCCCGTCTCTCCCCTCCTAGTTCTTGTCTCACATCTCACCCAAGGATCATATCCCTAAGCTCGATACCAATGTGGCGCCCCCAAATATAGTATACATCACCTATTCCGAGTCGCCAAATACATGGTATGTATCTGAATACAATCTTTAATATAAAACAAGAGAGTCATGAGTTTTAATACAATTATTGTCTTGTAGACAATATTCACTCTCGAATAAGTCCCATTACATTTATTGTCACACTATTTAATGTAATAGTGAGGACTACTAATACTATCATCTCGGACCGTCACTCCGGTTCCCGACTAGTCCCCATTTACATTCTCATTTCTGAAGAGAATAGTGAAAAGAAAGGCGAGCTCAACTAGCCCAAGAAGAAATATTATGACTAAGATAATGCGTAATAAATTATCATTAGTCTTCAACAATGTTAAACGATAAAATATAATGTACATCAAGTTTAACTGCGGTAGGAATAAGCAATCCATTAAAAGAGTCAAGTAGAGAATAAAATCTACTATCTTTTATGATTTAAAAGGTTTTCATCACTTTTATCATTGGGATTCAACTTAATAAATAATCCATCATCATCCACGCACTACGGCCAGGATATTCATTAGTATCACGACCACAAATTATCCATACACTACGGGCGATGATATTCGTATTCATCAATGGTCATGATCATGCCAACAATCGTTATTAATGCACTACAGACGATGAGGACTTTTACCACATCATTTGTAACATTACGGTCATGATTACCAAATAATCCCAGTCATAATCATACCAAATCCATCTATGAACTACAGGGCCACGAGATGACTTTAAAAAAATATAAACATGAGGATGATGACAATGATATAAGAATTCAATAAAAAAAGTTCAAGAATTAATTTATTCAGGAACTAATAACATCCAAATTGTCAACATGATACTTCTTTGTAGAGTAAAATTCAAGAATGCTCAGAAGAATATTTGCATGAAAAGATACTAGATGAAGCGCAAATATCAAGGATATTCCACTAATTTCATGGAGTATAGAAATCAAAACTTTAACTAATTGAGTACAATAAAGAATGGAATAACAAAAGAAATCACCATGCATACGGTACTTCGCATAGACAGGTTATTCCAATAGAATAATAAATAACGGAACCAATCGAAGTAAATTCACACCGCAAGCAAGATGTTCCAACAGAATAATAAAAGATGGAACCCGGTCCCACAGTAAACGCATATACATGATATTCCAACAAAATAATAAAAAGCGGAACCAGTCCCAAGGCGTAAAACATTATGACGAGAATATTCCAACAGAATAATAAAGAATGGAATAACAGAAGAATTTCACCAAGTATAGGGTAGGGGTATACAGGTTATTCTAACAGAATAATAAAGAATGGAATAACAGAAGTTCTATCCATGAATACAAAAGAAATAATACCCCTTACCTTATAAAGAAACTGGATATAGGAGTAGTGAAGTAGCATAATTCTTTTCTTCTTTCTCTCTATAGTTTCTCTCTCTAGAGTTTCAGTGAATTCGTAAGAAATAATGAAGGAATGAGCTTCTATTTATAGGAGAATGGAAGGATACTATTTACAAAAAAAAATCACGGACGTACGGTTAAAAGAAAGAAAAAGAATCGAACAAAAGTTCATGGGTTATCAGTAATTGGTGTAGGCAATTTAGGAAGGACAACACATGCCAATTTAAAGAAATGGTCCAATGAGAACATCTCCCCACTCATAAGTTATCAAATAGTAGTAGCATAATTGGAGATTTTAGTCAACAAGCTACATCCTGCCAAATTAAATAGATTACCCACTTGGAAGGAAATTGATGATTGCCCCTTTCATCACATAATACGCCCACTTCCAAAATTTAATAGAATAAATATTAATTTAGTAAGATAATAGAATAAACATCTATTACTTATCAATTAATATTCTTTTTCTTAATCAACACGAACATAATCTTCAATAAAATTATAGCTCATAATATTTAACAACATTATCATCATTATTATAATTCACAATATTAATCGACCAGGTCGTTCCCAGGAAAGAGGGGGCTTTCCAATAAGGATTTCTCCTATCAGCGCCGCAATTAGGTGACCAAACCTCTCCTTGGCAGAACTTCTAGACATCGTTAATATTGCAAATAATAATATTAATAACTCTGTCATCTCAATTATTGATTTAATAATATATAAAATATTGACAATAATTGAATAAAGCTACGTGACTTCTCACGTAAGCATTAATAATCAATACCGTAATACTACTTATCTGACCACGCGTATTCATCGTACTTTTACTACCAAGTAGTTCAACAATGATTAATCAGTAAAACTTGATTCGTTATTTTTATAAAAAATATTTTTGTCGTTTTCTCGATCGATAATAATTCCGTTGTGGGGTCCACTTAATGATTGTCTTGGTCGTCTGAATATTCCTGTTAAAACGAATATTCCCCGACCAATCAAATATTATATATTATATAACAACTTGCGTACTTTGCAAAATTTATAAATATTACCCACAACTATAACATTATATCAAATTTATTCCATAATATTCAAAAATGATATTTATAGAAAAAAATTCATTTTTATTCATAAAAGTTGGGGTCTTACATTTATGATAAATTATAATAAATGTTTATTGAGTCATTTAAAATGATATGACTGATATTCATAGATATTGAGTTATAGAATAGAGTCTTAGACTCGATAATTACCTGATAAAGCTATCGGTACACCGACATATTTTAGGAATTGATTCGGACTTAAATATTTTGACTGTATTAATGGTTGTTTGTGATTCAATGACTGTTGAACAATGTGTGATAATGTGATTAGGTTATGTGCTAACTGTGAAATGCAGTATATGTGTTATAGTATATTGTTCTAATCGAACGAATGATCTGATTAATGATAGGTGATTACATCAAAGATAAAACTAATTTGCATTTTGTAAGCAGCGCATCAGGCAAGTATCCTACCTTTGCATTTCCTTTATGCAATGGACATGAGTAAGAATGTTTCAGAATTATATTATTACAGTACAGATTATTAACCCTATATTATATACGCTCATTGATTATCAACATGTTAGTATATGGTAATTCAGATATATACTCTGTTCATTAATTTCTATAAAATGGTTATACAAGTGTCCCCACTTAGATAATCATTGCAGTTAACCACATGTTGATACACCTTTGTTAATTACCCGTATATATATATATATATATATATATATATGTTGAATTATAGATTATTGTTGAATAAGATAAAACCTACCTATTATCCAACCGAATTTCTTTGGTTTGGAACCCTGACAGGTATGAACATTGTAAGACCCCGAATTTTATGAAATAAAAGTATTCAATTTTCCTATTTAGTAAATGGTTAAATTGATAAAAGGTTAAAGTTAAGGGTGATATATGATTTTTTTTTTCAAAATACTGTAGTGGTTATAAAATATTCATTATTGTGGAGAATATTCGTTTGGTCGTGGAATATTCTTTCCGCGTAGGGAATATTAAATGCGACTACAGCGACCATTTATGGGGCCCATAACGTAATAAGCTGTCGGATGAAGAAAAATGACAAAATTAAGTTTTTATAAATAATTGGCGTAATCGTTCTGATTAACACTTTGTTGGAATACCCGATGGTTAAAATACGATAATATCGTGTTTGCACGATAGCTACTGCGGTTTACACGAGTATTTTTGAATTATTGATCCTTACATAAGAAGGCACTACCCGATAATTGTTACATGAATTATCATTCAATATTTTATTTTATTGATTCAATAATTGATGCGTTGATATTTTATATTATTGTTGTTCAATAATTGTCACTGCACAGTATCTCCATTATCAGATCAATAATTCATATTATTTGAATAATATTATTAGATAACATTATTGGCAATGTCTAGAAAGTTACATCGAGGAGAGGTTTGGTCACCTAATTGCGCGCCAGTAAGGAGAAATTCTTATTGGAAAGCCCCCTCTTTCCTGGGAACTGCATAGTTGTCATTATTGTGATTCTATAATATTATTTATGAATAATTAATTATTGATTTATATGACAATGAAATATTTATTTGATGTGGATATAAATGATGAATTTATTTATGTGGTTATAAATGAAAGAATTAATGTTGAGGTATTTTATCGAGATTTTGTCGGATTGGAGGTATTAAAAGATCAAATCGGTGTTCTTACGACTTTATTATGTGAGTTATAATTTTTAATCGTAGTTGGATCGTTGGGATTTTTGGATATGTTATACGTATATAAGTTGAGTATATGTTCACAAATTTTGAGCAGATTAAAATGAGCGTATAATTTTTATGAATTTTAAGAGGTGGTTGATTGAAATTAGGTTATAAATGATTTTGGTGGAAAATTCTAGAATTGGTGGGCCCCACTTTTGGTTGGTGAGAAATGTGCTCAATTGAATTTTCAAATGTGGTGGGTGGGAATAGTAGCGAGTAAAGCCATCGGGTTGCGAGTTAAGTCCGCTTGACGTCTTAACATTTTCCTATAAATAGAGGCTAAGTTAGAATTGAAAATCACACCAAAACATAAGCTTTCTCTCTCTCTCTCTCTAGATTATTGAGTGTAATTTGTGAGTATTTAGATACTTGGTGAGTTGATATTCATCGGTCTGAAGTTTCCTTCATTGTCATATCAGATATCCCTGTCGGAGTCTTTTCTTTTTGAGGTAAGGGGTAGTAAGGGATATTATTTTTTTTCAGAATGATATTATTTCTTCAATATCATTATCTTTGAAATATTAGTTGGAACTTTTTATCAAATTTGGAACTTTTTCATGTCGGGTTACTATTCATGAGTTACTATTCATGAGTTACTATTCACGAGTTACTATTCACGAGTACTATTCATGAAAGCGTGAAGATGATTTTTTGTGGAATTTCTATCTTTTTGAGTCGGGGTTACTATTCACGATACTCTGACTATTCATGTATACGACACTATTCATGTATATAATACTATTTATGTATATGACATTATTTACGTATACGGTACTATGTACGAATACGGAGTACTATTCACGAGTTACTATTCATGAATTACTATTCACGAGTTACTATTTATGAGTTACTATTCACGGGTACTATTCACAATAAAATTGGTTTCTTTTTCTGACCAAATTATCGTTGATTTATGAATCTTACTCTTGAAATTAAAACCATGTTTTGATTATATTATTTTTATATAACATTCTTATAACCCTAATGATGATATTTCTCTTTGACTTGAGTGTAAAAATGGGTAGATTATTGGTATGATCGTGACCATAGGTTCTCTTTGGCCGATGGTGCAAAAGTTGAATTGTTGGTATGATCGTGACCATTGAATTTACAATTGAATATTTTTAGCTTAAGTGCAAAGGTGAATTGATCAACATGGTTATAATTATTGTTATATAACTTCTGAAATGATTATGTATTTCGTTGATATATGAATATCTTTAGCCTGTAGTGCAAAGATGAATTATTGATGAATATCTTTGGCTCGTAATGCAAAGATGACCTGTTGTTGAATATCTTTAGCCTGTAGTGCAAAGATGAATTATTGATGAATATCTTTGGCTTGTAATGCAAAGATGACCTGTTGTTGAATATCTTTAGCCTGTAGTGCAAAGATGACCTGTTGTTGATATATGAATATCTTTGGCTCGTTGTGCAAAGATGACTTGTTGTTGAATATCTTTAGCCTGTAGTGCAAAGATGAATTATTGATGAATATCTTTTGCTCGTAATGCAAAGATGACCTGATGTTGAATATCTTTAGCCTGTAGTTCAAAGATGAATTATTGATGAATATCTTTTGCTCAGTCTGCAAAGATGACTGTTGTTGAATATCTTTGCTTTGTAGTGCAAAGATGAATTATTGATGAATATCTTTGGCTTGTAATGCAAAGATGTCCCGTTGTTGAATATCTTTAGCCTGTAGTGTAAAGATGAATTATTGATGAATATCTTTGGCTCGTTATTCAAAGATGACTTGTTGTTGAATATCTTTAGCCTGTAGTGCAAAGATGAATTATTGATGAATATCTTTGGCTTGTAATGCAAAGATGTCCCGTTGTTGAATATCTTTAGCTTTGTAGTGTAAAGATGAATCTGTTGATGAATATCTTTGGCGAAGTGGTGCAAAGATGAATTTATTAGTATGATTATGAACATGAATCGATTTGGTATAACCATGATCTTTGATGTTTCGAGTGAAAGACAAGTGATGAAAATTATCTTCGTCCCGGATGAGAAGAGGAATTTAGAATCACAATTATGATTATGAGTTATTCATATGATTGTGGAAAGGAACTGTTGATTGATGTTACAGGGATAAAATATTGTTGGTGGATTTTTAACATGGAGGAGACAATAGACTTTATAGTCTATTTGTCTCTTCTAATGGATTGCTCATTCCGCTGCAACTATGGTTAAAAAGTTTTATCATCTACCATATGTTCTAAATCTCTGATTTATTACTGATGAAGACTATTGATAATTTATTTATCTTTAGTCATAATATTCTTTACTGAGCTAGTTGTGCTCACCCTTTTGTTTCACAATTCCTTTTAGGTAATAAAAGTGTAGCTGGGTCGAGCGGGGGATAGCGAGGGAATAGAGTGGTGGTCTATAGATGTTGAGGGTGAGGTGAATTTAACTTGGAAGGGTGTTTTGTCACTATCATACAAGATGTCTAATGACATACAAACTCGTGTTATCATAAGACATGGTTGTGCTCATCCACTTGCTGAGTATATTTACAAGCACTACTTATATAATCTTGGTGTTTGTTTGGAGTATAATACATGACCCCAAAATAGGTATACAACACCCATTCCGAGTCGCCAAATACATGGTACGTAAAGCAAACTACAACTTCAATAATACAATTGTCGTGTAAAATACGACAACACATATCGTGAGTTTAAATACAAATATTGTCTTCTGATAATATCAACACTCAAATAAGTCCTCATTATAATTATTCATACACTATTTTACGTAAATAGTGAGGATCTGCTAAAACATCTTTCTAGAACCATCACTCCATACCCCGACTCGATCCTCGCTATGTTCTCACCTCCCGAGAAGAAAAAATGGAACAAAAAGGAAAAGGGTGAGCTCAACTAGCCCAAAGAAGAATATTATGACTAAGATAATATACAACAAATTATCATTAGTCTTCAACAGGAAAAAAATCTGATAAAATATATATAGACAACAAGTTTTAGATCAACAAATGCAATGGAAAAAAGAATCCATTAAAGAGTCACATAGAGAATGAATTCTACTATCTTCTAAGATTTAAAAGTTCATCATCAATATTTTATCCTCAGAATAACAATCAATATACATCTTTAATCAAATATTCATCTTTGCACTACAGCCAAAGATATTCATTTAGATCACCAAATGGGTCATGTTCATCTCAACACTGCTCATCTTCAGACTACGGCCAAAGATATTCATCGCTTAATCATTCATCTTTGCACTACAGCCAAAGATATTCAAGAATATCATCATTTAAGACCGAGGATGATGAAAAATATTTTAAAAAAAAAACGAATCCAAAGGAGATGTAAGGACAAATATTAGGATTCAGAGAATAATTATCCAAGATCAATAATACTTCATAATAACCAATTTTGAAGCGTAATTCAAAAATAAAGATCAAAACATGGATACAATCAAAGATAGTAGAACCATAATGTATATCTTGACAAAAAAGGAAAAAATTTATTTTTCTATGAATAAAGGTCGATTCGTGAATAAAGGTCAGATACGTGAATAAAGTCAGATATACGTGAATAAGAACCCCACACAAAAAGTTCCAAATTTGATTAAAAGTTCAAACCAATATTTCTAAGATAATGATATCAAGAAAATAATATCATTTAAGAAGAAAATAACATCCCTTACCTCAAAATAACCGTAGATTTCCGATCGAATATCTGATATAAAGTCAAAGGAAACTTGTACCAAATAAAGAACTCTCAAAGTATCAAAATACTCACAAAAATACGCTCGATAATCTAGAGAGAAAAGAAAACTTGTTTCGTGTGTGATTTTCAATTCTAACCTAAGCGCCTATTTATAGAAAAATGCTAGAACGCCAAAGGAGACTAAAATAATAAAATATTATTATTTTTTTTTTCTTCACGCACGCTTTGTTGAAAAAATAAGCTATGCCATTTTTGAAAAAAAATTCAAGAAATTTCACATGTGTTTTCAACACCAACCAAAAAAAAGTGGGTCCCACCCATAATTTAATAAAAATTATTTTATTTTCCAAAACTTCAATAATTCATAGAAAATAGCCCGCTTATCGTAAAAAATACTAATTTTATGTCCATTCCACACGAAATCAAATTCTCTACAACTTTGTAGCTTTGAGTTTTTCCAAATTCCAAATAAAAATATCCAAAATCACAAACTATGATTTTTAATACCTCCATTCCGACAAAAAAATACCGATAAAACACCTCAAAGATTAATTCCTTCATTTATAACCACATAAAATAAATAAATCCATCATTTATATCCACATCAAATAAATATTTCTTATCATATAAATCAATAATTAATTATTCACAAATAATATTACGTAATCACAATTATGACAACCAAAGCCGCTCCTCAGAAAGAGGGGGGCTTTCCAATAAGGATTTCTCCTCATCGCCGCCAGCAATTAGGTGACCAAACCTCTCCTCGATGTAACTTTCTAGACATCGCCAATAATGCTATCTAATAATATTATTCAAATAATATGAATTATCGATCCGATAATGGAAAATCATCAGCAAGGACAATTATCAAAACAACAATAATATAAAATATCAACGCAAAGAATTATCAATCAATAAAATAAAATATCGAATAAGAATTATCGTAATAATTATCGAGTAGTGCCTTCACGCATTTAATCAATAATTCAACAATATCAGCAATAATACCGCTGCTATCGCGCAACAACCACGCCAGACATCGTATTTTAACCACCGTGTATTCCAACAAAGGTTAATTCAGAATAATTACGCCGTTATTTATAAAAAAACTCATACTTTGTCGCTTTTTCATCCGACAGCTTATTCTCATATGATGGCCCCACAAATGGTCATACTATTGCATTTAATATTCCCCGACAAAAAAAGAATATTCCACGACCAAAAGAATATTCCCCACAAAAAAAATAATATTTTATAACCACTTGCTTATTTTGTAAAATTTGCACATTTCACCCATAACCAAAGCATTATATCAAATTAACACCTTATTAATTTAGAATAATGAATAGAGAAAATTTAATTTTATTTATAATAAGTCAGGGTCTTACAACCTCCCTCCTTATAAAATTTCGTCCTCAAATCGACGACGCACTGGTGTTTCAAAAGTGTGAGGGTACCTCGCTTTCATTTCGATTCCAACTCCTGTGTCATTTCTTCAATAAAGATGGTTCCTCCACAAAACCTTAACTTGTGGTATAACCTTCGTGCGTAGGACATGCTCTTTTCCTATCCAAGATCTTAACAGTACCTCTCTCGTGACGTTAAATCTTCTACTATCTCTGTCCGGTTCTAACTCAATAATGTGGTTCGGGTCTTTCACATATTTACGAAGCATAGATATGTGAAAAACATTATGAACACGAGACATGCTTGAGGTAATGCGAGTCTATAGCCACATTTCCTATTCGGCCAAGAATCTCAAATGGACCAACAAATCGTGGATCGAGCTTTCTCTTCCCCCAATCTTGTAACTCCTTCCATGGAGCAATACGTAATAATACATGATCCCCAATATTAAATTCCACGCCCTTTCGATGAAGATCAAAGATAACTCTTTTGTCGATCCCGTGAGGTTTGAATACGCTTGTCAAATCATTTGATCTTTTCTCGTAGTCATGCATTTCAATTTCGTCCCAACAACGTTGCTTCTCCCACCTCGCCCCAAAGATACCGAGAACGACACTTTCGCCCATACAACGCCTCAAATGGAGCCATGCCTATACTTGCTTGATAACTATTGTCAGTAGAGAATTCCACCAAAGGGCAAGTACTTATCCCAACTTCCTTTGAAATCTAGAACACAGTAGTCTTAATAGATCTTCAAGGGTTTGAATAGTCCTCTCCGATCGTCCGTCCGCTTGAGGATGGTATGCCGAATCAATCAGAATCTGCGCTCATAGCTTTCTCAAGCAAGCTAACCCAAAATCTTGAAGTGAATCTTCGGGTCACGATCCAAAACTATGGATACCGGCATGCCATGCAATCTCACAATCTCATTCACGTACATACGAGCAAGACGCTCAAGGAATAAGTCTCACGATATAGGCAAGAAATGAGCAGACTTGGTTAATCTATCAACAATAACCCAAATCGCATCTATGCCTTGAGAAACTTTGGGAAGACCCAGAATCTAAATCCATGGTAATGTGTTCCCACTTCCATTTCGTAATCTCAAGTGGTTGCAATGGACCTTTTGCACTTGATGCTCCGCTTTACACGCCGACAAGTTAAACACCTCGAGATAAACTCCGCGATCTCTCTCTTCATATTGTTCCACCAAAATGTATGTCAATATCATGATACATTTTGGTACTCCTGTGATGGATTGCAAACGGGGTGTCAGGTGCCTCCATCATGATTCTATGCTTCAAGTCGTAATCGTTAGAACGCAAAGTCTAGAGTCGACTCAAGTATTCCTTCTTCATCGATTCTTGCTTCGAATAGCACCTTCTTGACTTTCTTCTTCATACGACGCCCCTGTGTCCGTAGTAGCTTGAGCAAATTTTAACTTTATCGATTAAAGTCGCTCTACTCAGATATTCGCCATCATCACGTGGGTCCCTCGAGTCTTTAATTCTATCTCCATCCTTTGCAAGTCATACAAAATGGGCCTTTGTATTGACAATATCGCACTCAGACTCAGATATATGATCTTCTACTCAATGCGCCACCACTACGCTCGCTTTTCCAGATGATATCAAATAGTGTGATCGTAATCTTTCAATGTACCAAGCCAACGCCGCACGCGATATCGAGTTCTTTTTTGGGTGAAGAAATATTTGAGGCTTTTATGGTCCGTATAAATCTCCACTTTCTCCCCATACAAGTAGTGTCTCCATATTTTCAACGCGAAACGATCACGCTAACTCTAGATCATGAGTAGGATAATTCCTCTCATATTCTTTGAGTTGTCATGAGGCATATAGCTATGACTTTCCCATGTTGCATGAGAAACACATCCTAACCCTTTGCCTCAAGCATCATCAGATAAACAAATCCATCCGAACCAGATGGTATTGCTGTAACAAAAGCCAAAATGAGTCTCCTCGAGCTCTTGAAAACTCTTCTCGCATTCCTCGCTTCCATACTTAATTTTGTATCTTTCCGAGTCAACGAAAGTTAATCTGAGTAGCGATTCGAGAAAATCCTTCCACGAATCTCCGATAATAACCAAATTAAGCCCGTAAAGTTACGACTTTTACCACCGACTTTGCTTGTTCCCAACTTTGATTGCTTCAATCTTCGCCGTCAACAGATACTCCATGTTTTGACACCACGCGCCCAAGGAATGCTACTTCCTCAAGCCGTAACTCGATTTCTTCAAATTTTGCATAAAGCTTGTTTTCACGGCCTTTCAAGTATCACCTTCAAATGGTGCTCATGATCTTCACGGCTTTTGAATAGATGAGGATGTCATCAATAAAGACAACAACGAATCGATCCAAATATTCCTCAATACTCTGCTCATCATATCCATGAAAGCAAAGAGAGCATTAGTCAATCCAAAAGACATGACTAAGAATTCATAATGCCCGCATCGAGTTCTAAGGCGCCTTTGAATATCCTCGCTTTTAATCTTCAAATTGATGATATCCGTAATCGAAGATCGATCTTTGAAAAGAATTGTGCTCCTCAGAATCGGGTCAAACAGTCATCAATGCGAGGTAATGGATACCTATTCTCGATGGTGACATGGTTTAATTCTCAGAGTCAATACAAAGTCGCATACCCCGCCTTTTCTTTCTTTACTTAAATAAAACAGAGCACCCCAAGGAGATGTACTAGATTTAATGAAACCGATGTCTAATAATTCCTCAGAGTTGGACTTTTAACTCCTCAAGTTCAATAGAGCCATTCGATATGGGTTTTAGAAATGGGTTTTGTACCCGCTCAAGGTCAATAAAGAATTCAACATCACGCTCGGGGTAGACCGGAAGTTCTTCAGAAATACATCGAAATTCTCTAACAAATGTAAATATTATCCAAATCGACTTGTCTTTATTCAAATCCATAACATGGGCTAAGAAAGCTTGACATCCGCTTTTTCAATAAACGAATAGCTTTGTGGCTTGATATGACAAAGATCGATTTTAGTGGTTTAGTTGTTTGAATTCGTATAACAAAGTTGGTTAGAATATGAAAACTAACAACCTTACGAAAACAATCAATTTTGGCAATGATGAGTGGTTAACCAATCAATTCCTAAAATCACATCAAAAGCAAGTATCTTTAAAGAGATAAGATCAATGTAATGTGATAGTGCCAACTTGGATCAAGCAAGATTTATAAACCAGTAGATGTAACGGTTTTTCACCCAACTGAGTTTCAACAGATAAGTTAAAGTCCAATTTCTCCTGAGTCAAGTTTAAACGCTGAGCACAAGCAGAGAGAGATAAAAAATGGGTAGAACCCAGATTCAGTAAGGTATAAACTTCGCAAGAATTCAAGATTAGCTTACCCGTGATCACCTCGTTCGTTCCTCACGCTTTTGGCCACCACACACAAACGCCTTCCAGAACCGCCGATTTCGACTTATCCGGATAATTTTTGAGTCACCATCCCCACTGAACTTGGTTTTGCTACATAACACTCTCGAGCTATATGACCTTCCTTTCCACAATTATAACATACCTTGATTGTTGTGGGCGCTTAATGATATGTCCCTCTTCCCGATTTGTAACATCTAACGACGCGCATCGCTTCTCTCCCCCTAGAATTTGTTGTTGTGTGTGTGTTGTCACCGATGTCTTCCCCGCCATCATTGAATCTCCTTTTTGAAATTTCCACTGACTCACCTCTTCTATTATCATGGCCACGATTACCACCCGAGTGGTTACCGCTTTTGTCCGTATTTTCCCTCCTCACCGGTTATCATCGCCCGATGATGATCATCACCGTACCCCAGATGACCTCGGTCAGGGTCCCCTATTGAGTATACTCATTATCTCGCCTAATAATTGAGCCCTCATTGACAACATCCTAATACAGAGAAAAAATGAGAGAGAAGGTATCGACGAATCTCGGTTTTTAGACCTCTCGTAAACATCCGCCATATACGCTCCTCATTCTCTACCAAATGAGGTGCAAACCGATAACTCCGCTAACTTCGCCAGATCGAGACACCGCCATGTTGTTCTCGCTCCAGCCTAATAAACTCTACCTCCTTCATATGATTTAATACTTTCGAAAGTACTTGTCATCGAATAGTTTCAAATCTTTCCCAAGACATGTTGAAAAGGGCCGGTCAGTACGCTTCACGATTCCCACCAAAGAATCGCCTCACCACGGAACATAAAGGTGGCGAATGGAACCTTCGTTCTCCGCATCCCAAGACATCAAATATCTTGGTAATTTGCTTCGACCCATGTTTCCGCTTTAATCGGATCGGCTTTCCCGTAAATCTGTGGTCCCAACTCTCGAATCGCTTGGTCATGTGATGCATCACATCGCTGCTGTCCATCATTTCCACCCGTATTTTGTACACGAAGTCTCCTCGCCTCGATTTTGCATGAACCGCAAAAAGCTCCTAAACATTCCATCATTCATCGCTTGCTTTGTGGAGAGTGTTGTTTACACAGAGGAATATTGCCTTCCCCGCTGTACGCTCTCTCCTGCTTTGTGACTAAAGGTTGTTCCACGCCTCATACACTCCATTGTTAACGCTTCTCAAAGCCCATTCTTAAATACGCCATAAAACAAGGGTTAATTAAACAAATTAACATATCACATAATATCCCTATATTACGACCACCAACAAATAAGCTTAGATAGACACACTAGCAAAGGATTTACTCATCTCTCCCCTCCTAGTTCTATTCCCCGATCTCCGCCAGAGACCATATCCCTAAGCTTTGATACTTAACCGCGACGCCCCCAAAATAGGTATACAACACCCATTCTGAGTCGCCAAATACATGGTACAGAAAGCAAACTACAACTTCAATAATACAATTGTCGTGCAAAATACGACAACACATACTGTGAGTTTAAATACAAATATTGTCTTCTAGACAATATCAACACTCAAATAAGTCCTCATTATAATTATTCATACACTATTTTACATAAATAGTGAGGACTGCTAAAACATCTTTCTAGAACCATCACTCCATACCCCGACTCGATCCTGCTATGTTCTCACCTCCCCGAGAAGAAAAAAATGGAACAAAAAGGAAAAGGGTGAGCTCAACTAGCCCAAGAAGAATATTACGACTAAGATAATATACAACAAATTATCATTAGTCTTCAACAGGAAAAAATCTGATAAAATATAATAGACAACAAGTTTTAGATCAACAAATCGCAATGAAATAAAGAATCCATTAGAAGAGTCACGAGAGAATGAATTCTACTATCTTCTAAGATTTAAAAGTCCATCATCAATATTTTATCCCCTCAGAATAACAATCAATATACATCTTTAATCAAATATTCATCTTTGCACTACAGCCAAAGATATTCATTTATATCACCAAATGGGTCATGTTCATCTCAACACTGCTCATCTTCAGACTACGCCAAAAGTATTCATCGCTTAATCATTCATCTTTGCACTACAAAAGCAAAGATATTCAAGAATATCATCATTTAAGACCGAGGATGATGAAAAATATTTTAAAGAAAACGAATCCAAAGAGATGTAAGGACAAATATTAGGGATTCAGATAACAGCTTTATCCAAGATCAATAATACTTCATAATAACCAATTTTGAAGCAGTAATTCAAAAATAAAGATCAAAACATGGATACAATCAAAGATAGTAACCATAATAGACATCTTGACAAAAAGGAAAAATTTTTTATTTTTCTGAATAATAGTCATCGATTCGTGAATAAAGGTCGATACGTGAATAATAGGTCGATACGTGAATAATAAACCCCACACAAAAAGTTCCAAATTTGATTAAAAAGTTCAAACCAATATTTCAAAGATAATGATATCAAGAAAATAATATCATTTAAGAAGAAAATAACATCCCTTACCTCAAAATAACTAGTATTTCCGATCGAATATCTGATATAAAGTCAAGAAACTTGCAACCAATAAAGACTCTCTCAAAAAGTATCAAAATACTCACAAAAATACGCCGATAATCTAGAGAGAAAGAAAACTTGTTTCGTGTGATTTTCAATTCTAACCTAAGCGCCTATTTATAGAAAAATGCTAGAACGCCAAAGAGACTAAAAATAATAAAATATTATTATTTTTTTTCTTCTTCTCGCACGCACACTTTGTTAACAAAATTCACCATTTCCAATTTTTTAAAAAATCAAGAAATTTCACATGTTTCAACACCAACCAAAAGTGGGTCCCACCCATAATTTAATAAAAATTATTTTATTTTCTCAAACTTCAAAGAATTCATAGAAAATAGCCCGCTTATCGTAAAAAAATACGAATTTTATGTCCATTCCACACCTAAATCGAATTCTCTACAACTTTGTAGCTTTGAGTTTTTCCAAATTCCAAACAAAAAATATCCAAAATCCACAAACGGATGATTTTTAATACCTCCATTCCGACAAAAATACCGATAAAACACCTCAGCATTAATTCCTTCATTTATAACCACATAAAATAAATAAATCCATCATTTATATCCACATCAAATAAATATTTCTTTATCATATAAATCAATAATTAATTATTCACAAATAATATTACGTAATCACAATTATGACAACCAAAGCCGCTCCTGAAAGAGGGGGCTTTCCAATAAGGATTTCTCCTCATCGCGCAATTAATTAGGTGACCAAACCTCTCCTCGATGTAACTTTCTAGACATCGCCAATAATGCTATCTAATAATATTATTCAAATAATATGAATTATCGATCCGATAATGGAAAATATCAGCAAAGACAATTATCAAAACAACAATAATATAAAATATCAACGCAAAGAATTATCAAATCAATAAAATAAAATATCGAATAAGAATTATCGTAATAATTATCGAGTAGTGGCTTTCACGCATTTAATCAATAATTCAACAATACTGCAATAATACCACCGCAAAGCATCGCAACAAATCAGACATCAGATTTTTTTAACCACTGTGTATTCCAATAAAGTTAATCAAATTAACACCTTATTAATGTAACAATTACACGCTATTTATATTTATAAAAAATTCATACTTTTGTCATTTTCTTCATCCGACTTTTATTCTCATATGAGCCCATTTTAATGAATCAAATGCTCATCGCTGCATTTAATATTCCCCCCAAAGAATATTCCATTCCACAAAAAAATATATTCCCCGATAAAAATGAATATTTTATAACCACTGCTTATTATTTTGTAAAAAAAAAGGTTGCACATTTCACCCATAACCAAAGCATTATATCAAATTAACACCTTATTAATTTAGAATAATGAATAGAGAAAATTCAATTTTATTTATAATAAGATTATTTTCCTAAAGCTCTTGAATTTCAATCATTTCCTTTCTTAATTTTCCAGCTTGCTCCTCATTGCCTTGTTTCATATACCCATTTATGAAAGCATTATATATCTCAGAATTTGGTTCATACCCTTTCCCAACCATCTCAACCTGAAGCTTTAACCCTTCTTCAAACCTCCCTTCTTGACACAAACAAAAGTAATGATACATGAAAATGAAAATTTTGGGGGCGACGCTATACCTTTGTTTCCTGTCAATCTTGCGCGCAGAACAAGATATCAGCAGTCATAATATCGATCGGATTAATGATTCCCTTGCAAGTATTCTTCATGCAAAATCATTAACTATTCTGCCATCTGCTTGAGTTACAGAAATGCTAAGTGGACATCCAAATTTTAAATTACTAGCCTCGTAAAGATTGTCAAAAACTCATTTGCATGAAAATGATGAAACACAATTGAAATTTTTACCTAGAGGCTACGAGAAACTATAGTAATTTTTACTTTTGTTTTCAATGTCTCTAGTAGCTCGGAAAGAGCATGTGACTACATGCATGTCTTCTTATAATAAGAAAAATAAAGAAGATGAAAGAGTTGTTGCTGCTTGAAGAATGAAAAATTCTCTGTCATCTTTTTAAGCTTTATATTTTGTAATACATACAATAATCACAATGAATCTTAATATCATGCTTAAGCAAAATGAGAACTACATAAGTTGCATACAATTGTTCATTAAACATAAATGAGCATAAATAGCATAAAAAAGATCAGATGTTTGTATGTATGGTGTGCTATAATTACAGTGAGCAAATTACTGATCAGTATAAGATTATCAATAAAAATTGGAAGATCATGGAAAGATGGGGAAACTGCTCTTCATACATTAATTTATGATAAAATGTATCTCAATAGGTGAATTAAATTAATGTAGTTCTACAACCAATTTAGGGAAGAATGGCTCCAAATTCCCATAAAACTGAATTAGAATGATGCATTTATAAAGTCCAAAAAAATAATGGTCCATTTATAGCTGACTTAAGGGAAGAATAGCTCTCAGTGTGCAACCTGTACAGACTAGAATCAATAATCAAAGAATAATTCACTATATAGTTTGTCAAGAGGGAAATGGAGGTGGATCCTTAAAGAATCAGCTTCTTAGCTGCAACCTTAGGGGAAGTCAGAAAGGTTTTTGTCCCAACATCTATTGTAAGTACACGCTAAAATTTTAAAATACATTATTGAAGCAATGTGATTTCTTTAGAGTCTAAAAAACTAATTTCCCCTTATATTAATGAAAATGCAACTAACTTCCAACAAAATGGGTGTCATAGATTTTAGTTTCTCAATTCCAATAGAGTCATTCCTCACAGAGTTGCTTGTTATATACCTAATGAAAGACAGAACTCTTATGCAGAAAATGAGTATACATGACATAAAGATCAGAGTTCTCAAAATCGAAACCAAACCCAAGTATAACAAAATAAGTTTTGAGCCATGCTATACTGCCCAAAAGCCAATGTCACCACATTAACACAATCAAGAATTTGATACATACTACTCCATTACTCTTTGGCCAGAAACTTAAGTAAAAATAAATATTCCACCTCAGAAAGATAAATCTTAAAAACTAAAGGGGTTCAAATCACGAATTAAAAGCAAGATGAGAGAGAAGCTCTCCCTTCTCTCTATCTTTCCTCTTCCAGTTTTCAGATCTGAACTTTGTTCTGTTGGATCTATTTCTAATCTTTGATTAGTGATTTTTTGATCTTTGCATTCTTCGCTGATTTGGGTTTTGAGCGAGTCATTCCATCAGTACCGGCCCTGGGCTAAAGCCCAAGGTGCTTGGGCTTTATGCCCAAAAATTTTTAGGGCCCCTTAAATATTCTCTTCTTTTTATTATTTAAATAGAATACTTAAATATTTAAGCAAATAATAAATCTGTAATATTCTACATATACTGATTATTGTAATATTCTACATATTTAAAGCATATAATTTGTACAAAACAATTTAATTATTATGTACCTGGGGGTTCATCATCAGATTCTATTTTTTGGATTTTTTTAATTGTTTGGGCTCTTAATAAAGGAGGCCCTATTTGGTAATTACTTTTTTGACTTAGTGATAATGTGATATCTAAATGATGCTTTAGAAATATTGAAATAGTCGGTTATTATATTTAATATTCTTTCGTATTGATGCTCTTTTGTTCAGGAAAAATTCTTTCTTTTTTTATGTCTGTCTTAATAGTAATTCGCAAAAGGCACATTTTATTGTTGTCCGCTTTAGGCCCTTCAAAACTCAGGGTCGGCCCTGCATTCCATGGGTAAGCAAATGAAGAGTCCGAAATCTAAATTGGTGTTGTGAATTCAGATTCACCAGCTTAAAGAAATGAATATAGAATGAAAAAAAAATAGAAATATGGAAGACTTAGAAATGGTAGTAAGATTTGTATAGATTGATAGACAAAAGATTACAGAAGTATTGATATTTTTCCAAAAGATGCTCCTCTCTCTATAGTATTTCCTATTTATACATACTCTTCATCTAATCTAATACAGCTGTCATATTAACCAACTAACTTCAACAACTTCCAGCTTGTTGCTTCTGTTAATCAGCTTCGTGCCCTTCTTGCCTTTGTTTGTAGTTAATGACTGATTAGCCCTTCATATGCCACTGCTCACAACAATTGGCTTCAAAGAAACCTTGGCCAAAGCTGGTGCACGGCTCCTTTGGGAATGCTATAGTGTGGATGATAAATCCTTTGGCTCCTCAAGAACTTGTTTCAAATTAGCTATATCAGGTTTAACGGATATCGGTTTTGATCTTCCTGATCAACTCAGCTCCTCCGATGGCGAGGGTGATGAGGTGCTGAGTCCTTTTATTCCAACTAATCCTCTGAAGTTGGCGAGTGTTTCTCACTCTGTTGCACCTGAAAATCTGTTGTATATGTCGAGTGGATCTGCTAGTGTGGTTCCTGCCGAAAGCACCCTCAAGGAGCATATGGACAGAAATTCAAGTCTTCAGGTGGGTGAGATTGGGGTTGGCCGTGGGTCCCCTGTTTTAGACCAACTCTCTAGTTTTGGCAATGTTTCTCCTGCTAGTGGGAGTTGTTCACGTGGGACTGGTGGGGTCCCAACCCTCTCTTCACCAATTCAATTTGGTGACCTTGAATTAGGGGCATATTCTCTGCCTTTACCTCCCAAATCCGCTTTTAATAATTATAAACAGCCTCATGATATTTCCAACCTCATAAATCATAACGTCAATCTTCTAAATAATCATGATACTGTTGCTATACCTCCTGAAATCTCACAACCCGGGATCACTTCTTGGTCTCTTTCTCTTGTGGGCTATTTTATTGGAGGGAAAAAGTCTATCCACTTTGCTACCTTTTGGGCAAAAACAGATCTAGGGTGACAAGGTAGCAAAGGTGTTTTTTAAAGGAAATGGCCTTTATTTCTTCTGTTTTAGGACAGAGGAAGTGTAACGACCCGGAAATTTGGATTTTTCAGAATTTAAATTTAAAGAATTAGTTATTAATAAAAATGAATTTTTATTAATAATATTATGTGTTATGTGTTTATTAATCGTTCTAGAACCTAGGATAATTATAAGTCGGGAGGATTACGCTTTAGCTAGGCTGAGCAGTAATAATGTTCAAGACAAAAATGAAAATTTTTTTGAAATAAAATATTTTCGGGGAAAAAGACGAAATAAGCACTATTCACCCGACGAAACCCTAAGGGTTACGGTTTGAATAACCTAAGCCTTTCCGAGAGTTCAGTATGTCGAAATGACATTCCGTCGAAAGATTTGACGATAATATATCATGAAAAGTTAAGTAAGCGGAGATAAAAGTTTTTCTAGAAAAGCGTGTAGAAATCGGACGAAATAAAATGACGAAAAAGTATTATGTACTTTTCATTCATTTAACTACGTTAGGGTAAAAGCGTGAAGGAAAACGCTTAACGCCAAAAAGTGTTTTTCAGTTTTTCAGAAATCCGAAGAATACGTAAAATTTAATCGGTAAAGGAAAGACGAAATATCCAAAAATATTTGGATTCCGAGAATTGCAGTTTTTAAAACTGTCGGACGAAACCCGAAAGACGGAACCTCATAACTTAAAGGCTAAGTAGACTTAAGGGCTAAGTTAACTTAACACTTAAGTAATGAATAGTATGGAGGTGTGAATAGTAAGGAGGTTAGGGGTTAAATGAATATTTTTCCCTAGCTTTGGAAAATCTATAAATAGGAAGCTAGATTTCATTTAAATGAGATTTTGAAAAATCCTACACTAGAGAGAGAGAGAGAATTCGGATGGAGAGGGAGAAGGAAGAGCATGAGCATGAATGTCCGGATCGAAAATGTTCGTGAAATGGAAAAGCTAGCAAATCGTCGATTTTGTCTAGTGGAAGAAAAATAAAGAGGAAATGTATTAAAACCTAACTTTTACTTATTACACCTACTTATTGATATAATCCACTCGGATCGTTCTAATTCATTACGCATCTTATACTTCCTTAAGAAATTTATTTACTAAACTTCAAATTCTTATTTTCATTATTTCTCATGATTTCAACCATATGAAATCATTCTTAACATCATCTACTTCTTATCTTCATTAAGTTATGTTTTAAACATATAAAACTTTAAAGAAAATCTAACATAGAAGTTAGGTTTTAATACATTTCCTCTTTATTTTTCTTCCGCTAGACAAAACTGGCGATTTGCTAGCTTTTCCATTTCATGAACATTTTCGATCCGAACATTCATGCTCATGCTCTTCCTTCTCCCTCTCCATCCGAATTCTCTCTTTCTCTCTAGTGTAGGATTTTTCAAAATCTTATTTAAATGAAATCTAGCTTTCTATTTATAGATTTTCCAAAGCTAGGGCAAAATAGTCATTTCACCCCTAACCTCCTTACAATTCACACCTCCATACTATTCATTACTTAAGTGTTAAGTTAACTTAGCCCTTAAGTCTACTTAGCCTTTAAGTTACGTGGTTCCGTCTTTCGAGTTTCGTCCGACAATTTTAAAAACCGTGATTCTCGGAATCCAAATATTTTTGGATATTTCGTCTTTCCTTTACCAATTAACTTTTGCGTATTCTTCGGATTTCAGAAAAACTGAAAGACACTTTTTGGCGTTAAGCGTTTTCCTTCACGTTTTACCCTAACGTAGCTAAATGAATGAAAAGTACATAGCAATACTTTTCGTCATTTTTATTTTGTCCGATTTCTGCACGTTTTTCGAGAAAAACTTTTATCGGCTTACTTAACTTTTCATGATATATTATCGTCAAATCTTTTGACGGAATGTCATTTCGACATACCGAACTCTCGAAAAGGCTTATGTTATTCAAACCCTAACCTTTAGAGTTTTGTCGGGTGAATAGTGCTTATTTCATCTTTTTCCCCAAAAATATTTTGTTTCCGGAAAATTTTCATTTTTGTCTTGAACATTATTACTGCTCACCTAGCTCAGAGCTTAATCCTCCCCGACTTATAATCATCCTAGGTTCTAGAACGATTAATAAACACATAGCACATAATATTATTAATAAAAATTCATTTTTATTAATAACTAATTCTTTAAACTTAAATTCTGGAAAATCCAAATTTCCGGGTCATTACAGGAAGACCTTATTCCAATTGTTGCTCGTAGGCATACTTACTTTGGTAAATCTCTTTTGATCCTCAAAAGATGGCAAGCGGGTATGGATTTTCTTAAATGTGATCCTACAATTGTTCCTATCTGGGTCAATTTTCATAATGTCCCACTCCCACTTTGGCACGATGATGGGTTTGCCTATCTTGCTAGTCATTTTGGCAATCCTCTGTTTATGCTACTAAATTTGGCAATAAACTCTCTTTTGCTAGAGTTTGTATTGATATTGCAGTCACAGCTCAGTTACCTAAGTCTTTTAAAGTTCAAATTGAGAATTGTGCTCCCCATGAAATTCATATTAATATTCCTTGGCAGCCTTAGAAATTTATGCTCTGCAAAACCTATGGTCATTCAGATTCCACTTGCTCCCTACAGCCTCGTGAAGGGAAAAAGGAGGAAATGAAATCTAAGCCCAGGTTTGATTGGAAGGAATTATCAAAAAGGAAGGACTGTCCATCTTCTGCTCCTTACTATTCAGAGAATACTCCATCACCTATTACGGGGAAAGGAAAGGAAAAGGTCTCAAAATTTTCTAGTACTTTGGTTGTTAAGGGTTCTACCCCCGACTCAAGTGCTACAAAAAAAGTTCATTTTGACAAGACCGAGCTCTTGCTTACAAAGGTTCAACATACTCAAAAAGTTGCCCTGTCTACCATTCCTGTTCTCAAGTCGTGCTTAAAAGTAACTACTCCTAGACCAACATTGAGGATTATGGAACCAAAACCACCTAACATTTAGATTTTTGGTTGCTCTTGGGAATAACAGCTGCTCAAGTTCGCCAAAAGCTCTGAGCTGGGTTTTGCCAGCTGGTTTGCTGCTCATGGACTTGTTCGACTGATTTTCGAGGTTGTTTTCGGTTTTACTACTGATGTTCTATCGGAATCTATGACTTGGGTTGTCAAAATCTGGGTTGGGTCTCCTAGCAGCTCGCCGGAGATTTTTAGGCCAGTCAATGGAAATTCGCCAGTCTATTCCACTTGTGGGTCAAGTAGTGCTGATCTCACTAACTTGTAGTTTGCTGCCTAATCTCACTGGTGGACTCTCTTGGTTCACCTGCTCGGGCTGCTTTATATACTATGGTTAGATTTGTGCTCCTTGGCTGGATTTCATGGCTATCCTCGAGCTCCAACCGGTGGTTCTTGTAGTCTGATATCATTGGCAGGTGCAGGCTCTTAATTTTTGGGCTGACTACTGTCACGGATCACGTGAACTTGTTTCTACTGCTGCCAAATTTATTTTTTGAATTATGTACTTAACATGGGCTGATGTTATTTGGAACTTGGGCAGAAAAAGTGGGCTTGGTTCCGCTTAGGGGCCCTTTGATTATCCGGATGACTTGGCCCTGTTTCGTTTTATGGCTAATCTGGATGACAGAATATTATAACTAATTATCTCTTTTGATAATTAGGATGTTTCTTTTTTCTAGCCTCGGGTTGTGAGGAAATATGTAGTTAGGTTAGGTAATTTGTTTCCTAGACTTTTCTAGGTGTTTTAGCCCTCTCGGGAGAAGAGGACTATGATGTGATCTCCATTGCAATATCTTTTTTTTTTGCTTTCTAATATACAAACAAATTTAGCAAAAAAAAAACATACCTCTTCAATACTGCCATCTTCAATGTTGAAAGTAAATAACAAACTCTCATGTAAAAAATTCTCTAGATCTTCACATAAAGTGGTGCTGTCAATCAACAGGAAAGGAACCAAAAAAAATCCACCTTTTTGTTATTATTTCTTTATATACCAGCTAAATTATCTTACCACCAATTTCAAATTTGCTAAATTTTATACTTAAATCACAAAAAAATATAAAATGTGAACCCATATTTCATTTTAAAATTAAAGCCAAAATCTATCAAATCACAACAATTGCGACGTAAAGATCCAAACTTTACTATGATTGTTAAAGAATTCAGCAAGAAAATAAAGGGGCTTTTGTTACCTTTGGCTCGAGAACCAAGAGAAGATATCGGATCCAAGTTGTTTAGATTTCATAAGGAAATCATTGCCTCCCTATTTGTTCTCCACTGCCAATTGAAGGGCTCTCCATTGGGATAAAATTGTTGAAATTCCTTCTTTGAAAGAAGAAATGGCCTGCGGCTTTAGATTACGAAGGGGAGAAGCTCAATATTGCCAAATCTTCAGCAGGACACGTGCTTCCTTTCTACCTCCATCGTAGACAGAGAAAGTACAGAGATAGGAGATATATGAAAAGCATACACCGAAGTAAACTTTAGCTTTCCAAACACCAAATTCAATTTATTTGCTTTTGCTAGCCTACTCAGTAGAGAGCAAATTAAAAGTGCAAGAAAAAACTGAATATGGAAGGGTAATGACATAAAAATAAAGCAACAAACCTTGTCATGGCCATATATGTAGCGATACTGAGCCTGAACAATAGAGCTAAAGAAGAGTTAGGCATTGTAGATGAGATAAGTGGAGTGCTTGGTCAAATTCAGCACAACGAAATCAAAATTCAGCCCTACCTCTTGATGAGCAGATCTCTTGCAACGCTCCATTTGCCGAGCAAAACAAATCTTCTTAAGCACATACCTATTTTATGCCTAGCAAGACTCACTGTGAAAAGGGTTTTACTTTTACCCTTAGATGTCTATCCTTTTTGCTAAATCTCCTTCGAAGAAGCACCCCAAATCAGATGCAATCTTAGAGAGGTTCCGGTTCAATCGTCGAGCTTCTCTAGGTGCTAAGGTTGACTCTGTGCTTCGTTGAACCGACTGTCGATCGGTGTTAAAGGTGTGCCATCCCCTTGTCTTTGCCATGGATCTAGAGATTAGAGAGTTATAGGAAATCTAGGCAAACCCTAGCTTTTGTTTTCCAGATGGAACGAAAAGAGGCTAAACAGAGAGATATGAGAGACGAAGACACTCAGTGAGAAAGGAAATAGAGGACTTGAACCCTTTTTCTCTGCGAAAGAGATCAGATTTAATTGTAAGTTTTCATTTAACCGCATATTTTTGCTTTGTGTTTTTTACATAGGTAACATTTTTTTAAAAAAAACATTATCTATTTAAAACTAAAAACTTCCCTTATAAATAGATAACATTTTTTCATATGTATCTACAACGTTTTGTTAAAAAACGTTGTGAAAAAAAAAATACCACAATATTTTTTATAAAAACGTTGTTGTTTAAGTGTTGTCTATTTACTGTCTTGTACTAGTGACGCCCCCAAAATAGGTATATATCACCCATCTTGGGTCGCCAAATACATGGTACAGAATTCAAATACAAACTTAATTAATACAACTGTCGTGTAAAATACGACAAAACATAGCTGAGATTTTACACGAATATTGTCTCATAGACAATATCCAAACTCAAATTAAATCCTCATTACATTTATTATCACACTAAATAGTGAGGACTACTAAAACAACCATCTCGGACCATCACTCAGTTCCCCGACTAGTCCCGACTACGTTTTCATTTCCTGAAAAGAACAATAAAAGTAAAAGGGTGAGCTCAACTAGCCCAGTAAGAAATATTATAACTAAGATAATGCAGAATAAATTATTGTTATCCTTCAACAGTGTTAAACTGATAAAATACAATAAACATCAAGTTTAACTGCAGCGGAACAAGTAATCCATTAGAAGAGTCAAGTAGAGCATGATATCTACTATATTCTATGATTTAAAATGTTTATCATCAATTTTATCTCTAGGACTCAGCTTAATAAATAATCCACATCACTGAATTATCCATGCACTACCGGCCAATGATATTCATTAGTATCACGACCACAAATTATCCATGCACTACGGGCCAAGGATATTCGTGTTTTCACTAATGGTCATGATCATGTCAACAACTGTCCATCAATGCACTATGGGCCAATGAAGACTTTTATCATTTGTAACATTACAGGTCATGATTATACCAAAATATTTCTGGGTCATAATCATACCAATCAACAGTCCATCTATGCACTACGGGCCAAAGATGACTTTCATCACAATATAAACATAAAGATGATGACAATGATATAAGAATTCAATTAAATAAAAACAAAGGATAAATTTTAAAGATTTATAATTTAATTTATCCAGAATTCAATAATGTCCAAATTGTCAACATGATACTGCTTTGTGGAGTAAAATTCAAAAATAATATTCATGTATCAAAAATAATCTGGACATAAAAGAAATAAATTTTTTGGGTGAATAGTACCCTGTGAATAGTACCATGTGAATAGTACTTCGGGAATAGTACCCCGACATGAAAAGTGGCCTGAATACCCGAGTGAATAATACTTGAGTGAATAGTAACCTGCGAATAGTAACCCATGAATAGTACTCCGGTATGAAAAGTACCCCGAATCCCCGAGTGAATAATATTCAAGTGAATAGTAACTGAGTGAATAGTAACCTAGGTGAAAATATTAATATTTAATAAAAAAAATTCAGATTAATATTCCAATGAAACGATACTGGATGAAGCGCAAAACTTAAGGATATTCAACTAATTTCAGGGATTATAGAAGCAATACTTACCATAGTAAGTTTAGATTTAAGAATATGTAAAGAAATAACATACGAAACTGTAAATGGATTTTTACCTGTCATGCGGTACGTAATCTTTGTAGACAGGTTATTCCGACATATTAAAGGATGAATATGAAAAATAGTATTCCTTATGAATACGAAAGAAATAGTACCACTTACCTTAGTAGAAAACTGGATACTGCAATAGTGAAGTAGGAGAATAATCTTCTTCTTGCTCTCTATAGTTTCTCTTGTGAGTCTCAGTGAATTGGTGAGAATGAAAGAAGAATTAAGATTCTATTTATAGGAGAATAGACTAAATAGTAACTGATTGACGAACGGTCCAGATTAATTTACTATTAGAACGGAAGGTCCATATTGATTTGCTTTTAAAACCACCACCGACGGTCCAGATTGATTTACTTTTAAAACCACCACCGATGGTCCAGAATGATTTACTTTTAAAACCACCACCGACGGTCCAGATTGATTTACTATTAAAACCCCCACCGACGGTCCAGATTAATTTACTATTAAAATCACCACTGACGGTCCATAAAATTACTAATTCTTCCCATGGAATACTAAGTCAAACTTACAACAAACGCCTCATAACAATTCCCTATATTTATATCTAAAATTGAATAAATATTTACCACAAATCATTTATCTTTAATAAACACTTTTAATCTATTAACAATTATTCATCATTAATATTACAACTTACAATATTGATAACCAGATCATTCCCAGGTAAGAGGGGGATTTTTGATAAAGATTTCTCCTTATTGGCGCACAATTAGGTGACCAAACCCCTTTCCTCAACAAAACTTTCTAGACATTGTCAATAATGTAAATAATCATATGAATAAATGTGTTTTCTCAATTATTGATTTAATAATATAAAATATTATGCAGATGATACTGTGACAATAATTGAATCAATAATATAAGATACTATGCAGCAATTACTGTTGCAATAATTGAATAAACTGAGTGGCTTCTTATGTAAGCATCAATAATCAGAGATAATGTGCAATACCGTGTAATCTCTTATGCAACCACGCAGTATTCTTGATTTTTTATCACCGGATATTTCAACAGTTAACGGTAAAACTTTTGTCTTAATTTTTATAAAAAGTTATTTCTGTCGTTTTCTAACTCCGACAGTTATTTTGTTGTGGGGTCCACCAATGATGGTGTCGTCGTACAGATATTCCCTGACAAAAAGAATATTCCCCGACACAACGAATATTTTATATCAACTTGCTTACTTTGAATTTTTTTCAAATATCACCCTTAACTTTAACCTTTTATCAATTTAACCATTTATTAAATAAAATAATAATCATAAGAAAATTGAATACTTTCATTTCATAAAATTTGGGGTCTTACAAGCCATGAGTTACCATTGATTTCACTTGCATTTTATCATATATTAAACCATTATCACACTTTATTTAATTAAATTATAACCTTTATTTGACAAACCATATTACCATTCCTTTAGCGTAACAAAAAACGCATATAGATTATAAAATTATTTAATCCCTTAATAACTTTCTATCAAATATTTATTTTAAATTCCATAAATATTTCAACTAAAATAATGTATTGTATTCGATGAATATTTTAACTATTTATGAGATTCACAATCGATTACATTAACATATTACGCTTATATGTAATATGTATTACTTTCTCATCTTATTAAAACAAATATATTTACATTAATTCACTATTTTAATTAAGTGAACTAGTTGCCTTATTTATGAAATTTGATTCATTACAATTCAATTGACAATCAAGGTGATAATAATCAAATTATATTATTTCATAATATAATTCCCAACTCTATTTAAATTAACCAATATTTATTCAGCTAATTCCTTTATATAACTAATTCTCTTCACTTCCTTAAATAGATTAACCACCTATTAAATCTCATATATATTTAATTTCTTCACATCAAAACACATAATTCAAAATATATACATCATATATACACATCTTGAAACTCAAAACATCTTATAATAAGAATTTTATTTATTAAATTTTTATTTTAATAATTTCTAAAAATTCGGGTTGTCACGTTTACTTTATTCAATCCTTTTTGCATGAGATTTATTCTGTTAATATGTTTTAATTGATTGTATGTTATTCTATCTAATTGATTTGATTTGGCCAGTTAGATTAATCTAATTAATATCATCTGCTAGATTAAGATATAGTATTAAGCAAATGATATTGTATCTGATCATAAATAGCAACTAGTGATGCATGATTATGGACAAGCTTTTGAGTATTGCTATGATTATCTGAAGGTAAGTTAAATAATCTCTGATTGTGTGATTGTTGCTTGGAATAACCTAATTTTCTAATTCTTCATGTTACCGTTATATTAAATCTAAACTGATAGTTCTAGGTCGTATGATAGTTAGGGTCTATTGAGGCGATTGTCACTTTAGAGCTATAATTTAAGGAGAATTTTGGATAATTAACAATTGTGCTTCTCTAGGGTTATTAATTTCATTGAAGGGTAAATATTGCTTAATTTGATCATTTCAAAATTGTGGAAAGGTGATACTGAACTGTAGAACAAGATTCTTTTATTCATTGGTACATCTTATTTATTCTTTGTTTTCTTAAGTTTAATTAAGCAAACTAAAAAATCCCCACCTTTGTTGAAAATACTCGGATAGATATAAAAAACATCACTCTCGGTGGGATCGGTCCTTATTTATACTCATTCTTGTGTTAGTAGAGTAGGAGTAAAGTATTAATTTTGGAGTGTCAATGACATCTCCCAATGTAAGACCCCAACTTTTTATGAATAAAGATTTAATTTTCTTTAAATATCATTTTTTGAATAATAAGGTGTTGATTTGATATAATTCTTTAGTTATGGGTGAAATGTGCAAATTTTGCAAAGTAAGCAAGTGGTCATAAATATTCGTTTTGTCGAGGAATATTCATTTTGGTTGAGAGATATTCTTTTTGCCGGTAATATCCGTACGACGACGCAATCATTGTTGGATCACATAATGGAATAACTGTCGAATATAAAAAGTGACAGAAATAACCTTTTTATAAAAATAACGACAAAACTTTTACCGTTAAAACTATTGAAATAACCGGTGATAAAATAACAAGAATACGCTGCGGTGTTGCATGCGGGGCACACTCGGTATTGCATAAAGATCTCTCGATTATTGATTCTTACGTAAGACGTCACTCAATAATTGATACAGTAAAATTGCACAATCTTTCATATTATTGATGTAATAATTGCTACAATGATAATTGAATAGTAATTTACATTATTGATTCAATAATTGTCACGACACAGTAACTTATATTATTAAAATTATTAGATAGCATTATTGATAATGTCCAGAAAGTTGTATCGAGGAAAGGGGTTAGATTATATAATTACGCGCCAGTAAGGAGAAATCCTTATCGGAAAGCCCCCTCTTTCCTGAGAACGATCTGGTTGTCAGTATTGTGAATCTATAATATTAATTAGAAATAATTATTGAAAGATTAAAGAGTTGTAAATAATTGATGAATAAAATAAAAATTATTGATAAATATGATAAGTAAATATTTGTTTAATTTGATATAAATGGAAGAGTTTTAGCATGAGATATTTGTTAAAAATTTGGCATATTTTACTATGGTGTGTATTTTTGAAGCTTTCATAGTCGAGTTTGCATCACCCTATTTAGTTCACTAAATATAACTATTAAATGACGTATAAAATACGCCACACCCATCTTAAGTCCTCAATACAATTATATATTGCCATGCTGTTTTATAATGTATTGAGAAACTTCCACGGTCTCGGACCATCACACTATTTTCTTGTTATCCCTAATCGACTCAGCTACATTCTTATTACTTGAAAGGAATTGTGAAGCAAAAAGATGAGCTCAACTATCCCAATAAAGATTATTATGACTAAGATAATGTAGAACAAATTATCCTTAGTCCTTAATAGGGAAAATTGATAGAATACAATAGACAACAAGTTTTAGATCAACAACTGCAGCAGAACCAACAATCCATTATAATAGTCAAGTAGAACATAATGTCTACTATCTCTTCCAAATTAAAATTTCATCATTAATATTTCATCCCTATAATAACCATCAACAGTTCTTTGTTGTGCCCAAGACAAAGAGAACTTTCATCACCTGTCTTCACCCGAACCACCAAAGATTATAGTTAAATTCACAATTCATATTTATAATCATGTAAATCAACAGTCCATCTTTGCACTACGGGCCAAAGACATACAACTGTCAATCCAAATATATACAACTGTAAAACTAATAATCAACAACCCATCTTTGCACATAAGCCAAATATATACAACTGTAAAACCAATAATCAACAGTCCATCTTTTCACGTAAGCCAAAGATATAAAACTGTAAAACCAATAATAAACAGTCCATCTTTGCACGTAAGCCAAAGATGGCTTTTACCACATCATTTATCTGTAACATTACAGGTCATGATTATACCAATACACAATTCTTGGTCATAATCATACAAATCAACAGTCCATTTATTCACTACGGGCCAAAGATGACTTTTACCACATCATTTGTCTGTAACATTATAGGTTATGATTATACCAATACACAATTCTTGGTCATAATCATACCAATCAACAGTCCATCTATGCACTACTGGCCAAAGATGACTTTTACCACATTATTTGTCTGTAACATTACAGGTCATACCAATACACAATTCTTGGTCATAATCATACAATTCAACAATCCATTTATGCATTACAGACCAAAGATGACTTTTACCACATCATTTGTATATAACATTACAGGTCATGATTATACCAATACACAATTCTTGGTCATAATCATACCAATCAACAGTCCATCTATGAACTACGGGCCAAATTTGACTTTCACAACAATATACGCATGAGAATGATGACAATGATATAAAGAATCAATCAAGTGAGATCAAGGATAAACATTAGAGATTTATAATTCAATTTATCCAGAGTTCAAGAATATCCAAAATGTCAACATGATAATTAATTGTGGAGTAAAATTCAAAAATGATATTCACGTATCAAAAATAATTTGGACAGAAAAGAAATCACTTTTGTCGTGAATAGTACCTCGTGAATAGTAACCCGAGTGAATAGTGCCCGAGTGAATAATACCAAATGAATAGTACCTTATTTTGTAAAGTACCCTGAATCCCCGAGTGAAAAATACCCGAGTGAATAGTAACTGAGTGAATAATAACCCGTGAATAGTACCTGAATAAATAGTACCATATGAATTGTACCCCGTCACATAAAGTACCCCAAATCCTCGAGTGAGTAATACCCGAGTGAATAATAACCTGTGAATAGTACCCTGAGTAAAAATATTAAAATTTAATAAGAAAGTTCAAACCAATATTCTAATGAAACGATACTAGATGAAGCGCAAAACTCAAGGATATTCCACTAATTTCAGGGATTATAGAAGCAATACTTACCATAGTAAGTTTAGATTTAAGAATATGAAAAGAAGTAACATACAAAACTGTAAAAGGATTTTCACTTGTCATGCGGTACGTAATTCGCGTAGACATGTTATTCCCACAAATTAAAGGATGAATACAGAAAATAATATTCCTTACGAATACAAAAGAAATAATACAACTTACCTTAATAGAAGACTGGATATTACAATAGTGAAGTAGCAGAATACTCTTCTTCTTGCTCTCTATAGTTTCTCTTGTGAGTCTTAGTGAATTGGTGAGAATGAAAGAAGAAATAAGCTTCTATTTATAGGAAAACGGACTAAATAGTAACTGATTCACGGATGGTCCAGATTGATTTACTATTAAAATGGACGGTCCATATTAATTTACTATTAAAACCACAACCGACGGTCCATATTGATTTACTATTAAAACCACAACCGACGGTCCAAATTGATTTACTATTAAAACCACCACCGACCATCCAGATTGATTTACTATTAAAGCAACCACCTACGATCCAGATTGATTTACTATTAAAACCACCACCGATGGTCCAGATACTATTAAAACCACCACCTGCGGTCTAGATTGATTTACTATTAAAACTACCACCGACGGTCCAGATTGATTAACTTATTACACTGTGGTACCCCTAAAATTTTCCAAGTTTGCATTATTCCCCTTTAACTTTTGTAATTCACTTATCTTTAATAAACTCATTTTTAATATTTCAACAATTATTCATTATTAATATTATAGCTTACAATATTGACAACTAGATCATTCCCAGGAAAGAGGGGGCTTTACAATAAAGATTTCTCCTTATTAGCGCGCAATTAGATGACCTAACCCCTTTCCTCGACAGAACTTTCTAGACATTGTCAATAATGCAAATAATAATATGAATAAATGTGTTGTCTCAATTATTGATTTAATAATATAAAATATTACAGATGATACTGCGATAATAATTGAATCAATAATATGAGATACTATGCAGCAACTACTGTGACAATTATTAAATAAAACTGGGTGACTTCTTACGTAAGCATCAATAACGTGTGCTACTATGCAACCACGCGTATTACTGTACTTTTATCACCGGTATTTCAACAGTATAACGATAAAAGTTTTGCCGTTATTTTTATAAAAAGGTTATTTCTGTCGCTTTCTATATCTGATGGTGGGGTCCACCAATGATTGTGTCGTCCTACGAATATTCCCTGATAAAAAAAATATTCCCCGACAAAACGAATATTTTATGACCACTTGCTTACTTTGTAAAATTTTTAAATATCACCCTTAACTTCAACCTTTTATCAATTTAACCATTTAATGAATAGAAAAATTGAATACTTTTATTTCATAAAATTTGGGGTCTTACAGCAGTCCTCACTATTTTATAAAATAATGTATTAATAATTGTAATGAGGACTTTACTTGAGTTTTGATATTGTCTACAAGACAATATTTGTATTTAAACCACAACATATGTGTTGTCGTATTTTGCACGATAGTTGTATTAATGAAGTTTGTATTTGGTTTTTGTACCATATATTTAACGACTCAAAATGGGTTGTGTGGACCTATTTTGGGGGCGTCACACCAGACGTATTTCCTGAAGAACTTCCTGGCCTACCTCCAGAGTGTGATATCGAATTTTGTATTGACCTTAAACCCATTACCAAACCCATTTCTAAAACCCCATATCGAATGGCTCCTATTGAACTTCAAGAGTTAAAAACCCAACTACAGGAACTGTTACACATTGGTTTCATTCGTCCTAGTGCATCTCCTTGGGGTGCCCCTATTTTATTCGTAAAGAAGAAAGACGGGAGTTTGCGACTTTGCATTGACTATCGAGAGTTGAACCATGTCACCAACAAAAATAGGTACCCGTTACCTCGCATTGATGACCTGTTTGACCAGTAGCAAGGTGCTAAATACTTCTCAAAGATCGATCTTCATTTCAGATATCATCAGTTAAAGATTAAAATTGATGACATTTAGAAGACTTCTTTCAGGACTCGGCACGAGCATTATGAATTCATAGTCATGTCTTTTGGATTGACTAATGCTCCTGCAGCCTTATGGATATGATGAACCGAGTAGTCAAGAAATATATAGTTCATTATGTGGTTGTGTTTATGGATGACATCCTCATCTATTCCAAAAGCCATGAAGATCATGAACAACACTTGAGGTTGATACTCCAAAAGCTTCGTGAAAACAAGCTATATGCCAAGTTAAAGAAATGCGAGTTCTGGCTTGAAGAAGTAGCATTCCTTGGGCACGTGGTATCAAAGTATGGAATATCAGTTGACTCGACAAAGATTGAAGCAATACAAAGTTGGGAGCAACCTAAGTCAGTAACCAATGTGCGTATCTTTCTGGGCTTAGCTAGTTATTATCGGAGATTCGTGGAAGGATTTTCTTGAATCACTACTACTCTATTAACTCAGCTGACTCGAAAAGATATAAAATTCGAATGGAGCGAGGAATGTGAGAAGAGCTTCCAAGAACTCAAGAGGAGACTCATTTCGGCACCTGTTCTGACAATACCATTTGGTTTGGAGAGATTTGTCATCTACAACGATGCTTTAGGCAAAGGTTTAGGATGTGTTCTCGTGCAACATGGGAAAGTCATAGCCTATGCCATGCGACAACTCAAAAATATAAGAGGAATTATCTTACTTATGATCTAGAGTTGGCAGCAGTCATTTTCACATTAAAGATCTGGAGGCACTACCCGTATGGGGAGAAAGTGGAGATCTATTCAGATCATAAAAACCTCAAATATTTCTTCACCCAAAAGGAACTCAACATGCAGCAACAGCGTTAGCTCGAGCTGTTGAAAGATTATGACCATGCCATTCAATACCATTCTAAAAAAGTGAACGTGGTAGCTGACGCGTTGAGTAAAAGATTGTATGTGGGTACGCGTGCAATGTTAACACAAAGACCCATTTTGTATGACTTACAAAGGATGAAGATAGAGTTAAAGGCTCCAAGTACCCACATGATGATATTAAATATACGAGTAGAACAGACTTTAATCGATAAAGTTAAAGATGCTCAAGCTATAGACCTGGAACTGATGTGTATAAAGAAGAAAATACAAAAAGGTTATATTCAAGAAGCAAGAATCGATGAAGAAGGAATACTTCAAGTCAACTCCAAACTTTGTGTTCCTAATGATTCTAATTTAAAGTACAAAATCATGATGGAGACACACAATACACCATTTGCAATCCATCCTAGAAGTACCAATATGTATCGTGATCTTCGACATACAATTTGTGGAGCAATATGAAGAGAAAGATCGCTGAGTTTATCTCAAGGTGTTTAACTTGTCAATATGTCAAGGCGGAGCATCAAGTACCAAAAGGTCCATTGCAACCACTTGAAATTCCAGAATGGAAGTGGGAGCACATTAACATGGATTTTGTTACTGGTCTTCCCATGGTTTCTCAAGGCATAGATGCAATTTGGGTCATTGTCGATAAATTAACCAAGTCTGCTCATTTCTTGCCTATACAAGAAACTTATTCACTTGAACATTTTGCTCGTATGTACATAAATAAGATTGTGAGATTGCATGGTATGCCATTATCCATAGTTTTTGATCTAGACCCAAGATTACTTCACGATTTTAGGTCAGCTTGCAGAAAGCTATGGGCACTGATTTACGATTTAGTTCTGCATATCATCCCCAGACGGACGGGCAATTGGAGAGAACTATTCAAACTCATGAAGATCTATTAAGACTCTGTGTCCTAAACTTCAAAGGAAGTTGGGACAAGTACTTACCATTGGTCAAATTCTCCTACAACAACAATTATCAAGCAAGTATAGGCATGGCTCCATTTGAGGAGTTGTATGGACGAAAGTGTCGTTCTCCAGTATGCTGGGACGAGATGGGTGAAGCAACATTGTTGGGACCAAAAATGGTATTCATGACTACGAAAAAGATTCAAGTGATTCGGCAACGTATATAAACCTCACAAAATTGATAAAAGAGTTATGCTGATCTTCATCGGAGGGACGTGGAATTCAATGTTGGAGATCATTTATTGTTACGTTTTGCTCCATGGAAAGGAGTTACGAGATTCGAAAAGAGAGGAAAGCTCAACCCTCGATTCATTGGTCCATTTGAAATCCTCGATCGAGTAGGAACTGTGGCCTATAGACTCGCTTTACCGCCAAGTATGTCTTGTGTTCATAACGTTTTTCCACATATCCATGCTACGTAAATATGTGAAAGACCCGAACCACATTATTAAATTAGAACTAGACGAGATAATAGAAGATTTAACGTATGAAGAGGTACCTGTTAAAATCTTGGATAAGAAGGAGCATATTTTATGCTCAGAGGTTATACCTCTAGTCAAACTTTTATGGAGAAACCACGATATTGAGGAAATGACCTAGGAGTTAGAATCTGAAATGAAAACAAGGTATCCTCTCCTCTTTGACATACCAGGTACGTATATCAATTTCGAGGATAAAATTTCATAAGAAGAGGAGGTTGTAAGACCCCAACTTTTTATAAATAAAGATTTAATTTTCTTTAAATATTATTTTTTGAATAATAAGTTGTTGATTTGATATAATTCTTTAGTTATGGGTGAAATGTGCAAATTTTGCAAATTAAGCAAGTGGTCATAAAATATTCGTTTTGTCGGGGAATATTCGTTTTGGTCGGGGATATTCTTTTTACCAGGAATATCCGTACGATGGCGCAATCATTGGTGGACCACATAACGGAATAACTGTTAGATATAGAAAGCAACAAAAATAACCTTTTTATAAAAATAAAGGCAAAACTTTTACCGTTTAAACTGTTGAAATACCTGGTGATAAAAGTATAGTAATACGCGTGGTTGCATAGTGGATCACGATATTGCACTATCTGATTATTGATTCTTACGTAATAAGTCACTCAATATTGATACAGTAAAATTACATAGTCTTTCATATTATTGATGCAATAATTGCTACAGTGATAATTGAATCTTTCATATTATTGATGCAATAATTGCTACAGTGATAATTGAATAGTAATTTATATTATTGATTTAATAATTATCATGACACGAAGAATCATATTATTAAAATTTATTAGATAGCATTATTGATAATGTCTAGAAAGTTCTGTCAAGAAAAGGGGTTAGGTTATATAATCGCGCCAAGAAGGAGAAATCCTTATCTGAAAGCCCCTCTTTCTTCGGGAATGATCCGTTGTCGATTTGTGAATCTATAATATTAATTAGAAATAATTATTGGGAGATTGAAAAGTTGTAAATAATTGATGAATAAAATAAAAATTGTTGATAAATATGATAAGTAAATATTTGTTTAATTTGATATAAATGGAGGAGTTTTAGCATGATATATTTGTTAAAAATTTGGCATATTTTGCTATGGAACCATAATTATCTTCTTTGATAAAATATTCATTCAAATATATTATTATAATATATTACAATAATATAAATTTATAATTTATAATTGTTTAAATAGTAAAATTATTATAATATATATAAACATGTGAAATAAATGGGTGGAGGTGAGAAGTTTGCTTTTGAATTCTTCTTTTCAAAATAAGTGTGTTTTATAAGATGCATGGGTGCAAATTGTCAGAAGTGGTGTGCTACCACTTTCCTATATAAATAGGCTACTTAGTTAAACAATAAAACTCACACCAGAATCAGAAAATTCTCTCTCTATAATATTGAGCGTATTTCTTGTGAGTATAAGGATATTTTGAGTGTTGATAACAGTGCAAGATTTCCTCAACATAATCTCCGTTATTCCAGTCAAAACTACTTCCCTACTTAGGTAAAGGATATTTTTTTTTTCATAAAGGAGGTTATTTTCTTTCAATACTCGTAAATGATATTATTTCCTTCCATATTCGTAAGGGATATCATTTTCTTTCATACTTCATATTACGTAAGCGATATTATTTCATCTCGTATTCCTAAATTTAAACTTACTATGATAAGTATTGCTTCTATAATTCCCGAAATGATTAAAAATTTCTTAAGGATTGTGTTTCATCTAATATCATTTCACTAGAATATTGGTCTAAAATTTCTTATTAAATTTTAAACTTTTCATGTTTGGGTACTATTCATATGGTACTATTCATGGGTACCATTTATACGGTACAATTCATACGGTACTATTCACGAGTACTGTTCACAACAAAATTTAATTTCTTTTCTTTGTCCAAGTTATCTTTTATGAATCTTATTCTTGAAATTGAATCCATGTTATGGTCTCACTTGATTCATTCTTATTGTCATTATCATAATTTTCAGACTTAAATTATGTTAAAATTATCTTTGGCCTGTAGTGCAATGGATGAACTGTTGATTGCTATCTTTTTTGCTCAGTAGTGCAAAGATGAATTGTTGATTGATATCTTTGGCCCAAAGTGCAAATGGACGATGGAGTGTTTGGCATGATCATAACCATCGGTGATACAAACGATTATCTTTGACCCGTGAGTGCATAGATAATTCGCTGATTAGAAATAATTATTGATTGATGTTACATGGATAAAATATTGATGATGAACTTTTAAATCATGGAAGATAGTAGACATCATGCTCTACTTAACTCTTCTAATGGATTGTTGTTTTCACTGCAGTTGTTGATCTAAAACTTGTTGTCTATTGTATTCTATCAGATTTTTCCTTGTTGAGGACTAAGGATAATTTGTTCTACATTATCTTAGTCATAATATTCTTTACTGGGCTAGTTGAGCTCACTATTTTCCTTTTTGTTCCATTATTTTTCTCAAGAGGCGAGAATATAGCTTGGACTAGTTGGGGTGTGGAGTGATGGTTCAAGACGGTTATTATAGCAATCCTCACTATTTTGTAAAATAGTGTATCAATAATTATAATGACTTTATTTGAGTTTGTATATTATCTACAAGACAATATTTTTATTAAAACTCAAAGCACATGTGTTGTCATATTTTGCACGACACTTGTATTAATGGAGTTTGTATTTGATTTCTGTACCATGTATTTGGCGACTCAGAATGGGTTGTGTGGATCTATTTTGGGGCGCCACAATAGTCATGGTATCGTTAATCTATTATTGGTAAACAACGATCAAGGAAAGTCTTTCAGTTCCTATTTGCTATGTGAACTTGATGATGAACTATTTTAAATCTTTATTACAAAGAGCATGTTGTGTTATATATGTTGAAAGTATGAAATGTTAAAGCCAATTTATGACTACGTTGATTGAGTAAAGAATGCTGATTGAGTAAGGAACTCAATCTTTATACTTATTATGTGAACTGCAACATGGATGTTATGTTAGTCCAATGATTATGAGATGTATGTTAAGCATGTTATTATGTGCTACGTGATACATGAAAACTGTTAGATTTGTTGGGCTGTCGAACTCAACCTTGCAAATAACCACTTTTCCAGGTTAAGGATTCAAGGTAACGCTATGTGCTACTTGAAAGACATGAATCAGATGTAATGCATAAAGATTTATATGCTTTGGATGAGTTGTTATTATTTTGAACCATGTTTAAGGTTCCAGATAATGTACTTGATAATGTATGATATTTAATAGATGTTGAGTTATAAAGTTTAAATTTTGCCCGATGTATAAAAGGTATTGAAGCTGAATGTAAATTTTATTTATTAACTCTGATAAAGTGAGTAATAAACTAAGTATGGTTCAAAGGTAGGTAAAGATAAAGGTTTTGAGAAATATAATTGATAATTTATTATGTGAAACTTCATACTTAGTGGTAAAGTTTGAGCTACCCAATGTATAAGGGATATCAAGCCGAAATGTAAGAATTTTTATAATAACTTTGATGAAGGGAATCATAAAATAAATTTGATTCAGAGATGTGTAGATGATAAAGGTTTTGATTCAGGGAATTAAAGTAAGAAGATAAAAAAGTTTAAATTATTACGCATTTTATTAAGTTTAACATGGAATAATGATGCATGTAAAATCAGAAGTTAGACGTATTGTTAACGACCGTAGTCGAGAGATGAATTGTATGAATTTTGGGATCGTTACATTAAACTTGTTCAAACCTTTAATTATGAATAAAGTTCAACATCCCTACAAACTGAAATATAAAGTTTAGCCTGACATGCCTTTGATCCTCCAAAATTAGGGTTTGAATCCAATTGTAGAAGATGATTACAATAGATGCTTTATTATCTGGCTAATTACATTTATTAATATGTCTAACAAATTCCTAAACTTATTATAAATAACAATCCAAAACCTAGTAGGAATCTGTCGAAAACTGTTCTAAAAAATTTCCAAAATCTGAACTTTCCCGATAAATTCACCGGGGAGAATTCATTTATACTGCTGAGTTCGTCGGGGAAAATTGGGTTAGAGACGAGCCAACTGGGGTTGATTTAGAAGGCATTTGGGTGGATTCAAGCAGAGAGGTATTCGCGTGGGGCGAATTCCCTAGGCTAATTGGATTTAATGGGGCGAATTCGTCCAATTTCTAAATTTTCGTTCTTTTTCATATTCTCAGCTCCACTTCATCCTGTTTTCATCTTTTCGTCTTCAATACATCCTGAAATCAATAAACACCTTAATAAGCTCGTGTACACAACAAAAACACGCGGTAAACTAAACATAAAGGAATCAAAATAAATGATTATTATGTACTCGTCACTTTTTCCACTCTAAAATTCCTTCTTATAAGTTCTTTTTGAATTCACCAAACAATATCACAATTTTCAAATCAATTCAAAAATAACTTATCACGAAACAATTATATAGATGGTATGGATATGATTACCAACAAAATTTCACGGTCGCCAATTATACCTTTCTTAAATGAATTATATATAACCTCAAAACTCATGAAAACCAAGTAATTGAAGCAAATAATAATTCCCTCTTTTTTTCATACTCAATTTTTTTTTTCAAAATATATATTCAAACACAAAAAATAAAGATAAGTAACTTGTTAGGAACTTAGCTCTAATACCAAATGATAGACTATTTGGCACGCTTGCGTGAGGTGGTCATCGTCTGGATCGTTTCTAACAAGTTATGAAGGTGAATTGCTCAAAACACCATAACCCCTCGCCTATATGTAGGCGATAATCTTGGTACAATCAATGATTGATGCAGTAGAAGATGTCACACATAACTATGTATTGTTGTATGATAAGTTAATATTGAACCTCACAGAAAAACCATGAACAGTTTGAAAGTTCTCAAAGAACCAAAGGAGAATAATCTCACCAGAATTTTATTTATCAAAAGTTATCTCTGAATTCCATTCACCTAAACTTATTTGTACTAGATATGAAGCCCTAAAATCCTATAAGGAAACAACAAGTAATTTAAAATCAAACTCTAATCTAAAGTATCCTAATTGCATTAGAAATATGAAAATATAATAAAATTTCTTATTTTAATGGTGAAATTTGCGTTCAAATCAAGCCAAAACGCGTCAACTGGAAATCCATCCTGGCACGACCGCACTACTTTTGAACGGGAAATGGGCACGGGAACGCTAAAATTGGCCTGAAAAAGGGCGCGGCTGCGCTGGCCCAATTTGGCTGCTACTTTGATGTTTTTAATTCCTAAAATTGTCCGCCTTCGCTCGCACCCCGTTAACAAACTAAGACCCACACTTGAATGGCTCGAAATCCTATCAAACTTATTTTATCTCGTGATAGATTGTAAGCTCCTTTCCATGCTTGGATATTTATATTGTCGTGCATAAGCTTGTAGTCTCATCATAAACTAGAACATAACTTTGACACGGATTAGACGGTACCAATGAAAATGGTTCTGAAAACTTAACTTGAGCTCTAATATAAGCATCCTTGATTTGATTTTAGCCGAATCACCTAAGATCATTTGTTCAACCTCCTCATGCTTGTGCCAGTGTTAATTGATAAAATGATAAAATAAGGGTGATATGTGCAAATTATAAGATAAATAGTATGTTGGGAATATTTGTTTTGTTAGAGAATATTCGTTCTATCTGGGAATATTAAGTAAAGTACGACGGCACCGGAACAACCAATCATTGGCGGGCCCCACAATGACATAATTGTTGGATACCAAAAATGACAGAAATAACCTAGCTTTTATGTTGTCCTATTTTCAAAAATATAACAAAACCTAGCTTTGTAAAATTGAACAAAAGTATTTTCCAAGTGCAGCACCAAGGCACCCAAGGCATCGCTTGCACTTACATATACATAAGCAGCGTCCAAAGTCACGCTCAAGCCTCCCCGCACTACCACCAGTCTCCCAATCCTCGGTAACCCTTGGTATACTACAAGGAAAGTTCCTTAGTGCCCAAAAACCAAATACATTCTGTTGCCTTCCCAAATTTTAATATTTTCAAATTTTCATGATTTTGGCAGTTTTACCCTACTTGCTTTAAACATGTATTACGGACAATCTATAAGGTATTTTTGAGTGATTATTTTTCATGTGTCTTCGTAATTTCACCCTCTACAACTTTAATTTTTATTCCATGATCAAAATCCAAACATTTGAGGCTGCACACCTCCCACAAAAACTAGTAAAAACTAAGTTCCATAGATCATGCTTTAACTGACACCACTTGTTGCCTAATGCATTAAGTAGCTAGTTAATCATGTTTTATGATAACATATATAATTATAAGCCAAACATACATAAGTTCATACGTTCTAACACAAAAATTATGAAAGAAATAACATACAAATAAATGATTCAAAGTATACCTCTTGAAGTGTTTGCTTTACGAACTTTCAATTATACTTAGCTTTGCTTTTCCTTTCCTTCTCTCAACTAACAAGTATTCTTACTTATGATTCTCACTCTTATCTTGCTCTATCTTTGTGAATTAGGGAGGATTAATGAAGGATGAGGGGTTCAATTTATAAGAAAATAAAACTTAGCCCCTAAGTTGTCAAGCCTTAGCCCATAAGTAAACTTAGCCCCTAAGTTGCCAAGCCTTAGCCCCTAAGTAAAATTATCCCTCAAGTATTGGTCTTTTAAAGGAACTAAAATCGAATTTTACCACCAAGTGTGCAAAGTCACATCTTGCTACCAAGGATGAAAGACAAGAAAATATATTTACATACTTTATAAGTAGTACAAACTTACCTAATTACCAAAATGGCCCTCCATAACCGGTCCACCTCTTGGTCCAATTTAGTTACTTCAAAACTTAGTTTGCTTTCCAAGATAATTTAGTTAGACACAATCGTTGGCTTTTTCTCTAAGTTTGACTTTCCGTATTTATAAATAGTGATTTTATATTTATACTCAGATAAATACTCAAAGTCTAATATGTCCTATCATATAATTGAATAGTATTTTTCATAGTTAAGTTTTAGATTCATTTTCTATACTTATACATATAATTAAATCACACACATTAAACTCCATAACACATAAATTAGATTATACACTTAACCTCCAATCATATACTATCGTATTTATAAGCTTTATAAATATTTGGGATATTACAAAAAGAGTGAGTAGGAAAGAGTATTGTATTTTAAATAGCCGATGACTATACGAACGAACAAAGAGGCACTTTTGAATACTAACCAATTTAACTCTCCTTTGTCTAGTTCTGTTGTTTCTCTATTTTAGGAATTGACATCATATCTAGTGCTTGATGAGTGGGTTTCATACCTACGAATCGGATACCTATTTAGACTTAAACAATGTTTAATCTATCTATTTTAGTATTGTTTTATGTGTTTGTGCTTGTTTTGTGTGTAGGTTTCAGTTTGTGTTAGTTTCGGTATGACAGTGACGATGTGGCGAGAATTGGCATGGAAAAGCAAGGAGAAGAATGGCTAGTTTTAGACTTCCAATTCGGGTGGGTGTTTATTAAAGGAAATACTCTGTCGGGGTGGGGGTACACGTGGTAGAAGCATGATACTCCGTCGGGGCGGGGGTTCACATGCTTAAATATCCCGCCGGGGCGGGGGTGCACGGATCAGAAGATGAATTATGGTACACTTCTACTGCTGCTGTGGCGTGGACTGAACGATTTTGGCTTCGATTGGGACTGGATTGTGGACGTTTTTATCAGCTTTTACAGAGACTTAAGTAAGGCAATTCAGACAGTCAATGATTCAATCATCCAAGTATCAATTTCAACTTTAAAACCCTAATTTGGGGAGGATTGTGGAGGAGCAGAGTGAAGAAGCAAGAATCACGAGGATTTTAGAACTGAGTGCAGAGAAGGGTGGTTTTATACTATTCTTATTCTTTATTTTAGTTTCTGTAATTTGGATGATGTATTCTTTAATCTACTTAGAGTTTAATTTATTCGTTATGAACTAAATTTCTTATTAAGCTTGCAATGGATCTTTAAGTGGAATGATGATTATAATACTTTGATTTCAGTTTAATAAAGCTATCTTTTTAGTTTATCTATTGTGATTTGTTCATAACTTATGAATTGCTTGATCACCAATTCTATGTGGATTTGTATCGATTCGTGAGATGAGATATGAATCTAGACTTAGTCATAATAGCATATGTTTATGATTTATGCGTTTTGATGGAATTCGTGATGAATGTTTAGGATAGAGATATACCTACCATCGCATGTAATCATATAAGAACTTGGAATTTAAACCTTCTTTAATTGTAATTCACATAGAGATATAATGAATTAGTTAATTAGGGTATTTAGCTTAATTATATCAATTGTGGATTTAAGTTATTATGGTGTTAGTGCATTGAGAGATGACTAATTCTACTTTTGTGTTCTTGATTAATGAATTGGGATAGTTAATTGGATTGAAAAGAAGTGTAATAATATGAGTAAAGCTTAAAGTGAAGTTATAGGCTTTATTCTCCATTATCTGATTAAAATCTACGGTAATTATTTGTGTTGATTGATTTAATTTTTAGTTTATTAAAAACCTCAAATATTTCTTCACCCAAAAGGAACTCAACATGCAGCAACAGCGTTAGCTCGAGCTGTTGAAAGATTATGACCATGCCATTCAATACCATTCTAAAAAAGCGAACGTGGTAGCTGACGCGTTGAGTAAAAGATCGTATGTGGGTACGCGTGCGATGTTAACACAAAGACCCATTTTGTATGACTTACAAAGGATGAAGATAGAGTTAAAGGCTCCAAGTACCCACATGATGATATCAAATATACGAGTAGAACAGACTTTAATCGATAAAGTTAAAGATGCTCAAGCTATAGACCTGGAACTGATGTGTATAAAGAAGAAAGTACAAAAAGGTTATATTCAAGAAGCAAGAATCGATGAAGAAGGAATATTTCAAGTCAACTCCAAACTTTGTGTTCCTAATGATTCTAATTTAAAGTACAAAATCATGATGGAGACACACAATACACCATTTGTAATCCATCCTGGAAGTACCAATATGTATCGTGATCTTCGACATACAATTTGTGGAGCAATATGAAGAGAAAGATCGCTGAGTTTATCTCAAGGTGTTTAACTTGTCAACATGTCAAGTGAGCATCAAGTACCAAAAGGTCCATCAGCAACCACTTGAAATTCCGGAATGGAAGTGGGAGCACATTAACATGGATTTTGTTACTGGTCTTCCCATGGTTTCTCAAGGCATAGATGCAATTTGGGTCACTGTCGATAAATTAACCAAGTCTGCTCATTTCTTGCCTATACAAGAAACTTATTCACTTGAACATTTTGCTCGTATGTACATAAATAAGATTGTGAGATTGCATGGTATGCCATTATCCATAGTTTTTGATCTAGACCCAAGATTACTTCACGATTTTAGGTCAGCTTGCAGAAAGCTATGGGCACTGATTTACGATTTAGTTTTGCATATCATCCCCAGACGGACGAGCAATTGGAGAGAACTATTCAAACTCTTGAAGATCTATTAAGACTCTATGTCCTAAACTTCAAAGGAAGTTGGGACAAGTACTTACCATTGGTCAAATTCTCCTACAACAACAATTATCAAGCAAGTATAGGCATGGCTCCATTTGAGGCGTTGTATGGGCGAAAGTGTCGTTCTCCAGTATGCTGGGATGAGGTGGGTGAAGCAACATTGTTGGGACCAAAAATGGTATTCATGACTACGAAAAAGATTCAAATGATCCGGCAACGTATATAAACCTCACAAAATTGATAAAAGAGTTATGCTGATCTTCATCGAAGGGACGTGGAATTCAATGTTGGAGATCATTTATTGTCACGTTTTGCTCCATGGAAAGGAGTTACGAGATTCGAAAAGAGAGGAAAGCTCAACCCTCGATTCATTGGTTCATTTGAAATCCTCGATCGAGTAGGAACTGTGGCTTATAGACTCGCTTTACCGCCAAGTATGTCTTGTGTTTATAACGTTTTTCCACATATCCATGCTACGTAAATATGTGAAAGACCCGAACCACATTATTAAATTAGAACTAGACAAGATAATAGAAGATTTAACGTATGAAGAGGTACCTGTTAAAATCTTGGATAAGAAAGAGCATATTTTATGCTCAGAGGTTATACCTCAAGTCAAACTTTTATGGAGAAACCACGATATTGAGGAAATGACCTAGGAGTTAGAATCTGAAATAAAAACAAGGTATCCTCTCCTCTTTGACATACCAGGTATGTATATCAATTTCGAGGATGAAATTTCATAAGAAGAGGAGGTTGTAAGACCCCAACTTTTTATAAATAAAGATTTAATTTTCTTTAAATATTATTTTTTGAATAATAAGTTGTTGATTTGATATAATTCTTTAGTTATGGGTGAAATGTGCAAATTTTGCAAATTAAGCAAGTGGTCATAAAATATTCGTTTTGTCGGGGAATATTCGTTTTGGTCGGGGATATTCTTTTTACCAGGAATATCCTTACGATGGCGCAATCATTGGTGGACCACATAACGGAATAACTGTTAGATATAGAAAGCAACAAAAATAACCTTTTATAAAAATAAAGGCAAAACTTTTACCGTTAAAACTGTTGCATAGTGGATCACGATATTGCACTATCTGATTATTGATTCTTACGTAAAAAGTCACTCAATATTGATACAGTAAAATTACATAGTCTTTCATATTATTGATGCAATAATTGCTACAGTGATAATTGAATCTTTCATATTATTGATGCAATAATTGCTACAGTGATAATTGAATAGTAATTTATATTATTGATTTAATAATTATCATGACACAGTAACTCATATTATTAAAATTTATTAGATAGCATTATTGATAATGTCTAGAAAGTTCTGTCGAAGAAAGGGGTTAGGTTATATATTGCGCGCCAGTAAGGAGAAATCCTTATCGGAAAGCCCCCTCTTTTCTGGGAATGATCTGGTTGTCAGTATTGTGAATCTATAATATTAATTAGAAATAATTATTGGGAGATTGAAAAGTTGTAAATAATTGATGAATAAAATAAAAATTGTTGATAAATATGATAAGTAAATATTTGTTTAATTTGATATAAATGGAGGAGTTTTAGCATGATATATTTGTTAAAAATTTGGCATATTTTGCTATGGAACCATAATTATCTTCTTTGATAAAATATTCATTCAAATATATTATTATAATATATTACAATAATATAAATTTATAATTTATAAGTGTTTAAATAGTAAAATTATTATAATATATATAAACATGTGAAATAAATGGGTGGAGGTGAGAAGTTTGCTTTTGAATTCTTCTTTTCAAAATAAGTGTGCTGCATAAGATGCATGGGTGCAAATTGTCAGAAGTGGTGTGCTACCACTTTCCTATATAAATAGGCTACTTAGTTAAACAATAAAACTCACACCAGAATCAGAAAATTCTCTCTCTATAATATTGAGCGTATTTCTTGTGAGTATAAGGATATTTTGAGTGTTGATAACAGTGCAAGATTTCCTCAACATAATCTCCGTTATTCCAGTCAAAACTACTTCCCTACTAAGGTAAAGGATATTTTTTTTTCGTAAAGGAGGTTATTTTCTTTCAATACTCGTAAAAGATATTATTTCCTTCTATATTCGTAAGGGATATCATTTTCTTTCATACTCCATATTACGTAAGCGATATTATTTCATCTCGTATTCCTAAATTTAAACTTACTATGATAAGTATTGCTTCTATAATTCCCGAAATGATTAAAAATTTCTTAAGGATTGTGTTTCATCTAATATCATTTCACTAGAATATTGGTCTAAAATTTCTTATTAAATTTTAAACTTTTCATGTTTGGGTACTATTCATATGGTACTATTCATGGGTACCATTTATACGGTACAATTCATACGGTACTATTCACGAGTACTGTTCACAACAAAATTTAATTTCTTTTCTTTGTCCAAGTTATCTTTTATGAATCATATTCTTGAAATTAAATCCATGTTATGGTCTCACTTGATTCATTCTTATTGTCATTATCATAATTTTCAGACTTAAATTATGTTAAAAATTATCTTTGGCCCGTAGTGCAATGGATGAACTGTTGATTGCTATCTTTTGCCTGTAGTGCAAAGATGAATTGTTGATTGATATCTTTGGCCCAAAGTGCAAAGATGGACAGGTGTTTGGCATGATCATAACCACTGGTGATACAAACGATTATCTTTGACCCGTAGTGCATAGATAATTCGTTGATTAGAAATAATTATTGATTGATGTTACATGGATAAAATATTGATGATGAACTTTTAAATCATGGAAGATAGTAGACATCATGCTCTACTTAACTCTTCTAATGGATTGTTGTTTTCACTGCAGTTGTTGATCTAAAACTTGTTGTCTATTGTATTCTATCAGATTTTTCCTTGTTGAGGACTAAGGATAATTTGTTCTACATTATCTTAGTCATAATATTCTTTACTGGGCTAGTTGAGCTCACTATTTTCCTTTTTGTTCCATTATTTTTCTCAAGAGGCGAGAATATAGCTTGGACTAGTTGGGGTGTGGAGTGATGGTTCAAGACGGTTATTATAGCAATCCTCACTATTTTGTAAAATAGTGTATCAATAATTATAATGACTTTATTTGAGTTTGTATATTATCTACAAGACAATATTTTTATTAAAACTCAAAGCACATGTGTTGTCATATTTTGCACGACACTTGTATTAATGGAGTTTGTATTTGATTTCTGTACCATGTATTTGGCGACTCAGAATGGGTTGTGTGGATCTATTTTGGGGGCGTCACAATAGCTGTAAGCTGTTAATCTATTATTGGTAAACAACGATCAAGGAAAGTCTTTCAGTTCCTATTTGCTATGTGAACTTGATGATGAACTATTTTAAATCTTTATTACAAAGAGCATGTTGTGTTATATATGTTGAAAGTATGAAATGTTAAAGCCAATTTATGACTACGTTGATTGAGTAAAGAATGCTGATTGAGTAAGGAACTCAATCTTTATACTTGTTATGTGAACTGCAACATGGATGTTATGTTAGTCCAATGATTATGAGATGTATGTTAAGCATGTTATTATGTGCTACGTGATACATGAAAACTGTTAGATTTGTTGGGCTGTCGAACTCAACCTTGCAAATAACCACTTTTCCAGGTTAAGGATTCAAGGTAACGCTATGTGCTACTTGAAAGACATGAATCAGATGTAATGCATAAAGATTTATATGCTTTGGATGAGTTGTTATTATTTTGAACCATGTTTAAGGTTCCAGATAATGTACTTGATAATGTATGATATTTAATAGATGTTGAGTTATAAAGTTTAAATTTTGCCCGATGTATAAAAGGTATTGAAGCTGAATGTAAATTTTATTTATTAACTCTGATAAAATGAGTAATAAACTAAGTATGGTTCAAAGGTAGGTAAAGATAAAGGTTTTGAGAAATATAATTGATAATTTATTATGTGAAACTTCATACTTAGTGGTAAAGTTTGAGCTACCCAATGTATAAGGGATATCGTCGAAATGTAAGAATTTTTATAATAACTTTGATGAAGGAATCATAAAATAAATTTGATTCGAGAGATGTGTAGATGATAAAGGTTTTGATTCAGTGGAATTAAAGTAAGAAGATAAAAAGTTTAAATTATTACGCATTTTATTAAGTTTAACATGGAATAATGATGCATGTAAAATCGGTTAGAAGTTAGGCGTTATTATAACGCAATAGTAGTCGAGAGATGAATTGTATGAATTTTGGGATCGTTACATTAAACTTGTTCAAACCTTTAATTATGAATAAAGTTCAACATCCCTACAAACTGAAATATAAAGTTTAGCCTGACATGCCTTTGATCCTCCAAAATTAGGGTTTGAATCCAATTGTAGAAGATGATTACAGTAGATGCTTTATTATCTGGCTAATTACATTTATTAATATGTCTAACAAATTCCTAAACTTATTATAAATAACAATCCAAAACCTAGTAGGAATCTGTCGAAAACTGCTCTAAAAAATTTCCAAAATCTGAACTTTCCCGATAAATTCACCGGGGAGAATTCATTTATACTACTGAGTTCGTCGGGGAAAATTGGGACAGAGACGAGCCAACTGGGGTTGATTTAGAAGGCGTTTGGGTGGATTCAAGCAGAGAGGTATTCGCGTGGGGCGAATTCCCTGGGCTAATTGGATTTACTGGGGCGAATTCGTCCAATTTCTAAATTTTCGTTCTTTTTCATATTCTCAGCTCCACTTCATCCTGTTTTCATCTTTTCGTCTTCAATACATCCTCGAAATCAATAAACACCTTAATAAGCTCGTACACAACAAAAACACGCTGAAAACTAAACATAAAGGAATCAAAATAAATGATTATTATGCACTTCGTCACTTTTTCCCACTCTAAAATTCCTTCTTATAAGTTCTTTTGAATTCACCAAACAATATCACAATTTTCAAATCAATTCAAAAATAACTTATCACGAAAATAATTATATAGATGGTATGAATATGATTACCAACAAAATTTCACTATGCTTAATTATACCTTTCTTAAATGAATTATATATAACCTCAAAACTCATGAAAACCAAGTAATTGAAGCAAATAATAATTCCCTCTTTTTTTCATACTCAATTTTTTTTTCAAAATATATATTCAAACACAAAAAATAAAGATAAGTAACTTGTTAGGAACTTAGCTCTAATACCAAATGATAGACTCTTTGGCACGCTTGCGTGAGGTGGTCGTCGTCTAGATCGTTTCTAACAAGTTATGAAGGTGAATTGCTCAAAACACCATAACCCCTCGCCTAAATTAGGCGATAATCTTGGTACAATCAATGATTGATGCAGTAGAAGATGTCACACATAACTATGTATTGTTGTATGATAAGTTAATATTGAACCTTACAGAAAAACCAGGAACAGTTTGAAAGTTCTCAAAGAACCAAAGGAGAATAATCTCACCAGAATTTTATTTATCAAAAGTTATCTCTGAATTCCATTCATCTAAACTTATTTGTACTAGATATGAAGCCCTAAAATCCTATAAGGAAACAACAAGTAATTTAAAATCAAACTCAAATCTAAAGTATCCTAATTGCATTAGAAATATGAAAATATAATAAAATTTCTTATTTTAATGGTGAAATTTGCGTTCAAATCAAGCCAAAACGCGTCAACTGGAAATCCATCCTGGCACGACCACACTACTTTTGAACGGGAAATGGGCACGGGAACGCTAAAATTGGCCTGAAAAAGGGCGCGGCTGCGCTGGCCCAATTTGGCTGCTACTTTGATGTTTTTAATTCCTAAAATTGTCCGCCTTCGCTCGCACCCCGTTAACAAACTAAGACCCACACTTGAATGGCTCGAAATCCTATCAAACTTATTTTATCTCGTGATAGATTGTAAGCTCCTTTCCATGCTTGGATATTTATATTGTCGTCGCACATAAGCTTGTAGTCTCATCATAAACTAGAACATAACTTTGACACGGATTAGACGGTACATCAATGAAAATGGTTACGAAAACTTAACTTGAGCTCTAATATAAGCATCCTTGATTTGATTTTAGCCGAATCACCTAAGATCATTTGTTCAACCTCCTCATGCTTGTGCCAGTGTTAATTGATAAAATGATAAAATAAGGGTGATATGTGCAAATTATAAGATAAATAGTATGTTGGGAATATTTGTTTTGTTAGAGAATATTCGTTCTATCTGGGAATATTAAGTAAAAAGATGATTTGAAGACCTTTGAACAACCAATCATTGGCGGGCCCCACAATGACATAATTGTTGGATACCAAAAATGACAGAAATAACCTAGCTTTTATGTTGTCCTATTTTCAAAAATATAACAAAACCTAGCTTTGCAAAATTGAACAAAAGTATTTTCCAAGTGCAGCACCAAGGCACCCAAGGCATCGCTCACCCCCTATTATATACAAGGCGTCCGGTCGTATTGGCTCAAGCATTCTCTGCACTACCACCAGTCTCCCAATCCTCGGTAACCCTTGGTATACTACAAGGAAAGTTCCTTAGTGCCCAAAACCAGCGTTACGCTGTTGCCTTCCCAGCCTTAATATTTTCAGCTTTCATGATTTTGGCAGTTTTACCCTACTTGCTTTAAACAAGTTTTACGGACAATCTATAAGGTATTTTTGAGTGATTATTTTTCATGTGTCTTCGTAATTTCACCCTCTACAACTTTAATTTTTATTCCATGATCAAAATCCAATCATTTGAGGCTGCACACCTCCCACAAAAACTAGTAAAAACTAAGTTCCATAGATCATGCTTTAACTGACACCACTTGTTGCCTAATGCATTAAGTAGCTAGTTAATCATGTTTTATGATAACATATATAATTATAAGCCAAACATACATAAGTTCATACGTTCTAACACAAGAAATTATGAAAGAAATAACATACAAATAAATGATTCAAAGTATACCTCTTGAAGTGTTTGCTTTACGAACTTTCAATTATACTTAGCTTTGCTTTTCCTTTCCTTCTCTCAACTAACAAGTATTCTTACTTATGATTCTCACTCTTATCTGGCTCTATCTTTGTGAATTAGGGAGGATTAATGAAGGATGAGGGGTTCAATTTATAAGAAAATAAAACTTAGCCCCTAAGTTGTCAAGCCTTAGCCCATAAGTAAACTTAGCCCCTAAGTTGCCAAGCCTTAGCCCCTAAGTAAAATTATCCCTCAAGTATTGGTCTTTTAAAGGAACTAAAATCGAATTTTACCACCAAGTGTGCAAAGTCACATTTTGCTACCAAGGATGAAAGACAAGAAAATATATTTACATACTTTGTAAGTAGTACAAACTTACCTAATTGCCAAAATGGCCCTCCATAACCAGTCCACCTCTTGGTCCAATTTAGTTACTTCAAAACTTAGTTTGCTTTCTAGTTTGCTTTCCAAGATAATTTAGTTAGACACAATCGTTGGCTTTTTCTCTAAGTTTGACTTTCCGTATTTATAAATAGTGATTTTATATTTATACGCCGTATAAATACTCAGGTCTAATATGTCCTATCATATAATTGAATAGTATTTTCATAGTTAAGTTTTAGATTCATTTTCTATACTTATACATATAATTAAATCACACACATTAAACTCCATAACACATAAATTAGATTATACACTTAACCTCCAATCATATACTATCGTATTTATAAGCTTTATAAATATTTGGGATATTACAAAAAGAGTGAGTAGGAAAGAGTATTGTATTTTAAATAGCCGATGACTATACGAACGAACAAAGAGGCACTTTTGAATACTAACCAATTTAACTCTCCTTTGTCTAGTTCTGTTGTTTCTCTATTTTAGGAATTGATATCATATCTAGTGCTTGATGAGTGGGTTTCATACCTACGAATCGGATACCTATTTAGACTTAAACAATGTTTAATCTATCTATTTTAGTATTGTTTTATGTGTTTGTGCTTGTTTTGTGTGTAGATTTCAGTTTGTGTTAGTTTCGGTATGATAGTGACGATGTGGCGAGAATTGGCATGGAAAAGCAAGGAGAGCAGTAAACTGCAGCTTAGCACCCCACCGGGGTGGGTGTTTATTAAAGGAAATACTCTGTCGGGGTGGGGGTACACGTGGCAGATGTATGATACCCCGTCGGGGCGGGGGTTCACATGCTTAAATATCCCGCCGGGGCTGGGGTGCACGGATCAGAAGATGAATTATGGTACACTTCTACTGCTGCTGTGGCGTGGACTGAACGACTTTGGCTTTGATTGGGACTGGATTGTGGACGTTTTTATCAGCTTTTACAGAGACTTAAGTAAGGCAATTTAGACAATCAATGATTCAATCAATCAAGTATCAATTTCAACTTTAAAACCCTAATTTGGAGAGGATCGTGGAGGAGCAGAGTGAAGAAGCAAGAATCACGAGGATTTTAGAACTGAGTGCAGAGAAGGGTGGTTTTATACTATTCTTATTCTTTATTTCAGTTTCTGTAATTTGGATGATGTATTCTTTAATCTACTTAGAGTTTAATTTATTCGTTATGAACTAAATTTCTTATTAAGCTTGCAATGGATCTTTAAGTGGAATGATGATTATAATACTTTGATTTCAGGTTTAATAAAGCTATCTTTTTAGTTTATCTATTGTGATTTGTGATAACTTATGAATTGCTTGATCACCAATTCTATGTGGATTTGTATCGATTAAGTGAGATGAGATATGAATCTGAGACTTAGTCATAATAAAGATATGTTTATGATTTATGCGTTTTGATGGAATTCGTGATGAATGTTTAGGATAGAGATATACCTACCATCGCATGTAATCATATAAGAACTTGGAATTTAAACCTTCTTTAATTGTAATTCACATAGAGATATAATGAATTAGTTAATTAGGGTATTTAGCTTAATTATATCAATTGTGGATTTAAGTTATTATGGTGTTAGTGCATTGAGAGATGACTAATTCTACTTTTGTGTTCTTGATTAATGAATTGGGATAGTTAATTGGATTGAAAAGAAGTGTAATAATCTGAGTAAAGCTTAAAGTGAAGTTATAGGCTTTATTCTCCATTATCTGATTAAAATCTACGGTAATTATTTGTGTTGATTGATTTAATTTTGAGTTTATTAGATTTTCATTATTTTAAATCAATAATTTGAAAGTTTAATAAAATTGAGATAATACAAAACTGGTAATTGTTAGATTAAAATTAATACTTGTCTCTGTGGGAACGATACTTGACTTATCATTATATTACTTGTTAATCATGTATACTTGCGTGTCGTGCATAATTAGATTTACACCCAATAAGTTTTTGGCGCTGCTGTCCGAGACTAGTTATTGATTTTATTACTTTCAATATCAGTTTAATTAGATCAATTTTAGCTTAACAATTTTTCTTTTTATTTTTGGCTATTTCTTGTTTCAGGTTCTCTTACTTGGTGCATACAAACTCGGTCAAAGAAATCAGATTTGTTTCTTTATGAGGACGACATCGAAAGAAGGTTTTAGAGACTTAGTAAATGGATTAAGGAAATAAGAGAATTTGGATAAACATGAAAGTATGGCTGCTTGGGTCCTTCCCTCTTCTAACCATAATGATTTTATTGCGTTTAGAGATGCTTTTGATTCTAATAGGATGTGTGATTCCTCTATGCCTGATCAGATTTTTTGGGATGATATTAAAGCTATCGAGGTCAAAGCTGCTACAGTGTGGAACTCGATTAGGTAAGTTGGTGTTGTTGTTCCGTGGGCCAAGTTGGTGTGGCATATATTTCTCGCCCCCTAGATTCTCTTTTAATTTATGACTGACTTTTCATAGTGGTTTGCGAACTATGGATAAACTAGCTAGTTTTGGTATTCAGGTGAACCCTATTTGTGTGCTTTGCTCCACTAAACTGGAATCGTTTGATCACTTGTTCTTTCAGTGCAACTATTCCTTCTGTGTCCTCTATTCTCAGATGGTGTGGTTGGAGAGGTTGGAGTAGGAGCTAGGGTTCGATCACTGAGTACCTTATTAACTTTGATAATCCTCAGTTTCACCATAGTCTTATTCATCTTGGGCTAGCAATGGTCGTTTACAGATTATGGAATGAGCGTAATGCTAGGATTTTCTCTAACAAAGCTATTCCTTTTAGGACGCTAGTTCAAGACATTTTGCATTTGATAAAGTGTAGCCTTCATACGGATCTCAGATTTAATCGGGTTAAAGATAGATTATGTTACAGTCATTTAGTTATGTGAAGAGTTGATGTTGTGTCTTTTGCAGATTATGTTTGGCCTGTCTTGTGATAGCATTAACATTCTGTTGCAGTTGCAAATTGTTGCTGCTGTTTTAACTACTTGGGAAATTTTAGCTGCATAGGGGCTGCTCTGGGGTTACTGGTTCTGCAGTGGAGTCGTCCTCTGTTGCTGCAAGTCTAATGTTAGGCTTTTTTAGTCCTTTGTTTGGACTACCGGTTTGGAATTTTTAGCTGCATTGCCTCTGCCATTCTGGGAGTCTGGTGCAGCTGGGATGCTATTAACATCCTTTATGCTTTCTTGCATAGGATGAGCTGGAATCTGCAGATTGGAAGAAGCTGAGTTATCAGTGCAGGTCTGTGGTCTTGGGTGGTTTTGTTTTGAGTCTGCTATGTAGGGCCTGAGGTTTGTTTGTAGTAGGTTTCTTGTTGATGGCAGTGTTGGTCATGCTACTGGTATCATCTGTTGTTTGGGAGAGACTGCTGCTGTTATATCGCTGGTTGCTGTGGTCTACAGATTGGTTTGAGCTAGAATGCAGTCTTCTGCGGTTTGGATCATCTGGTGGGATAGTGTGGGCTGGTTTTGTTAGGCGCAATTGTTTGGGGCTCGCGGTCTTTACCGTTCTTTGGGGTTTTCGTTCTTTGTCGTGGATTGAGTAATCGTAGTCCATCCTCGATTCTTTCATTGTTCTTTGTGTTGTTTTGTAGTTGTTTAGTGCTTTGTCGCGTATTTATGCTGGCCTATTTCTGTGGTCTTGAGCTGCTATCAAGGCTGCGTGTGGTGCCTGTCTTGGGGCTGTTGTAACAAAAATTGGTTTTGGGATGGGCGGTTTATACTGGGCAGATGCTATTCTGCATAATCCCTTTTATGGGTTGGTTTTGTTTTGATTACTTTATTGTCTGTTCTCCAGCAGTTTGTTAGCTGGTTATTGTCTTTGCTTTGTTCCATGTTTAATCCTTGTATGCTAGTGACTAGTTTGGGTTTACCTATGCCATCATAGGGCATGTCCTATGATGGCTATGGTATACTGGTTGGGGTTTGATGTACTTTGTACTTATTCTTTCTTTTATTACAGTCTAAATTTAACCAAAAAAAAGGATGGCTACAGAGGATCAGAAAGCATTGAGGGACTATGCTACTCCCAGGGTTACTGAAATTCAGTTAAGCATTACCAGGCCTATGATAGCTACGAATCATTTTGAGATAAAGCCTGGGACCATTCAGATGATACAAAATTCAGTACAGTTTGGGGGATTGACTAATGATGATCCAAACGAGCATCTTGTTAGCTTTCTGGAGAGTGGCGATACCTTCAAGTACAACGGGGTATCTTATGATGTAGTTAGGCTTCGGTTATTTCCGTTCACACTGCGGGACAAGGCGAAGAGCTGGTGACATTCACTACCGCCAGGGTCAATCTTAACTTGGGATGACCAAGCTCAGAAATTGTTAGCTAAATTTTTCCCACCGACAAAACTGCTAAGATGAGGAATGAGATTACAATGTTTGAACAACAGCATGGGGAGTCTCTTTATGAAGCTTGGGAAAGGTATAAGGATTTGTTAAGAAAGTGTCCGCATCACGGATTACCTAAGTGGCTGCAGATGAACACCTTCTATAATGGGCTGAATGGAAATCTTCATACTAGCATTAATGTAGCGTCTAGGGGAGCTTTTATGGCTAAAAGTTTTGAGGATGATCTGATAGAGTCAATGGCGGCTAACAACTACCAGTGGCCCACAACAAGAATGACACAACTGAAGGCATCTAGGGTGTTAGAAGTAGATGGAGTAGCTGCTTTATCGGCTCAAATTTCAGCATTATCAAAGAAGATGGATGCCCTCACGGGTGCACAGGTTCAGCAGGTGGCATATGTTTGTGAATTATGTGCAGGAGAACATCCGACAGAGTAGTGTGCCATCTATCTTGCAGCAGTTAAGTTTGTAGGTATCTATAATAGAATTCCTCAAAATCCATATCAGAATGCCTATAATCCGGGGGCAAGGAACCATCCTTTTCGTGGAGTAACAACCAAAATCAGCAAGCTCCACGACCATCTTATCCCCCCGATTTCCAAAATTAGCATCAACAGTCAGTTCCGTAGCACGAGAAAAAGTCAAATTTGGAAGAGTTGTTGTTGAAATACAAATTCGATAATGAGGCAGCTATGAAAATACAAGTAGCGACAGTAATGAACTTGGAAAATCAGATGGGACAACTTGCGTTAGCATTGAATAATAGGCCTCAAGGGACTTTACCAAGTGACACTGAGAAGAATCCAAGGGGAAAGCATGAACAGTGTAAAGCAATCACACTAAGAAGTGGAAAACATCTTGAGGGACAAAGTGCAGAAAATTTACCAAGGAAAGATGTCAAGGAAAATGAAGAAAAGTTAGTTGAAAAGAAACAGGGTGAAGACATGCAAGTGGACAAGAATCAGGCAGATGTTGAGCCAGTTGTCTACCCTGTGCCACCATTTCAACAAAGAGTGCAAAAGCAAAAATTAGACAAGCAATTCTCAAAGTTTTTGGAAATCTTCAAGAAATTGCATATTAACATTCCATTCGCAGAAGCCCTAGAACAGATGCCTAGCTATGCAAAAATTATGAAGGGTATTTTGTCATGGAAGAAAAAGTTGTATGACTATGAGACTGTGGCATTGACGGAGGAGTGTAGTGCAGAGAAAGTTGCCTCTAAAGTTGAAGGATCTGGGGAGTTTTACCATTCCTTATACAATTGGGAACATAGCCTTCAACAAATGTTTGTGTGATTTGGGTGCGAGTGTGAACCTCATGCGATTATCGGTGTATACTCAGTTGGGTTTGCTAGCTCCAAAACCTGTAAACATATCACTACAGTTGGCGGATAGATCGGTGACTTATGCAATAGAGATTGTTGAAGATATTCGGAGTCATCATCACCTCACAATCTAGTAAGTGGAGGGACTGAGTCTAATGAAACTATCTCTTGGATAAAGCTCTCATATAACCCCATGGACAACATCGTTATGATGGGAAAGAAAGCCTCGAGGTCCCATGAATGTACAATGGCCCGAAACTCAGGATGCAAGTCCCGATAAATGGAATGAACAGTAAACCAGTTCCCCCTCGGCTGAGTAAACCCCAAGGATCGATCATTGTCAAAAATGGGAGGAGAAACAAAAAGAAAAATTGAAAACGTCCATTACCTCATTAGCATGAAGATGGACCGATGGATGACGTCTCAAATCACCCAAAAGATCGGGAATATGCACTTGTATACCGAGAAGGTCCCGATGCAGTGTAGAAGAAGAAGGATTTGTATCTGCAACAGGGTCCTCCTCCTCATCAAAGGCATCCGCCCCATCAACTTTAATGCGATAGATCACAGACTCGACCAACCGGTGCGCCTATTGGATCGGTCTGGGCAAAGGAACACAGTCAAAGCTTCCCTCCTGGCCCCAAAAGAAACCATACGGGGAATAGACCTGCTGGGGTGGTCAGAATCCATATCCGAAAATAAAAATCTCCAAAGCGCCTAAAAAAGGGTGAGGTATGATTTACTTGCAAATAAATGGAGTAGGTGCATGACCTTAGGACATTAGAATCCTAAAAAGCTAGAAATCACATCATGCATGGCTTATTATGATAAATCATGCTATTTTAACATACAACTCCAGTAGAGTTAAACATGCATGCCCTTTGGAATGCTTAGACTAGTGAAAATTTTTTGTCAGAGTCTCCTCTGTAAAATGGATTATTCGCATGCACGTAGGCATGACTAGGTGGCCATTTAGTAGTACACCAACCCAAATCTTGAATATTTCATATATGCAACATTAAAATGAGACCGATGGTAGCTAAATTTCCAGTCCTTTTGAAAACATTTTTCGTGCTCAGTTGTCCTCAAATAGGATTGCTAAAATAGCCAAAATGGGTGAAAAATAAGTTTTACAAAAATGAAATTTTTTCACATCAGTGTGTGCACAAAAGTGAAATACAAATATTTTACTAAAATCGTGCATTTTTATTAAGTCATATAGGCATACATATTTGCTATATTGTGTTTAAACTTACTAAACATGAAACATAGTGTTCTAACAGTCAAAACTTAAAAGAAATGGATGTAAGCGTTACCTGAAGTTTGTAAAACATTTGTGCAGTGACGGATTTCGAAAAAAGCATCCTGAAATGTGTAGATCTGAGATGGAAGGTCTGGATTTCTCTGTATAATGCCAACTGAAAATGACTTGTGAAGGGCCCGGGGGTATAAAACCACCAGCGACCTTCCGCGGGTCTACTTGCGGAATTCACAGGTCTACCTGTGGAAGTCCAGGGTGGGTCCCAGCCCCTCTAGTTCAGTCTAATTTGAGGTCCGACGGGTCTCCCAGAAGCTAAAAAGTCAAATCAGGAAAAAAGGTTCTACGCAATTGAGCGGAAGAAGCCTGAAACATAGAAACATAAATTTAATCTCTGACAAATGAAAATCTTCATGCAAGTCATTGGTGTTAATCCCAATGAAGCCTCAGGAATGTCAACATTAGATCCTATTGAAAACTACATTTAATAAAGCATCATTAAAGCCTGACAGTGATAACTATTGAAAACTATCTCCATTGGGAAGGAGATCCTTCAGTAATGACCGTTGCAAACTACCATTCAAGTAGGCATCGAGGAGGTTTGGTGATGGTCAAACCCTAAAAACTACCATTCGAGTAGGTATAAAATCAGTTTAGTAATGATCAACCGCTGTAAACTACCTTTTGAGTAGGCATCGAGGAGGTTCAGTAATGTACAAACCCTAAAAACTACCGTTCAAGTAGGTATCAAATCAGTTCTGTGATGGTCAACCTTGTAAACTATCGTTCGAGTAGGCATTGAGAATCTGTTATGATAATGATCATTATAAGCTCTATCCCCGATAACAACAACGACATTCAACCGGATAGAAATCCAAATCATTGGTGACAACCCCAGCATAGCGTCGGGAAGGATCTGATAATGTAAACTGGTGTAAAGTATCATCAGGATAAACATCAGGAATCTCCAATGAATATCCCTAGTAGAGGTAAAGTCAGAAAGCATATCTGAAGATAAAGAACATTGGTGACAACCCCTACGTTGAATTCAGAAAGGTCTAGTGGTATCATCTATAGAAAAACCTCCCTAGCAGGGATCTTGAAAACATCTGTACAACATTTCCTTGAATCAGTCTCGGTAGCACAGATGGATATTTTAAACTGTTGGCTTCAACCCAACATAGCATCGGGAGAGATCTGGTGATAAAAGCTTTGTAAACTACCATTTGAGTAGGCATCGAGACAGTCCGGTGATGAAAGCTCTGTAAACTATCGTTCGAGTAGGCACCAAGGAAGTTCACTGATGAAAGCATGTGTAAACTACCGTTCAAATAGGCATCAAGATAGTTGAATGGAGACCATCATTGATAACTCCATCCCTAGGAGAAATGGCAGGAGTAGTCAGTTATAAAATACCGTTGGAAGTCACTCCAAACAAAAACATTCAGCATTCATAACATTATATCATGCTGCATTACATGGCATCATTTAATCTTGTCATATTTCAAGTGTCTAGTAATCTTTATCCTGTTCATTCCACTACATTGCATAAACATGATAAAGAGGGGCATCTGTAGACACTCGAAATTTCGTATTCCTATTACTAACCATGCAGGAGGGCAGAATCATCTTTTATCTTCCAAAGACAACCCTAGAATTCAAAATCATCAAACTAGAACCCCGGTGACAACACCGAAAAATCATCAAACTAGAACCCCGACGATAGTACCAGGAAATCATCAAATCAATCCTCGGAGACAACCCCGAGATATCAAAACAACCTTCAGAGATAACCCAGAAGCATTAAATCAACCTTGGAGACAACCCTGAGGAAAAATAGAATCAGTTGTGATCAAACCTCAGAGATAACCCCGAGAGACATTCAAAAGCCCCGTCAACCCTAGAGATAATCCCCGAAAGGGCAAAATGGTCATTTTGACAAGTCAATTTCAACAATCATAAAATAGCTGAAAATAGGGTTACAAAGAGCCATTGCAACACTTCCGAGCGCAAACTACCTAAAATAGCTCAATAGACTACCTGCAAAGACTCAAAGATGCCATTTTGGTCATGGTCCCATATTCCCAAATTCAAAAAAGGGCAATCCCTATGTCATTGCGTAGCTCTCAGAGAGATCTTTCTGGAATGGTATGGAATATCTCTATCGGATTCCCGATTGTAAGTTATAAGCGTTTCAGTGGACTGCTCATCGATTAAGTTACACATACTTTGAGTTGGAAGTTAAGCATTTACTAACACATTACGCTACCCCTCTTCCATATTTGGCAAACCAAAGTTCCTTCGAAGGTCTTAATACATCCCAGTACTACCTGGATGTATCGAGCACCTCGAACTACGACTTTACTCACTATTTTTTTAAACTTTAGAATTATTTGGAACTCAAATTCCTCCTTCAAAAAAAGATTATACTTGGTCTTCTCTTCATCCTACATCCTCTTCTTCATTCGTTTGCATTCCTCGTTACCTAGCTATTTTTTCTTAACTCGTTCCATTTTCGTGGATTGAGTCTACATTGTGAATAACATTCTACCGCTTCATTCCATAAATTAACTTCTAACTCCATTCCCGCCATCTCTGTTATTAACTCATTATGAGCCGTTAACATCGATAGCTTTTCCCTACCCTTCCTACTTAACGTGTCGACTACTACGATTACCTTCCCTGTATGATATAAGATATCACAGTCGTGATTTTATCCATTCTAATCACCTTCTCTACCTAATATTCAACTCCTTCTGTGTGGAGATATATTCTAGACTCTCATAGTCCGTGTATATCTTATACTTCTCCCTGTATAAATACTATCTTCAGATTTTTAATTCAAAAACTAAAGCTGCCAATTCTAGATCATAAGTAGGATAAACCTTCTCATAATCCTTTAACTGGCGTGATGCATACGCAATGACCTTGCTATGCTATATGAGCACGCCCTCATCCTCTATGCGAAGCATCGCTATAAATTACAAACTTCTCCGTATCATCTTGTAAAGATAATACAAATGCCTCATTTAACCTTCCTTTTTAGTTCCTGAAAACTCTTTTTCTCACTTCTCATTTCCATCATACCTATCAATAACATGTCTATATATCTTTTAAACTAAAATTCACACTTAGTGAATTTCGTATCCAACTTCTCCCTCCGTAGTGTTTCCCACACTGTCTTTAAATGTTCAGCGTGATCTTCTGGTGTCTTAGAATAGACTAGAATATCACCAATGATCATTACGACACACTCGTCCAAATATTTTTCGAACACTTTGTGACACTAATGGTAATTTCAACCATAGCACCTCACAAGAGTACCTATTAGTTTACCACCGACTTGTTTGGTGTCCCCTTACGTAAAGTCTAACTTCAGTACATTAATCAACCCAAATGACATAACCAAAAACTTGTAATAACCATAACTAGTTCTAAACGTCGTCTTAGGTACATCCCTATTCCTTACTTTCAACCGACGATACCCCGTACACAAATCTATCTTAGAAAAATACTTTGCCCCTATCAACTGATCAAATAGATCATCAATCCTGGGCAATGGGTATTTACTCTTAATTATTAACTTACTCCACTCACGATAGTCGATACGCAAATGTAACAACTCATTATCTTCCTTAACATCCCCCTAACTTGCGTCATGGTTAGACAACAAGAATGTTCCAGTGATTTATTACCATAAAATACTACCTTGGGTTTTCTTAGAAAACTGAAGATTCATACTTTTATTCTGATAATTTATTAAAGTTCTATGGTTAATTAACCCATTCATACCAAGAATTTCTTCAAATTCTCTCAACCTTATCGGTACATATCTACCGATACTTTATTACTTCTATTATCCATGAAACAATTTCCATGAATATATTCAACGAAAGTTATTTCCTCATTCTCTACCTTAACGTTTAAAGGTATTTTCGGGAATGAACTTAATCACTTAGCACATTCACATGCTATAAAAGAATAAGTAGCACTCCAATCAAACAGCACATAAGCATTCATTGTATTGACTGAAATGATACTTGTTACTACATCCGCTGATGCAACTGTTGACTTAGTCATATTCCATCCTTGAGTTTTGATGATGAATTGTTAATATACTAAATTATTTCATGGCATTTTAGGTATATTGATGATAAAGAACATTGGTTGGATTTTCAAGGTTGAAGAAGATTTTTCTTTACTAGGAAACAAGTGTAAGGTCAATTGCATAATAATTGATTTTTCATTTAAAGGCTCTAGGACATATCATTGGCATTTAATTTTATATGTCTTAAATGAAAAGGTTTGAAAAAGGTTTTTCCTAATATTAAAATAAATACTTAAGATTAGATTAAATATATGTTATCAAGTACAAAGATTTTTAAATGCATTATTTTATAAAAAGCTACTTGATATATGTTACATGTGTATACTACTTGATATATGTTTCACATGCATAGATATATGAGTGTTTCACGTGTACATGCCAGCTACACATCTTTGTAATATGATATGTGAGTGTGCGGTTTTCAAGGATAGTAATTATAGAAGTCTTGGGACTCTAATACCTTGAATATTGGAAAGATAAAGGAAGTCTAAAAGGTTTGATGTCACACACCACCTTTTTATACTACACGCCACTTTATGAGATAAAAAGAGATAAAGTCAAAAATGTTATCTAAGTGGGTCATATTTATCCCAACAGTATAGGATTGTGTTGTTAACTAGATAAATATTCATTCCTTACCGTTGTGGGCTATTAACAAGCTGGTTTTTGTAGACTAATGAAAACAGAAGTAATTCTTGATATTAACAGTAACTATTGTGAGCTATATAAACAGAGTTTCATGTATGGAATAATACACGACTCACGAAATTCTTCTTGCACTAATTACTGATATTACCGAGCAACTTGTTTTAATTGGTGCAACTTTTGATCAGCTAAGTAATTAATCTTCTGATATTCTTTTAACTGGTATTCGGTAAGATTTTAATTGTTTATCTTTCTGTGCTAATTGATCATTGCATATAGTTGAGCCTTCAATTGTTTAATATATTTGTATTCAATTTTTTTTGTTTAGACTAAGGGTAGTCTAAAGGCGTTAATCCTAGTGGATTATATGTGACACCCCTAAACCCAGGTACTTCATTTCTACAGGATTTGGTGTTCACTTAATCAAACATTCATATCTAACTACCCAATCATAATAAAACTGGATAAATAAAACCTTCCCCATTAAGGGGTTACATAAAAAAAATCTCCCAGGTTGTCTAACCTTTAAACAAAATCATTCAAATGCGGAAAATAAATAATCTTTATTACAACCATTCCATTAAAAACTGATAATAAAATATCATCAAATTACAAGTCTTCAATACTTGTTCATCTTTCCTTTTCCCTTACTGGTGCTAGGTACATCAACCTTCTCATCCTTAACTGTAATAATTATATAAGCAAGAGTGAGCAAACAAAGCTCACTTGATACAATAATGAATGAAAAACCTTTACAACAAATGATAAATAAGAGGCTCAATAGATTTAAACAATTACGATTTGTCAACAATCTGAAGTAAATAACTGAGGGTCCTAAGACCACGAACTATGTCCATAGTTATAAGTAATGTTTCAACTTAAACTTTAACGGTCAATATAAGACTATAAGGACTCCACGTGCTTTAGGGGATCAACCCTTCGTATAATGTATTGTGCACAAACATTTCAACGTTAAGCGTAAGTTACCCCAATAATAGGGTTGTTCATCTCAAGATTTAGAGTACAAGTCCGCACTAAAGTGAGTTTGGTTTGGATACATTTCGGGGTAATTTGAATTCAATGAACATCAACTAAGGATTAGTTGAATGAAACCAATAACATCATACTATAGAATAATCAGAATCGAATCAACATGGTAAATTAAAGTCATGCTTTAAATAATCTAATAGCATACAACTTGAATAACTATAATACACCTTGCTTGAACAATATTAAGCCAAGGTTATTTAGAATTGAATACTAAGCATGCATGACAATATGAACGATAAAACTATTCAAATATATTTGGGCATGGTAAACAACAAGTTAAATACAAGAATAACTTGTTCAATATCAAAAATCAAAGTTTAGAAACCTTGCATTATTATATTGGGAACAATAATTGATTCAACAATAAAATAGATTACAGAACTTGCATCATTTATAAGGTAATCGAATTGGAAACCATAATTAGTTCAACAAGATAAAGGATTAGAAAACTTGCCTTGCTCGTAGGCTAAACCGAATAAATTCGGATCACAATACCCTATATGTACACACACACACACACACACACACACACATATATATATATATATATATGTCATCATGACATAGTTAGTCACTACTACTTTACAAATTTAACTAACTACATACATCATATAGGTTTGATTATTTAATCATATAATCAAGTTATAACATAAGTTAATTGTTAATAACATACTTATTCATAGTATAGAAATACTAACATCAACATTTTACAGTCCTACTATCATCACATAACAATTCTTTAAAATTTCGAGTACAAAAAGTACATTGTCGACCATTACTCGCTAATCATAATATATTTCCGCCACGCTTTATATCATTGAAAGTTTATCTTGTAATGAGAATAACGCTATAACAAGGTCGGGTCATGCGGACATGGCCGCCAAGGTATTAAGACTACGAGATTAATATCGCTTGTCAAGGCCACATATACTTATATCTTGTAGCTCATAGATTTTGGTCGATAAATTTTCGACAATAAAGATAAGAAAAAGCCAATTTTGGCCTAAAAGTTCCTTTCTAACAGCCTAATTCACATGCAATTCATACAACGACTTCATGTAAACATAATTCAAAGATTTAAAACATGTTTCTACTCATAAAACAATATAAACAACAAATTTAACACATACAATTTCACTTGCTTTTGATAAAAACTCACTTTTTGATGTTTTTGATGAAAATAAACACTGTGATTTTGTTTTTCAACCAAAACAGTTAATTCAAAGCATTTTATCAAAGTATATACATACTCTAACAAATTGAATAGCCAATTTATCAATAAAACAACTAAACAACCCATAATTTCTATTTTAACTAAACAATATATAATCACAAAAACTCTCTATAAAAATACTTTTCTTCACAAACATATACATAATATAAATTCATGGACTATTCTCAATCATAGCTTAAGAAAATAGTTTAACTCACTAGATTATCATATAAAATCACATACATAACAACTAATTTACCCTTACACAAGGATTCTACAGAGAATTTGGGAAGAGAGAAACTAAATTTTTAAAACTAAAAGAATAGGTTAATACCTTGAAGAAGATGATGATGATGATGATGATGATGATGATGGCTATATCTTTAATTCTCAAGCTTCTTTCTCCAATCTCCTAGCCTTTCTTCCTTTCTTCTTTTCTTCTTTTCTCTTCTTCTTCTTCCTGTGAGTTTTTCTCTTTTCTTCCTAACTCTAACTACGTACTAACAATCTAACGTATATAGGATATAATATATATTAATTATATAATATAAATATAGATATAACTGATATCAGTTATCTAAGTTTTGAAAACCAAAAGCCATAAGGCTTGTTTGGCTAGCCACTAAAAAAATAACAAACTAATCCTTATGCCTTGTTTGGTAAAACACAATTAGAATAAAGACTTAATAGGCATTAGGCATTGTTTGACAAAACTGAATTAAAACTCCTTTAAGTTTTTTTAATAACTACTTTATAAAAGGTTATTTGTCACACTTTTAATAAATTAAATTAATCTTAATAACAATATATTAAATTACTTTAACACATAAATCAATACCAAAAATTATAATTTTCTATATAATTATAACTTTATTTAACCAACTAACACATCCTTTTAATTACAAAATTCAAATAAAAGAATAATAATTCAATTAATCAAAACTCTCTAACTTAATAATTAAATTAAATTAGCAAATATAATAATTTCCTTAATTATTTATTTAACAGATAGTTAACCAAATTGAATCAAATTTGAACAATTACAAATTCAACCATAAACACATCCATTAAATACTTAAATAATTCAATAAATATTTAATATAACAATTAAAATTCTGGAATGTTACATTAGAGAAAAGGTTTACAAACAGGTTCAAGAAAGCAAAGGTGCTTGAAGAGTGCATAGGTGCACAAGGGGCAAGAGTGCTCAAGAGAAATTAATTGTTATTAATTCTTGTGAGAATCTGTTTTGTAATCAGTGTTTATTTATAAAGAAATAAATAAAGTGAGTGTCCAATACTAGTTGGTATTGGACATGGACTAGGCTATTATTATAGAGGGTAATAGCTAAACCACGTAAAAATCTTGGTGTTGATTTTATTGATTGCTTGACTTTAATTACACACATAAGCCATTTAATTATCTTAATAATTAAAATTTGAATACTTGCATTATCTTAAGATAATTTTTTAACACTAAATATTTTATTCTGCAGAATATTTTCTTAAAAGAATAATCAGTCAATTCAATAGGCCATATTAATTCAGCAAGCTAAATTTATCAATCTAGTAGCATAAAACTAATAACTTGTTTTAAAGTAGAAAAATTGGTCATAGATTGCTCCTACACTTATTCAACCCCCCTTCTAAGTGTGCCTAGTTAAATTTCATTTGGTATCAAATCTTGGCTCTACTTATCTTGGTCATAAAGGTGACTTGTAGGGAAAGATTCTGATATGGCACAGTTCGGGAATAATAATCAAGAAGGACAATCAACCAAAATACCTCATTTGCTGTTTGGAACAGAAAATTACAACTTCTGGAAATTTTTAATGAGGATCTATCTCAAAAGAGATCATTGGGAATGGTGGGTTGTGGAGAATGGACCAGTTATTCCACGAAGAGATGATGGGACACCAAAGACTCTGCTAGAAATGGATTCAACCGAAACCTACATGGTTTCGTATGATTCAAGGGCAATGACCACACTTCTCAGTGGTCTGATACAGTCTGAGATTGACAAAGTTTCCTCTTGCAACACAGCTAAAGAAATTTGGGATACTCTAGTGGTAAGTCATGAAGGAACATCCAAAGTACGAGAAGTTAAACTAAGCATGCTTATGCACGATTATGAAATGTTCAAACTCGCAAAAAGATGAAACCATTAGGCTCGCTCAACCAAGATTTTTAGTCCTTATTAACTCCTTGAAATTGTTGGACAAGACTATTCCTCAAAGTGAGATCAACCGTAAGTTGCTTCGGGCTATGCCCAAAAGGTTTTCTTCTAAAATCATTACTCTTCAAGATTCTGCTACTATTTCTTCCATGGATACTTTAACTTTGTTTGGTGAATTAGAAGAATATGAACATTAGTTAAAAAGATATGATGATGAGGAAGAAACTCCTCGAAGAAAGGTTTTAGCTCTTACTGCAGATAATGAGGAGGAGCTTGATGATGACCCAGATGAAGAAATAGCTATGATGTCAAGAAGACTCAAAGGACTATTACAAAAGAAGAACAAGAGAAGAAACACTTTCAATTCAAATAAGTCCAAAGGAAAGCAAACTGAAGAGACGTGCTTTGAATGTGGACGTCCAGGTCACTTCAAGAAAGATTATTTTCAATTGAAGAATAAGGGGAAGATAAACTACAAAGACAACAAGAAGAACAAAGTCCTAGTTACTTGGAGTGATGAGGAATCCGAAGTGGAGATCGATGCTAAGGATGAGATTTCTCAAGTATGCTTCGTAGGTATTGATGGTGAATCTAATCAGGTACCTCTTCATGAACTAAATTTACTAGAACAAGAAAACAAGAAATTAAAAGAAAAGAATGCATGCTTGAAAGGTTTAGTTAATTCATTAATGAGTGAAGTAGATTCACTAATAGATGAAAAGAAGGAAATTGAAAAAGAGTCATCATGTAAAGTTGAAAAGATTTTGATTGCTAAAATTGATTACCTGGATAATTATAACAAAATACTTTTCAACAAGGTAAATTATTAAAATAGTGAGGTTCAAAAATTAACAAATGAACTAAAAATGTGAGATGTATGTATTGATGCATTTTGTGATAAATCACATGATAAAATTCCTCCTAATAATGAACTTCAAAAAGAAATAGATTCTCTAAAATTATCTCTTGCTAAATTTGTTCAAGGTGAAGAAAATTTGAATGTTATATTGGGTAAATAAAGACCTAGCTTTGAAAAACAAGGAATTGGTTATAATTCTATGTATAAAAAGGGAGATATAAAAATGCTAAAATCAAAATCTCATTTTAAATTAAATTATTGTTCTCCTTTCACAACATGTAAAAATTATGGTATAAAAGGTCACTTGGACATAACTTGTTTTAAGAAAAATAAGATTAAAAAGGTATGGGTTAAAAAAGTTGATTTACGTGTAACTAACATCAAAGGACCCAAAAAGATGTGGGTACCAAAAGGATGAATTATTTTTCCTTGACAGGTGTGTCTCAAGGAAAGGGTTCCATCTCAAAAATGGATTCTTGACAGTGGATGCTCTCGTCACATGACTGGTGATAAATCAAAGTTCATGGAACTATGTGTCAAGAAGAAAAATGGAATGGTCACTTTTGGAGACATTAGAACCTGCGAGATAATCAGAAAAGGTAAAATCGGTAACGACAAGGTAAGTATAAATAATGTTCACCTTGTTAATGGTCTAGAATTTAATTTAATTAGTATTAGTCAATTAATGGATAATGGTCATCAAGTTAATTTTGAAAAAGATATATGCACAATATTTTATGGTACTAACAATACTACTCTAGTTGCACAAAGAGAGAGAAATATATACTATTGATTTTGAGAAATAGGATGAAGAGCTATGTCTTACATCCATACAAGATGAGGCTAACTTATGGCATAAAAGGATGGGACATGTTCACATGGAACTAATCAAGAAATTATCTTCAAAGAATCTCGTCAAAGGTTTGCCAAAAATCAGGTTTGAAAAGAAAGGAATATGCATTCCTTGTCAACTGGGGAAACAAGTAAGAACCTCTTTTACGGCAAAGAATATGGTATCAACTTCCTCTCCCTTGAAACTACTTCATTTTAATTTATTTGGACCAGAAAGACATTCTAGTATTAATGGTAAATTTTATGTATTTGTAATAGTTGATGATTTCTTCAGATATACATGGGTATTATTTTTGAGAACTAAGGATGAAGCATTTAAAGAGTTTGAAAAATTAATAAGGAATCTTGAAACAAAGTATAGCTATAAACTCATTAGAATTAGAAGTGATCATGGTACTGAATTTCAAAAAGATTTCATAACTTTTTGTGATCAAAAAGGTATTAGCCATGAGTTTTCATCCCCAATGACTCCTCAACAAAACGGGGTGGTGGAAAGGGAGAATATGACTCTTCAAGAGATGGCAAGAACTCTACTGCAAGAAAGTAAGCTTCTAAAGAAATTTTTGGCCGAAGCAGTAAGTACATCATGTTATGTTTTAAACAGAGTACTCATTCGTCCTATTATTTTGAAAGCACCTTATGAGCTTTTAAATAATAAAATTCCAAACATAAGTTATTTCAAAATATTTGGTTCTGAATGTTTCATCTTAAATACAAGTGATGATTTGGGAAAGTTTGATGCTAAATCATATGAAGGAATATTCCTTGGTTATTCTCAAAATAGTAAAGCTTATCGTATTTTTAATATTAGAAAATTATATGTAGAAAAGTCTGTTCATGTTAATTTCAATGAGACTAACAATGATCTTTCAAAAGAATTTGAAGATGATGCAGGAAATCTGGATATAGTTAAGAATTCAGCAAACCGAAAAGAACAAAATAGGAAACCGAATGAACAGTTTCAGGAACCTAAAATTGATGACTAGAATGAGCGTGAACCTGAAAATATACAAGATGCTGAAGATGACTTTCATGATCAAGAGGAAACTATACATGATATCCAAATGCCAAGAACAACTAGATATATCAAGAATCATCATCCGGAGAATATAATTGGAGATATCAACAAAGGCGTAACCACACGAAGAGATTTACAAAATCTTTATGCATTTTTTGCATTTTTGTCATAGGTTAAGCCAAAGAATGCAAAGGATGCAATCCTTGATGAAAACTGGCTATTGGAAATGCAAGAAGAAGTTTAATAATTTGAGAGATGCCAAGTGTGGGAACTTATGCCTCCTCCGAAAGATGTTTCCATCATTGGTACTAAATGGGTATTCAAGAATAAGCTTGATGAGCACGGAACAATCACTCGTAACAAAGAAAGGTTAGTAGCTCAAGGTTATAACCAACAAGAGGGGATCGACTATGAAGAAACCTATGCACCAGTTGCCAGGCTGGAATCAATCAGAATTTTGTTGGCTTTTGCATGTTACAAAAAGTTTAAGCTTTATCAAATGGACGTAAAGAGCGCTTTCCTCAACGGATACATCGATGAAGAGGTATATGTAAAACAACATCCTGGATTTGAGCATGAAAAGTATCCTAATCATGTTTACAAATTAAAGAAAGCACTTTATGGCTTGAAACAAGCTCCAAGGGCTTGCTACGAAAGGTTAAGTAAGTATCTCTTGTCAAACAAATTAATTAGAGGTAAAATAGATTCTACATTATTTATTAAGCATAAAAATATAGATATCATTATTATTCAAATATATGTAGATGATATAATATTTGGTGCTACTAATAATCATCTGTGTGAGTGGTTTTCTAAGTGCATGCATAAAGAATTTGACATGAGCTTAATGGGAGAGCTTAATTACTTTTTGGGACTTCAAATCAAGCAAACAAAAGAAGGAATTTATATCCATCAAACCAAATACATAAAAGAATTACTCAAGAGATTTGGATTTGAAGGATCTAACTCAAAAGGTACACCCATGAGAACATCACTAAAGCTCACCACTGATGATAAAAATATTAATGTTAATATAACAAAATATCGAGGTATGATTGGATGCTTATTATATTTAACTGCTTCTAGACTTGATATAATATATAGCATTTATTTGTGTGTAAGATTTCAGGCTAAACCTAAAGAATCACATTTAAATGCTGTTAAAAGAATCTTGAAATATTTAAGTGGTACAATTAACTTAGGGTTATTTTATCCAATTTGTAATCACTTTGAACTAATAGGTTATTCAGATGTTGACTATGCAGTGTGTCAAATTGATAGGAAAAGTACGAGTGGTGCTTGTACTTTCTTGGGTAAAAGTCTCGTATCATAGCAAAGTAAAAAGCAAACTTCAGTGGCTCTATCAACTACTGAGGGTTAATATTTAGCTGCAGGAAGTTGTTGTTCTCAGATTATATGGATGAGACAAACCCTATGTGATTTTGATATATTATGTGAATGTGTGCCCATATACTGTGATAGTTTTAGTGCTATAGATATCTCTAAGAATCATGTGTTACACTCACGTACAAAACACATAGAAGTAAGGCATCATTTTTTAAGAGATAGTGTGTCAAAAGGTTTAATTAAATTAATTTTTATTCCTACTGATAATTAAATTGCAGATATTTTTACTAAACCATTAAGTGAAGATAGATTTTGTATGCTGCGAAGAGAACTTGAAATGTGTAGCGCATAATTTTTTTTCCCTCATCGTTATCCTATTTTGCATGTATATTTTACTAACTGCTAAAATTTAGGATAATTGATTGTGTGATTTTTCGGCTGCCCATTTAAATCCTTAATTTATGGATGAAATATCTATCATAATGATTTTTGAAAACTGAAAAGACGAGATGACAAGGGTTTCTCGGGAGACGTAAGCATGTATGAGTGTACTTCATATATGCATTTGTCCATTTTATTTAACCTTCTATCATTATCTCTCTATCTCAAAAAAAAAATTCTCTAATTCTTTTTCTCTTACTATATACTCTCATCTTCTCTATTCTTACCAACAAATTCCAAGAACTATGAGAACCCGGACTCATAAGAGATCGATGATGAAGGCGGTGTCTGTGGAAATGGAATCGTTGGACTCTTCATCATTTGATGAGTCAAACTTTAATCCATCTTTGCTGAAATCATCAGGACCCTTTCAAAGACAGAAGTCAACGATTCCATCATGTAAGCCTGAGTTTACTCCACCATCTAATTCGGTAAATCCTATCCTCTCCTCTGATCTTCCTGAAAATTTCTTTTGTCGTAATGCCTATGAGGTGCGGTTTAAGACTGTCGTGTTCCCAAAACAATTTGTTTATGAAAAGTCTGTCAATCAAATCTGCTATCAAAAATCTCCTCTAAAAAATCTGTTTGAATCTTGTGGTATTTCTTCCATGATTTTTCCTCCATCAGTTGCATATCCTAGACTAGTTTAGTAGTTTTATACTAATCTGGAGTGTCATGGGGGGTTTTTATACAACTTTTGTTAAAGGAAAATCTTTATATTTTTACTGTTATGGATTTTGGTAGCATTCTGAACATTCCGTCCTCTGATGTTTGTCCATTTACTAGAAAAGGGGTTGTCCATTTCCCTTTTACTCCTTTGGAATAATTACAGATTGTCATGAATAATCATCTGTTGAATGATGTCTTTACTCCCAAAATAGTAGATGTTTTTCCTATTGCTTGCGTGCTTCATCATCTGGTTAGGTACAATCTTTTGCCTCGTTTAGGTGGAGGTGCAGATTTTACCTATCAAGATCTGATAATAGTTGCCATGATTTTGAAAGGTGCGTCTTTTAATCTATCTCAAATGTTGCTTCATCAAATGACAAGTTGTTTACGAAAAACCAACACATGTTTGCCTTACAGTGCCAGTCTCACCACTCTTTTCAATCATTTTAAAATTTCTTTTGAAAATGAAATCTCTGTTGCAGTTATTGATTCCATTAGTGTTGGTACTTTAAAAAAGTCGCGTATTGCCTTAATTGATGGTAAGTTTGTTCGTAGCACTTCTGATAATCCTATCCCTCCTGTTTCAAATCCATCTTCACCTGTTTTGCCCCCAACTTAGTCTCCTCCTGAAATTGTTAACATGTTGAAAGTCATTCTTAGTAATCAAGAGAAAATGTAAATCAAAATGTTTGGTCTCCACAATCGCATGTCTATGTTGGAAAAAGGTAATTTGTCTTTAGGTGCGCCTGAAATCAATAAACCACTGCTTTGGCCGAGGTCATGCAATAGAGACTTAACCGGAATGCTTGTCAATTGAGTTAGGAGATCAAATTTGTTAGCAATCAAGTTGGCGAATTAGTTGAGTTCATGGCTATGTGTTTCAATGATTTGGGTTATAAGTTACATATGCAGCGTAAGCACTCAACTGTTACGAAATGGGTTCATTGTAACTAGTTAGCCGAGTATCTTGGTGACTTCCTTGACGTACCATTACCACCTGCAACTGTTATTCCCCGTCCTCCTCAATTTGTTGTTGATCTTAGCATTGCTGAAAAGGTTCACCGTGCCAATCTGATAAGTGGATTTTATATCCACGAATTGATGTCCAATTTAAGCTTAATTATTGTTAAATCCTAGTTATTATGATCTTCTTTTACTTGTTTCTTGTTATTTTATGTATATGATGGGTGGTGTGGTGCATGAGTGAAAAAGGAGGCAATTGGAGTATTATTGTTGCAAGTATGAAGATTCACTAAAGTCGATAAAGCGAAGGCATGGTATTTGGGTGGGCCTAAATAAACTTAACACTTCACCAAAGTGGGGTCTTCACATTTGGTTTGTAGTAGCCATGCCCAAGGAAATGGCGTTTATATATTTATATCTCAGTTGATGGGTACCTGGATCTTGAGTGTCCTGTCTTGCTTGAAACTCTGCTGGAACATGGGTTTTAGTGCGTGGAATGTGTTTGGACTCTATATGACATGGGATTTTAACTAGAAGTTGGAGATTGGATATATACTGAGCAACAAACATCAAAATCGACAACTCAAGGCTAATTACAGGGATTAATTACAGATTTTTCTTATCAAGCATTAGAAGAAGACTTTGAAGAGAATTTCATATCAATTGTGGATTAAGGCTACGTGAAGGGTGTTTTGAATTATTCTTCTTCTTAGTCTTATATTTGTAATTGAAAGGAAGATTTCTTTAATTTATTCAGTTATTATTTCATTCATGATGAACTAATTCACTTTTTATGCTTATGATGGATCCTTAAGTGAAACGATGGTTTTATAACTTTGATTTTCAGTTCAATAATCTATTTTCCAGTTTATCTATATTAATTTGAGCTTGAATTTATGAATTGCCTGATCAACAATTCTTCGTGGATTTGTATGGAATCGAGAGAGGATATACGAGTCTAGACTTAATTAATATAGCATGTGTTCTTGAGTTTTGTGAATGTACATAATTTTGATGAATGTTAAGGTAGAGATATGCTTGACATCGCATGTAATCGGATAGAGGAATTAATCTTCAACCTGCTTTAATTATAATTCACATAGAGATATAATGCATTAGTTGATTAAGGTATTTAACTTGTTTCTATCTTAATTGTAGATTTAAGTTAATACGGTATTAGTACATCGAGAGGTGGCTAGTGCTACATTCGTGTTCTTGATTAATAAACTGGGATAGTAATTTGAACTGGAATAATGGTGTAAAAATCAACGTGAAGCTTAGGGTGAAATTGTAAGCCCAATTCTCCAACAATTGTTTAAAATTTCAGTTTTTAATATTTGTGATTGGTTTGTGATCCTATATTTATTAATAATTTTAGTTTTTATAATTTTAATCTTGATTTGAATATTTTAATAAAATTAAGATTAATAGGAAATTGATAATTGTGAGGTTAAATTCTTACTTAATTGTCTATGTGGGAACGATATTCTACTTACTATTATATTACTTGTTGACCACATATACTTGCGTGTCGTGCGTAATTAGATTTTACCAAACAAGTTTTTGGCGCCATTGCCGGGGATCATTTAGTTTAGAATTTAATATTTTACGATATCAGTTTAATTAGTCCAGTGTTACTTAAACATTTTTATTTTTGTTTTGTTCCTCTTATTTCAGGTTTTTGAAGTGGTTTATGCAAACGCGGTCCAAAAATCCAGACTTGCTTCCTTTTGAGGATGACATTGAGAGACGGTTTCAGAGGTTAAGTAAGTGGATCAAGGAAACAAGAGAAGAATTCGAAAACTCCGAAAAAGAAGAGGCAATGGCGCGAAGATCGAAAAGCGTTAAGGATTTTTACACCCCCTAAGGATCGAGTCTGCAATCAAGTATCACCAAAGTGCTATATAGCTACGAACACATTCAAAATCAAGCCTAGGAAGATTCAAATGATTCAAAATTCAGTTCAGTTTGGGGGATTGGCAAATGATGATTCGAACGAACATCTAGTCAGCTTTCTGGAGATTTGTGACACTTTCAGGTATAATGGGGTGTCGGATGATGCGGTGAGACTTCGCTTGTTCCCATTCACCTTACGAGACAAGGCGAAAAGTTGGTTACACTCTCTACTGTTGGGATCGATAACTACTTGGGAAGACCTCGCTCAGAAATTTCTTGCAAAATTCTTCCCACCAGTGAAAACTGCAAAAATGAGGAATGAGATAAGAATGTTTGAACAGCAACACGGGGAGTCATTGTATGAGGCATGGGAAAGATACAAGGAATTGCTCAGAAAGTGCCCGCATCATGGATTGCCTAAGTGGTTGCAAATGAATACTTTCTATAACGGACTACATGGGAATCTCAGGACCAGTATTGATACACCTTCGGGTGGAGCATTTATAGAAAAAAGTTATGAAGAGGCTTACAATTTAATTGAGACAATGGCAGCTAACAACTACCAGTGGCCCACAGCAAGAATGACACAGGCAAAGGCAGCTGGAGTGTTAGAAGTAGATGGTGTGACAGCAATACAAGTGTAGATTTCAGCACTGTCTAAGAAGTTGGATGCTATGTCGGGGGCATAGACACAAGCACAGGCACAGCAGGTTGCAGTTATTTGTGAATCCGTGCAATTTATGGGGTAGCTATAACAGGATTCCACAGAACATGTACCAGAATACTTACAATCAGGGGAATGGGAATTACCCAAATTTCTCGTGGAGTAATAATCAGCAACATCAAGCTCCACGACCATCATATCCCCTAGGTTTTCAGAATCATCAACAACCGGCTCAACATCAAGAAAGGAAATCAGATTTAGAGGAGTTGTTGTCAAAGTATATAACAAGCAATGAGGCAGCGATGAAAAACCAAGCAATGTCCATCAAGAATTTGGAAAATCAGATGGGACAAATTGCCTTAGCATTGAACAACAGGCCACAAAGGACTCTACTGAGTGATAGAAATCCAAAGGGAAACCACGAACAGTGTCAGGCAATCACTTTGAGAAGTGGAAAACATCTAGATGGGAAAAGTTCAGAAAATTCTGCTATATCGGAGACAAAACTGATGAGAACAAAGTGGTTGAAGAAAAGAAGGGTGAGGATAAGCAAATTGAGAAAACAAAGTTTGATGACAAGCCATTTGCATATCCTCCACCGCCGTTTCAGCAAAGAGTCCAAAAACAAAAATTAGATAAGCAGTTCGCGAAATTTTTGGAAGTTTTTAAGAAACTTCAGATTAACATCCCGTTTACAGAAGCCCTAGAGCAGATGCTAAGTTATGCGAAGTTCATGAAAGGGATTCTGTCCAAGAAAAAGAAATTGGAAGATTTCAAAACAGTGGCAATAATAGAGGAGTGTAGTGCAGTTTTATAGTGAAAGTTGCCACCAAAGTTGTAAGCTCTAGGGAGTTTCACTATTACGTGCACGATTGGGAATATGGCGTTCAACAAATTTTTGTGTGATTTGGGAGCAAGTGTGATCCTTATGCCATTATCAGTTTATACAGAATTGGGTTTTCCAGCTCCAAAGCCTATGAACATCTCATTACAGTTGGCAGATAGGTCAGTCACGTACCCGAGAGACATTGTGGAGGATATATTGGTAAAGGTTGACAAGTTTATATTCCCCGTGGATTTCATTATTCTAGATTTTGAGGAAGATAAGAACATCTCAATTATCCTAGGGAGGCCTTTCTTGGCTACGGGTAGGACACTCATCGACGTACAGAAAGGTGAACTAACAATGAGGGTCCAAGATCAAGAAGTGAAATTTAATGTCTTCAAGGTCATGAAATTCCCTACGGATGAAGAAGAATGTTTCAAGATGGATATTATTGAGCAGATAATCAGCGAAAACATGGGCAAGAGTTTGGTCAACGATCCATTGGAAATGTGTTGGGGGATGTAGAGTTAGATGATCTAGAATTTATGGACTACTTGTAGATGCTAGACTCCTTGCCACGAGTTAGCAGATTTAAAATACCCTTTGAACCTTTGCACACGGAGGAGAAAGCTACAACAAGGATGAAACCGTCATTGGAGGAGCCACTGACTCTGAACTTAAGCCACTCCCTAAACACCTCAGGTATGCGTATTTAGGCAATTCTAATTCTTTACCTGTTATTATTTCTGCTGCACTTAACGAATTGCAGGAAGAAAAGTTGCTGAGAGTGCTTAGGGACCACAAATCGGCTATCGGATGGACAATAGCAGATATCAAGGGAATCAACCCATCCTTTTGCATGCACAAACTTCTGATGGAAGACGATGCAAAACCGAGAGTGGAGCAACAATGACGGCTCAACCCTATCATGAAAGAAGTAGTCAAGAAGGAAATATTGAAATGGTTGGAAGCAGGTATCATTTACCCAATTTCAAATAGTAAGTGGGTTAGTCCGGTGCAATGTGTGCCGAAAAAGGGAGGAATGATCGTGGTTCAGAATGATGACAATGAGCTGATTCCAACAAGGACAGTGACTGGTTGGAGGGTCTGCAAGGACTACAGGATGTTGAATAAGCCGACCCGCAAAGATCACTTTCCTTTGACCTTTATCGATCAAATGTTGGACAGATTAGCGGGACACAAGTACTACTGCTTATTGGATGGAGATTCAGGTTATAATCAGATCGTCATCGCTCCTGAGGATCAAAAGAAGGCTACGTTTACGTTCCCATACGACACATTTGCATTTAGGAGAGTGTCGTTCGGTTTGTGTAATGCACTTGCTACCTTCCAGCGGTGTATGATGGCTATCTTCTCAGACATGGTAGAGAAAAATGTGGAAGTCTTTATGGACGACTTCTCTGTCTATGGGGATGATTTTGATGCGTGTTTGGAAAATTTGGTAATGGTCTTACAAAGATGCACCGACACGAATTTGGTCCTTAACTGGGAAAAGTGCCACTTTATGGTGGAAGAAGGATTAATTTTGTGACACAAAGTCTCGGCTCTAGGATTAGAGGTTGATAAAGCTAAGCTGGAAACAATTGAAAAGCTACATCCACCGAGTTCAGTTAAGGGAATTAGAATTTTTTTGGGACATGCTGGGTTCTACAGGAGATTCATAAAGGACTTCTCTAAAATTGCAAAACCTTTTTCGCATGCGCCTTTTAGAGAAGGATTCGCCCAAGTTTGATGAGGAGTGTAAAGTGGCATTCGAGCTATTGAAGAAGAAGTTGACTACAGCTCCCGTGATTGTCGCACCAGATTGGAATATGCCTTTCGAGCTAATGTGTGATGCAAGCGACTATACAGTTGGGGCTATTTTGGGTCAACATCGAGAGAAGGTATTTCATGCCATATATTATGCAAGTAAGACACTCACAGAGACTGAATTGAACTACACAAATACGGAAAAAGAATTACTTGCAGTGGTGCATGTGTTCGATAAATTTTGGGCATACTTGATCGGGACTAAGTTGGTAGTTTATACAAATCACTCGGCCATTCGGTATTTAATTTCGAAAAAAGATGCTAAGCCATGCCTTATTAGATGGATTCTCCTTTTACAAGAGTTTGATTTAGAAATAAAGGATAGAAAGGGGACGGAGAACCAAGTCGCCGATCATTTGTCTAGGCTGGAAAATCAAGATAAATAGAAAGAGGACAAGTGTGTAATCAACGAGTCATTCCTGGATGAGCAATTGTTTGGGATAAATACAGAATTTCCATGGTACGTGGACTACGTGAATTATCTAGTGAGCAACATTCTTCCTCCTGATCTTACACGGCAGCAGAAAAAGAAGTTTCTTCATGACGTCAAATGGTATATGTGGGATGAGCCTTACCTATTCAAATAGTGCACCGACAAGATGATTAGAAGGTGTGTACCCCACGGTGAATTAAAGAACATACTGCATGAATGCCACTCATCTGCGTATGGGGGTCATTATGGTAGTGAGCGAACATCGGCAAAGGTGCTTCAAGCCGGGTTTTATTGGCCTATATTGTTCAAAGACGCCCACCAATTTGTTAAAACATGTGATAGATGTCAAAGGGTGGGCAACATATCTAAAAGGAATGAGATGCCACTACAAACAATTCTAGAAGTTGAGATTTTTGATATATGGGGCATAGATTTCATGGGGCCATTCCCTTCATCACTTAACAATCAGTACATTTTGCTTGCAGTGGATTACATCTCAAAGTGGGTTGAAGCCGCAACACTCCCAACTAACGATGCCAAAGTGGTTCTCAAATTCTTGCAAGAAATATATTTACGAGATTTGTACGCCGAGAGCTATTATAAGTGATGAAGGTAGTCACTTCGCAACAAATCGCTTACGACTCTATCAAGCAAAGTATGGGGTCAACCACAAGGTGGCGACGGCTTATCACCCCCAAACAAGTGGGCAAGCTGAGGTTTCGAACAGGGAAGTAAAGAGAATCTTGGAAAAGGTGGTAAACCCAAATCGAAAGGATTGGTCTCTTAGGTTGGATGATGCACTATGGGCCTACCGGACTGCGTATAAAACACCGATTGGTATGTCACCATATCAACTACTATACGGAAAGGCTTGTCACATACCTGTCGAGTTACAGCACAAGACTTATTGGGCTATTAAGAAACTTAACTTCGATAAACAGCTATGGGTGAAAAGAGACTATTTCAGCTAAACGAGCTCGACGAATTCCGATTGCAAGCTTACAAGAACTCAAAATTATACAAAGAAAAGATCAAGAAATGGCACGACTAGAAAATCATGCACAGAACGTTCGAGTCAAGGCAATGAGTCCTATTGTTCAATTCATGGTTGAGGTTGTTCCCAGGCAAGCTTAAGTCAAGATGGTCGGGACCATTCACCATAAAAAGAGTTTTCTCTCATGGCGCCGTTGAACTCCACAGTAGGAATCCATTGGAAACGTTCAAGGTCAACGGTCAGCGGTTGAAGCATTATTGGGGTGGCGAATCTAACACGGATGTCATCACGATCACATTATCCGACGTACCATAAACATGGAGTAGTCAGGCTGAATGACTTAAAATCAAGTGCTAATTGGGAGGCAACCCAATCGTACTTTTATTTTTCATATTTTTAACCATAACTATTAGATAATAGTTTAGCATAATTAGTAATTTATAATAAGTGCATTAAGTAGTTATTATACTGTATGAGTCTTATTAATCTCTCAACCATGCTCAAAATGATCAACAATCTACTCACATATATGTTTCACGACTTACAGGATGTGAAACTAATCATTAAGTGGAATAACAAGGAAAGAAGAGCTGAGAACATCAACTAAGAGTGAGCATGACCGCCGGGGAGGGCTCTTTATGCCTTACACTCCCCACCGGGGCGAGGGTCTCCCAACTCAGTTAATAGAGTGCATGCATGCCGGCGAAGCAAGCCTTCTAGCAGCATTACCCAATGGGTGGGGGTCCTGGAAGTGCAAAGGCTCGGTAGTTACCCTTTCTCAACCCACTTTCCCCACTTCCTCATTACACACGGCCACTACTTCTTCTTCCAAATTGCAACCCCAATTTTATCTCACATAAACTGCCCTACTCCACTACTTCTCCCCACCACTCCAATCCACTACTCTATTACTTCTCACCACCAACTTACTTCACACCCTCACAACCCAATTTCCTCACAACCTTCCAACTACATCTCACAAGGCTACGAATTAGGGCTTTCAGTGCAACAAATTTCAGTGCTTTGTGTTCTAATTCCTCACTTCATAGTACCATAATAGGGGAAAATCATCAAGTTTGGGGGGTTAAATCACTGTGCACACCAAGTGTTCAACAGTTTATGTGAACCAAGTTTTGGGGGGGGGGGAGATTTTGTTATTACGGCATCCGAGAATCAATGGCTTCTAAACCAACTTCAAAGAGGCATCGGGGGGAGAGTTCTACAACACCTCCATCACTAATTTTTGACAGATGTAAATTCATAAGTGCCGCCGCTGACCGCTATGATTACATGGCTACCAAAGCACTCACACCAGAGCGGGGGTTGGAATCTGATCCTGTCGACGGTGAGATGATGCAACAAATTTATCAAAAAGGATGGAACAAATTCACGGAGGAGCCCGAAGCCGCCATTGTCAACATGGTCAAAGAATTCTATGCGAATGCCGAGGACAAGGCCCCTTTCCGTGCTTTTGTTAGGGGTAGGTTAGTCCCTTTCAGTGATGACGCTATCAATTAAGGGTCCCTCGACATTGCAATTTTTTTTGTTGAATTTAAACTATATTAAAAGGAAAGAAAGATTACAACCTAATGGGAAAAAACCCAATTAGAATATAACATAGACATCATAGGACAGGCCTTATGATGTCATGACTATAAAAGATTACAAGGCCCAGAGCCCAACATGAAAAAAAAATAATTGTCACGAGAAGTGCCACAGCCAGTCCCAAAAGACCAAACTGCATCACCTGCTTCATCAATATGTTGCTCCCCCAGTCAGTAGAATAGGACAACTGCAGTTCAGCCAACAAAAGGTCCTCAGATCCAAAAGACGTGAAGAGCACTGAGAGATAAGACCCCACCTAGCCCCACCATCCAAAGCAAAGGCGAGAAGTAGCGAGTGTCAACGCAAAACTCCTCACCCCATACAAGACAGTTTAACCCTGTACCAACTCCAGTAGCAATCCAGTACCAAACACCTGCAGCTCCCAACTAGTAGAAACATCAACAGCAGCAGACATCTATATACCAACCCCCATTTGTATATCAGCTAGCCTGCAGTAAACCCCTAACCGCAGACTCATCCTAACTGACTTCAAATCAAAAATGCACCAGACGGCCTGAAGCAGTGCCACAAACAGTCTCCAAAATGGGGCCAAACAGTAACACCTATAGCAGTAGGTGCAGCAGAAACCAAACGAAGCATAAGCCCCAACCACCCAAATCCCCACAAGTAGACAACTGATTATGAGACTATTCTGAAGGAAATGACTAAGCCAGGCACAAAATGGATTAAGGGTCGAAAAGGGGGCACAATTTTTCACAGCAAGGATCTTAGCAGATATGGCAAGATTTGGTATGCTTTCTTGTGTGCTAAATTGCTTCCATCCACACACACATCCGACATGACCAAGGAGAAAGCACTACTTTTGTATGCCATTGTACGAGACTTCAGCATCGACATAGGGGCTATAATAAACTTCTCAATTCGACGTTGCTTACGAGGCCATTTCTCAGGCGGCTTGCCACACCCATCACTCATTTGTGGGTTGTGTAGGCAAGCGGGAGTTCGTTGGTCCGATGATGAACCTACCAAGAAGCCGCTTCAGACACTATACTCGAGAATGATAGCGCGGTACTCGGTATGGGCAGGCGATGAATCACACCCGAGAGGGTTAGGCTTTGTATTTCCCTCGGCGTCGGGGGATGAGGCTGACAATGAAGATACTTCGGAGGATGAAGATTTTCAGGAGGATGCCCCGATAGGAGAGCAAGGAACAAAGGAGGTACCATAGTCCGAGGCAATATCAAGTCCTCAGTTCCTTAATTTTCAGCGTCAAGTGGATGAGCATAATAAGCAAGCATGAAGGGAGATGAGGAGGCTCACAGCTAGGCAATAGCACATATTTGATGCAATGAACCTATCCTTTGCATCATTGAACATGACGCTCCAAAGCTTCAATCCCACTGCACAATTTCCATATCAGCAGCCCATGCCAATGTCAAGATTTCCACCGAGTGACTCCGATGAAGAACACCACACACCACATACCACCACCCAAGGCTTGAAGTAATTTCAGGGAAGTCCTCATATTTCTATTGCTATATCCTTACAATGAGAGCATTGTAACTGTTAAGTTTGGGGGGTTTACATTCATGTTTGCATTTCATGTTTACATATTTAAGTTCATTGAACTAGGATTGCATAGTAGTATTATTTTATTTAGGTTGATAAATTGTTGCATTTATGTTATCATGCATTTGCATAGTAGCTTAGGTGCATATTTAGATTTTTTTTAATTATTTATGTATGTTTGCATTCATGCTATGTTTACCATCAGTTTGTCTATAAAAAAAAAGAAGAAATTTTTTTAGTTAAACATTGTGTAAATTTATCACATGTCCAACAATTGTTGTAGTTCATGTTATTGCGACCAATGATGAGATTGAGATCAAGTCGACAAATATGACACTGATTATTAGAACCTTGATATAGTTTCTGTTATGAATTGGATCTTGTTCTTATTTGAAACTGGTATAAAAAAGTTAGCACGCTAATAACATCTGTGTCAACTGGTTAGTTCAAATTGATACATAAAGAGTTTCTAAAGGATAATGTCAGGGTGAATGAGAAAATGACAAGGATAGGCAGTGAAGACGAAGAATTGGGCAAAAAACCTAAGTTTGGGGGATTATATGTGGGGTACATAAGCTTTATAAAAAAAGAAAAAAAAAAGAAAATATATATTGTGACTAGTCTTGTTTCGGGGCCTTTCTTACTTGAGCAAGTACACCCGAAGGGGTGTCTTAACACCTAGTGCCCTAAGGTCTTTTATGGTGTGGGAGTCGTTGGTTGAAAGCTCGGTAAGGGGTAGCACTATTAGCCTAATGGAGTGAGGCATTGCACAATCATGTAAAAAAAATATATAAAAACAATAAAATGGGAAAAGAGCAAAAAGCCCCCGTGTTGAAAAAAAACATATGTAAAGTATAAGTACCCTGATTGAACCCTTGAAAATGGTAATTGCTTAGTTTTAGTTGGAACTCGTTTATTTTTGAACTTTTTGAGTTTGTCCTGTATGATTCCTTCTAAGAAATTGGTTATGTATTGAATTTGAGTCCGTATCAGTGATCATGGATGTTGAACACACACACACACACTATACTAGTGATAATGGTTTAAGATTTGAGAAGTAATAAGGAATTATTAAGTTATAATGTTTGTTTGCTTTCCCTAAGGCCAGTGGAATACTTTTGATTCATTGATACTATTGGATTCGTAATCATATAGTTAGATACATTACATTTCATTGTACTGCATTGCATAGTGTGACGCCCCCATTTCATTGTACTGCATTCGTAATCATACTAGCGAAGGAATTCCCCGTCTCTCCCCTCCTAGTTCTTGCCTCACATCTCAGCCAGGGATCATATCCCTAAGCTTTGATACCAACTGTGACGCCCCCAAAATAGGTATACATCACCTATTCTGAGTCGCCAGATACATGGTACAAAATACAAATACAAACTAATTATACAACAGTCGTGTAAAATATGACAAAATATATGCAGTGAGTTTTAATACAAATATTATCATCTAGACAATATCCACACTCAAAAGAGTCCTCATTACATTTATTTTCACACTATTTAACAGAATAGTGAGGACTACTAATACTATTATCTAGACCGTCACTCCGTTCCCCGACTAATCCCGGCTACGTTCTCATTTCCTGAAGAGAACAGTGAAAAAAAGGGCGAGCTCAACTAGCCTAGTAAGAAATATTATGACTAAGATAATGCAGAATAAATTATCATTAGCCTTCAGCAATGTTAAACTGATAAAATATAACAACATCAAGTTTAACTGCAGCGGAACAAGCAATCCATTAAAAGAGTCAAGTAGAGAATAAAATCTACTATCTTTTATGATTTAAAAGGTTTTTTTAGGACTTTTACCACATCATTTGTAACATTACGGTCATGATTATACCGAATAATCCCTGGTCATAATCATACCAAGTCCATCTATGCACTACAGGCCACAAATGACTTTCAACATAATATAAACATGAGGATGATGACAATGATATAAGAATTCAATAAAACAAGTTCAAGAATTAATTTATCTAGGAACCAATAATGTCCAAATTATCAACATGATACTTCTTTGTAGAGTAAAATTCAAGAATGCTCAGAAGAATATTTCCATGAAAAGATACTAGATGAAGCACGAATATCAAGGATATTCAACTAATTTCATGGAGTATAGAAGTCAAAATTTTAATCAACTGAGTATAATAAAGAATGGAATAACAAAAGAAATCACCAGGCATGCGATAGAACACACAGGTAGGTTATTCCAAAAGAATAAAAAATAACGGAACCAGGTCATGCGTAAAGTACATACAGGATGTTCCAACAGAATTATAAATAATGGAACCAGGTCATGCGTAAATGCACAGACAAGATATTCTAACTGAATAATAAATAATGGAACCAGGTCATGCGTAAAGCACAGACAGGGTGTTCCAATAGAATAATAAATAACGGAACCAGTGTAAATGCGTAAAACATGCATGGTGGTGTTCCAATGAATGATAAAGAATGGAATAACAGAAGAATTTCACCATATATGCGGTATTTCACATAGACAGGTTATTCCAACATAATAATATAGAATGGAATAACAGAAGAATTTCACCAAGTATAGGGTAGTCCGCGTATACAGGTTATTCCAACAGAATAATAAAGAATGGAATAACAGAAGTTCTTCACCAAGTATAGGGTAGTTTGCGTATACAAGTTATTCCAACAGAATAAAAAAGAATGGAATAACATAAGTTATCTTCATGAATACAAAAGAAATAATACCCCTTACCTTAAGAAGAAGAGTACTGGATGTAGGAGTAGTGAAGTAGCAGAATACTTTTCTTCTTTCTCTCTATAGTTTCTCTCTCTAAAGTTTCAATGAATTGGTAAGAAATAATGAAGGAATGAGCTTCTATTTATAGAAGAATGGACTGGATAGTAACTAATTCATGAACGGTCTAGATTAATTTACTTTTAATCGGACGGTCCATATTGATTTAATAAAATATTCTAATAAAACAAAACTTTAATTAAATATATATATATATATATATATATATATATTATACATATATATAAGAATTTGTGATTTGCCTCCTCTGTGAATCCACAGGATTCACGTGACTTCTAAATATATATATATATATATATATATATATATATATATATATATATATATATATATATATATATATATAATAACTTTCACCGATTATTTTGAAAAATGCGTAAATGGGGTCCATAAAATAAGCAAAACTTCATAAAAATCACCTTAATAATTTTAACAACATTTATCACCTTTATTATAAATCATAATATTAATCGACCAGGTCGTTCCCAGGAAAGAGGGGGCTTTCTAATAAGGATTTCTCCCTATTGGCACGCAATTAGGTGACCAAACCTCTCCTTGGCAGAACTTCTAGACATCGTTAATATTGCAAATAATAATATTAATAACTCTTTCATCTCAATTATTGATTTAATAATATATAAAATATCGACAATAATTGAATCAAATAACGTGAGATACTATGCAACAATTACTGTGGCAATTATTGAACAAACCTAAGTGACTTCTTACGTAAGCATCAATAATCAATACCGTGTTGCTACTATGCAATCACGCATATTACTGTACTTTTTACACCGGGTGTTTCAATAGTTAATGGTAAAACTTCCGCCGTTATTTTTATAAAATATTTTTGTCATTTTCTCAATCCGACAATAATTTCGTTGTGGGGTCCACCAATGATTGTGTCGTCGTACGAATATTCCCTGTTAAAATGAATAGTCCCCGACCAATCGAATATTATATAACAACTTGTGTACCTTGCAAAATTTATAAATAATACCCACAACTATAATATTATATCAAATTCATTCCATAATATTTAAAAATGATATTTATAGAAAAATCATCTTTATGAAAAAGCTGGGGTCTTACAACCTCCCTTTCTTATGAAATTTTGCCCTTGAAATTAGGATACATACCTGGTATGTCGAAGAGGTAAGGATACCTTAATTTCATTTCAGATTCTAACTCCCAGGTCATTTCCTCAACATCGTGGTTTCTCCACAGAACTTTGACTTGAGGTATAACCTTGGAGCGTAGAATATGTTTCTTCTTATCCAAGATTTGAATAGGAACCTCTTTATACATTAAATCTTCCGCTATTTCGTCCAGTTCTAACTGAATAATGTGGTTCGGGTCTTTCACATATTTACGTAACATGGATATATGAAAAACGTTATGAACACGAGACATACTTGGCGGTAAAGCGAGTCTATATGTTACAGTCCCTACTCGATCGAGGATTAAAAATGGGCCAATGAATCGAGGATTGAGCTTTCCTCTCTTTCCAAATCTCGTAATTCCTTTCCATGGAGCAACACGTAACAACACAAGATCTCCAATATCGAATTCCACGTCCTTTCGAGATGAAGATCAGCATAACTCTTTTGTCGGTCTTGTGAGTTTTTATACGTTGTCGGATCGTTTGAATCTTTTCCATAGTCATACATACCAACTCTGGTCCCAACAATGTTGCTTCACCCACCTCATCCCAGCATACTGGAGAACGACACTTTCTTCCATACAACGCTTCGAATGGAGCCATGCCAATACTTGCTTGATAGCTGTTGTTGTAGGAAAACTCCACCAATGTTAAGAATTTGTCCCAACTTCCCTTGAAGTCAAGGACACAGAGTCTTAATAAATCTTCAAGATTTTGAATAGTCCTCTCTGATTGTTCGTCCGTCTAAGGATGATACGCCGAACTAAATTGTAAATCCGTGCCCATAGTTTTATGCAAACTAACCCAAAATCGTGAAGTGAATCTTGGGTCTCGATCAGAAACTATGGATACTGGTATACCATGCAATCTTAAAACCTCTTTTATGTACACACGAGCAAGATGTTCAAGTGTTTAAGTTTCTCGTATAGGTAAGAAATGAGCAGACTTGGTCAATCTATCAACAATGACCCAAATTGCATCTATGCCTTGAGAAACCTTGGGAAGACCAGTAACAAAATCTATGGTAATGTGCTCCCACTTCCATTCTGGAATTTCAAGTGGTTGCAATGGACCTTTTGGTACTTGATGCTTTGCCTTGACTCGTTGACAAGTTAGACACCTTGAGATAAACAGCACTATCTCTCTCTTCATATTGCTCCACCAAAATGTATGACGAAGATCACGATACATTTTGGTACTCCCAGGATGGATCACAAATGGTGTGTTGTGCGCCTCCATCATGATTTTATACATTAAATTAGGGTCGTTAGGAACACAAAGTCTGGAGTTGACTCGAAGTATTCCTTCTTCATCGATTCTTGCTTCCGGCATAGCACCTTCTTGTACTTTCTTCCTCATACGCATTAGCTTTAGGTCTGTAGCTTGAGCAGCTTTAACTTTATCAATTAAAGTCGGTTCCACTCGTATATTCGCCATCATCACGTGGATCCCTGGAGTCTTTATCTCTATCTCCATCCTTTGCAAGTCATACAAAATGGGCCTTTGCGTTGACAATATCGCACTCGTACCCACATATGATCTTCTACTTAATGCGTCAGCTACCACGTTCGCTTTTCCAAGATGGTATTGGATGGTATGATCATAATCTTTCAACAGTTCAAGCAAACGTCCTTGTCGCATGTTGAGTTCCTTTTGAGTGAAGAAATATTTGAGGCTTTTATGATCCATAAAGATCTCCACTTTCTCCCCATACAAGTAATGCCTCCAAATTTTAAGTGCGAAAACAATAGTTGCCAACTCTAGATCATGAGTAGGATAATTCCTCTCATATTCTTTGAGTTATCGTGAGGCATAGGCTATGACTTTCCCATGTTGCATGAGAACACATCCCAACCCTTTGCTCGAAGCATCACTGTAGATGACAAATCCTCCGAGCGGATGGTATTATTCGAGCAGGTCTTGAAATGAGTCTCCTCTTGAGTTCTTGAAAACTCTTTTCACATTCCTCGCTCCAACCGAATTTTGTATCTTTTCAAGTCAGCTGAGTTAGTGGAGTAGCGATTCGAGAAAATCCTTCCACGAATCTCCGATAATAACCAGCTAAACCGAGAAAGCTACGTACTTCGGTCACTGATTTAGGTTTCTCCCAGCTTTGAATAGCTTCAATCTTTGTCGGGTCAACAGATATTCCATGACTTGATACTACGTGAGTAAGGAATGCTACTTCCTCAAGCCAGAACTCGCATTTCTTCAACTTGTCACAAAGCTTATATTCACGAAGCTTTTGGAGTATCAGCCTCAAGTGTTGATGATCTTCACGGCTTTTGAAATATATGAAGATGTCATCAATAAAGACGACTACAAAGTGATCCAAATATTCCTTGAATACTCGGTTCATCATATCCATGAAGGCAGCATGAGCATTAGTCAATCCAAAAGACATGACTAGGAATTCATAATGCCCGTACCGAGTTCTGAAAGCCGTCTTTGGAATGTCATCGGTTCTAATCTTCAATTGGTGATATTTGGAATGAAGATCAATTTTTGAAAAGAATTTGGCTCAGAATGGCGGTCAAACAGGTCATCAATACGTGGTAATGGGTACCTATTTTTTTTGATGGTGACATGATTCAACTCCCGATAATCAATACAAAGTTGCATACTCCCATCTTTCTTCTTCACGAATGTAATAGAGCACCCCAAGGAGAAGTACTAGGGGCGAAATAAAGTCAATGTCTAACAATTCTTGCGGTTGGGTCTTTAACTCCACGAAGTTCAATAGTAGCCATTCGATATGGGGCTTTGGAAATGGGTTTTGTCTGGGGTTCAAGGTCGATACAAAATTTAATTTCACGCTACTGGGTAGGCGGCGAAGTTCTTCAGAAATACGTCGGAAATTCATTAACAATGGAAATATCATTCAAAACGGCGTATTTTTGTTTAGATCCGTGACATGAGCTAAGAAAGCTTGACATCCGTTTTTCAATAAATGAATAGCTTTATGGCTTGAGATAGCGGTGATTGATTTTTTAATGGTTTGGTTGCTTGAATTCGTATAATAGGTTGGTTAGGAATATGAAAGCTAACAACCTTACAAAAATAATTAATTTTTACATGATGAGTGGTTAACCAATCAATCCCTAGAATTACGTCAAATGCAAGTATTTTCAATGAAACAAGATCTATAGGTAATGTGAGGGTACCGATTTGAACCAAACAAGACTTATAAACAGTGGATGTAATGAAGGTTTCTCCCAACGGAGTTTCAACAAATAAGTCAAAGTCTAATTTATCTGGAGTCAAATTTAAACGTTGAGCGCAAGTAGGAGAAATAAAAGAATGGGTAGAACCGGTATCAAATAAGGTATAAACTTCGCTAGAGTTTATGATAAGCTTACCCGTGATGACCTCGTTCGGGTTCCTTGCTTTCTGGGAGGTCACGACAAACGCTCTCCCTTGCACTACTAGATTTGACTTTTTTGGGACGTCCTTTGGTGCCTCCATCCTAGCCGAACTTGTCTTCGGTGAATGACAAAATTGGGCTAGGTGACCTTCTCTTCCACAATTATAACATGCTTTGGATGGCATCGCGCGAGTTTGACCGATGTGTCCTTCCCTCCGTGATCCGAAGCATATGATGGGTGGTCGTTCTCCTTCCTTAACCACGGGTCTTTGGTCTTGACGTCTTTCCATCATTGTTGAATCTCCTCTTCTTGAAATGTCCATTCTTATTGTTTTTTGGCCATGATTACCACCGTGGTTACCATTTCGGCATGTTGATTCCTCCACGCTTATTGTCACAAACGCTTGAACGATCATTATCACTGGTATTATCATTTTGCCGGCTGCTCTCTTTTGGTTGGGTTGACTCATTATTGCGCTCCAGCTTAATGAACTCTACCTCTTTCATGTGACGAATACTTTCGGGAAAGTACTTGTCGTTGAACAATTCTTGGAACTTCTCCCAAGTCATCTTCAGTGCGGCATGTTGAGTACGTTTTATAGATTTCCACCAGTAATCTGCCTCTGCACGCAACATAAAGGTGGCAAAGGGAATCTTTTGCTCCTCGGAGCATCCCAAGATATCAAATATCTTGCAGATCTGTTTTATCCACGTCTCCGCCTTAAGTGGTTTTCGCTCTCCAAAAAACTCCGGTGGTCCTAGTTCTTGCCTCACATCTCAGCCAGGGATCATATCCCTAAACTTTGATACCAACTGTGACGCCCCCAAAATAGGTATACATCACCTATTCTGAGTCGCCAAATACATGGTACAGAATATAAATACAAACTAATTATACAACATTCATGTAAAATATGACAAAATATATGCTGTGAGTTTTAATACAAATATTATAATCTAGACAATATCCACACTCAAAAGAGTTTTCATTAAATTTATTTTTACACTATTTAACAGAATAGTGAGGACTACTAATACTATTATCTGGACCATCACTCCGTTCCCCGACTAGTCCCGGCTACGTTTTCATTTCCTGAAGAGAACAGTAAAAGAAAGGGCGAGCTCAACTAGCCTAGTAAGAAATATTATGACTAAGATAATGCAAAATAAATTATCATTAGCCTTCAACAATGTTAAACTGATGAAATATAACAAACATCAAGTTTAATTGTAGCGGAACAAGCAATTCATTAAAAGAGTCAAGTAGAGAATAAAATCTACTATCTTTTTTTATCATTTTTATCGCTGGGACTCAGCTTAATAAATAATCCACATCATCGAATCACCCCTGCACTACGGCCAAGGATATTCTTTAGTATCACGACCACAAATTATCCATGCACTACGGGCCAAGGATACTCGTGTATTCATTAATGGTCATGATCATGCTTAATATTTGTCCCATCAATGCACTACGGGCCAATGAGGACTTTTACCACATCATTTGTAACATTACGGTCATGATTATACCCGAATAATCCTCAGTCATAATCATACCAAGTCCATCTATGCACTACAGAATACAAATAACTTTCAACATAATATAAACATGAGGATGATGACAATGATATAAGAATTCAATAAAACAAGTTCAAGAATTAATTTATCTAGGAACCAATAATGTCCAAATTGTCAACATGATACTTCTTTGTAAAGTAAAATTCAAGAATGCTCAGAAGAATATTTCCATGAAAAGATACTGGATGAAGCGCAAATATTAAGGATAATCCACTAATTTCATGGAGTATAGAAGTCAAAACTTTAATCAACTGAGTATAATAAAGAATGGAATAACAAAAGAAATCACCAGGTATGCAATAGACCGCACAGGCAGGTTATTCCAAAAGAATAATAAATAATGGAACCAGGTAATGCGTAAAGCACATACAGGATGTTCCAACATAATTATAAATAATGGAACCAGGTTATGCGTAAATGCACAGACAAGATATTCCAACTGAATAATAAATAACGGAACCAGGTCAGGCGTAAAGCACATACAGGATGTTCCAACAGAATAATAAATAACGGAACCAGGTCATGCGTAAAGCACAGACAGGGTGTTCCAACAGAATGATAAAGAATGGAATAACAGAATAATTTCACCATGTATGCGGTACTTCACATAGACAGGTTATTCCAACATAATAATAAAGAATGGAATAAAAGAAGAATTTCACCAAGTATAGGGTAGTCCACGTATACAGGTTATTCCAACAGGATAATAAAGAATGGAATAACATTAGTTTTCTTCATGAATTCAAAAGAAATAATACCCCTTACCTTAAGAAGAAGAGTGCTGGATGTAGGAGTTGTGAAGTAGCAGAATACTTTTCTTCTTTCTCTCTATAGTTTCTCTGTCTAGAGTTTCAATGAATTCGTAAGAAATAATGAAGGAATGAGCTTCTATTTATAGAAGAATGGACTGAATAGTAACTAATTCATGAACGGTCTAGATTGATTTACTTTTAATCGGACATTGCATATTGATTTAATAAAATATTCTAATAAAACAAAACTTTAAATATATATATATATATATATATATATATATATATATGTATATATATAAGAATTCGTGATTTGCCTCCCTGTGAATCCACAGGATTCACGTGACTTCTAAATATATATATATATATACACCGAATAACTTTCTACCGATTATTTTGATAAATGGGTAAATGGGGGTCCATAAAATAAGCAAAACTTCATAAAAATCACCTTCATAATTTTAACAACATTTATCACCTTTATTATAATTCACAATATTAATCGACCATGTCGTTCCCAGGTAAGAGGGGGCTTTCCAATAAGGATTTCTCCCTATTGGCGCGCAATTAGGTGACCAAACCTCTCCTTGGCAGAACTTCTAGACATCGTTAATATTGCAAATAATAATATTAATAACTCTGTCATTTCAATTATTGATTTAATAATATATAAAATATCGACAATAATTGAATCAAATAACGTGAGATACTATGTAACAATTACTGTGGCAATAATTGAACAAAACTAAGTGACTTCTCACGTAAGCGTCAGTAATCAATACCGTGTGCTACTATGCAACCACGCGTATTACTGTACTTTTAACACCGGGTGTTTCAACAGTTAATGGTAAAACTTTCGCCGTGATTTTTATAAAATATTTTTGTTGTTTTCTCAATCCGACAATAATTTTGTTGTGGGGTCCACCAATGATTGTGTCGTCGTACGAATATTCCCTGTTAAAATGAATATTCCCCGACCAATTGAATATTATATAACAACTTGCGTACCTTGCAAAATTTATAAATAATACCCACAACTATAATATTATATCAAATTCATTCCATAATATTTAAAAATGATATTTATAGAAAAATCATCTTTATTAAAAAGTTGGGGTCTTACAAATAGCATGTAGTTTGTTTTGTGCTCAAGGACTAGCACGATTTATGTTTGGGGGATTTCGATAAGTGGATTTTATATCCACGAATTGATGTCCAATTTAAGCGTAATTGTTGTTAAATCCTTGTTTCTATGATCTTCTTTTACTTGTTTCTTGTTTCTTGTTATTTTATGTATAGGATGGGTGGTGTGGTGCATGAGTGAAAAAGGAGGCAATTGGAGCATTATTGTTGCAAGTATGAAGATTCACTAAAGTCAGATAGCAGAAGGCATGGCCGTCGGGGCCTAAATAAGCCTAACACCCCCGTCGGGGCGGGGGGTGCCAGATCCTGAGTGTCCTGTCTTGCTTTGAAACTCTGCTGGAACATGGGGTTTAGTTCGTGGAATGTGTTTAGACTCTATATGACATGGGATTTCAACCAGAAGTTAGAGATTGGATATATACTGAGCAACAAACATCAAAATCGACAACACAAGGCAAATTACGAGGATTAATTACAGATTTTTCTTATCAAGCATTAGAGGAAGACTTTGAAGAGAATTTCATATCAATTGTGGATTAAGGCTACGTGAAGGGTGTTTTGAATTCTTCTTCTTCTTAGTCTTATATTTGTAATTGAAAGGAAGGTTTCTTTAATTTATTCAGTTATTATTTCATTCATGATGAACTAATTCACTTTTTAGGCTTATGATGGATCCTTAAGTGAAACGATGGTTTTATAACTTTGATTTTCAGTTCAATAATCTATTTTCCAGTTTATCTATATTAATTTGAGCTTGAATTTATGAATTGCCTGATCAACAATTCTTCGTGGATTTGTATGGAATCGAGAGAGGATATACGAGTCTAGACTTAGTTAATATAGCATGTGTTCTTGAATTTTGTGAATGTACAGAATTTTGATGAATGTTAAGGTAGAGATATGCTTGACATCGCATGTAATCGGATAAAGGACTTAATCTTCAACCTTCTTTAATTATAATTCACATAGAGATATAGTGCGTTAGTTGATTAAGGTGTTTAACTTGTTTTTATCTTAATTATAGATTTAAGTTAATACGGTATTAGTACACCGAGAGGTGGCTAGTGCTACATTCGTGTTCTTGATTAATAAACTAGGATAGTAATTTGAACTGGAATAAAGGTGTAAAAATCAGAGTGAAGCTTAGGGTGAAATTGTAAGCCTAATTCTCCAATAATTGTTTGAAATTTCAGTTTTTAATATTTGTGATTGGTTTGTGATCTTATATTTATTAATAATTTTAGTTTTTATAATTTTAATCATTGATTTGAATAGTTTAATAAAATTAGGATTAATAGAAAATTGATAATTGTGAGGTTAAATTCTTACTTAATTGTCTCTGTGGGAACGATACTTTACTTACTATTATAGTACTTGTTGCCCACGTATACTTGCATGTCGTGCGTAATTAGATTTTACCAAACACAATCATTGTCCTTACTTCACACAGAGGGCTGCTGAGCGTGCTACGGTGGTAGATCTTGATTGATTACGTTCCTTCCCTTTTTGTTTGATGACAAAGGGGGAGAAGTTTTTAAGATAATTTCTGTTTTTAGGTTTCGGTAGACCGAACAAACTTATTTTTAATTTTGTTTGTTGGTGCTTCACAAGACTTATTTATTATTTTGAAAACTGTTGGTTTAAAATTGATATATTTGATTTGTTGGCAGATGATATTTGATACTTGATGAACTAACATGAATGCAGGTAGCTGGTTGTTTAAAATTTCAGGATACACTGAAATTGGGTTTCAGCTAGAATAATATTATGTTGTTTTTCCTGAAATGATATGCATGGTTTTAGGGGGAGCTAATGGGAATTCAATATTTTTGGTTGTCATCATCAAAAAGGGGGAGAATGTTGACTTAGTCATATTCCATCATTGAGTTTAGATGATGAATTGTTAATATACTAAATTGTTTCATGGCATTTCAGGTATATTGATGATAAAGAACATTGGTTGGATTTTTAAGTGGTTGAAGAAGATTTTTCTTTACTAGGAAATAAGTGTAAGGTCAATTGCATAATAATTGATTTTTTATTTAAAGGCTCTAGGACATATCATTGGCATTTAATTTTATATGTCTTAAATGAAAAGTTTTGAAAAAGTTTTTTCCTAATATTAAAATAAATACTTAAGATTAGATTAAATATATGTTATCAAGTACAAAGATTTTTAAATGCATTATTTTATAAAAAGCTACTTGATATATGTTACATGTATACTACTTGATATATGTTTTACATGCATAGGTATTGGATATCCTTGAGTTATATTCTGAATTCAAATGTGTGCATACACATGGATTAAGTGTGTATGCCAAGAAGCTTTATTTTATAAAACATTACTATATATATATATTCTGAATCTTGCTTGGGATATATATATATATATATATATATATATATATATATATATGAGTGTTTCACGTGTACATGCCAGCTACACATCTTTGTAATATGATATGTGAGTGTGCGATTTTCAAGGATAGTAATTATAGAAGTCTTGGGACTCTAATACCTTGAATATTGGAAAGATAAATGAAGTCTAAAAGGTTTGATGTCACATGCCACCTTTTTATACTACACGCCACTTTATGAGATAAGAAGAGATAAAGTCAAAAATGTTATCTAAAGTGGGTCATATTTATCCCAACAGTATAGGATTGTGTTGTTAAGTAGATAAATATTCATTCTTTACCGTTTGAGGATGTTTCAATGATCTATAAAATATTAACAAGCCGGTTTTTGTGGACTAATGAAAACATAAGTAATTCCTGATATTAACGGTAACTATTGTGAGCTATATAAATAGAGTTTCATGTATGGAATATTACACGACTCACGAAATTCTTCTTGCACTAATTATTGATATTACCGAGCAACTTATTTTAATTGGTGCAACTTTTGATCAGCTGAGTAAGTAATCTTCTGATATTCAGTAAGATTTTAATTGTTTATCTTTCTGTGCTAATTGATCATTGCATATAGTTGAGCCTTTAATTGTTTAATTGATTATTCTTGCATTGATCATAGACCTCTATATTTGTATTCGTTTTTTTTTTATTTAGACTAAGGGTAGTCTAAAGGTGTTAATCCTAGTGGATTAGAGAAAAGTTTTACAAATAGGTTCAAGGAAGCAAAGGTGCTTGAAGAGTGCATAGGTGCACAAGGAGCAAGAGTGCTCAAGAGAAATTAATTGTTATTAATTCTTGTGAGAATCTGTTTTGTAATCAGTGTTTATTTATAAAGAAATAAATAGAGTGAGTCTCGAATACTAGTTGGTATTAGACGTGGACTAGGCTATTATTATAAAGGGTAATAGCTGAACCACGTAAAAAATCTTGGTGTTGATTTTATTGATTGCTTTACTTTAATTACTCACATAAGCTATTTAATTATCTTAATAATTAAAATTTGAATACTTACATTATCTTAAGATACATTTTTAACACTAAATATTTTATTCTGCAGAATATTTTCTTAAAAGAATAATCAGTCAATTCAATAAGCCATATTAATTTAGCAAGCTAAATTTATCAATCTAGTAGCCTGAAACTAATAACTTGTTTTAAATTAGAAAAATTGGTCAAAGATTGCTCCTACACCTATTCAACCCCCCTTCTAAGTGTGCCTAGTTAAATTTCAGCAATCGCATCTTGGACCGTCATATTAAAAGTACGAGCCATATGTAAGACCCCAAATTATTAATAAATGAAATTTATTTTCCTCTATTTATTATTTTGAAATAGTAAGGGTTGATTTGATTAATGTGGATAGTTATGGGTAAAATATGCAAATATTTCGAATAAGCAAGTGGTTATAAAATATTCATTATTGTTAGGGGAATATTAGGTTTGGTCGTGGAATATTCGTCTTTGTCGGAGAATATTAAATGCAATGGCAGCTTTTTTGGGCCCCATAACTGTGAAAGCGATTGGATGAAGAAAACGACAAATATAAGTTGTTTATAAATAGCGGCGTAGTTATTCACGATTAATCTTGTTGGAATACCCGGTGGTTAAAATACACTAATCTGCGTTGTTGAACAAGTAGCTACCGGTATTGCACCAATTATTGATTCTTACGTGAAAGGCACTTTACTTCGATAATGGTTACACGATAATTATTGCTTCGATATTTTATTGATTTAATAATTCTTTGCGTTGATATTTTATATTCTTTGTTGTTTCAATAATTGTCATTACACGATTTTTTCATTATCGAAGCAATAATTCATATTATCTTAATAATATTATTAGATAACATTATTGGCAATGTCTAGAAAGTTACATACAAGGAGAGGTTTGGTCACCTAATTGCGGCGCCATAGAAGAAGAAATTCTTATTGGAATGCCCCTCTTTCTGAGGAGCTGCACGGTTGTCGATATTGTGATTCTATAATATTATTTGTGAATAATTAATTATTGATTCATATGATGAGGAAAATATTGATTTTATGTGGATATAGATGGAGAAAATTTTAAAATGACAATTGTTGAAAATTAATATTTTATCTTTTTCGATAAAATAATTCATTTAAATATATTATTTTAATAATATATTAACGGTGATATTTTACAACGAATGTGGGATATATGAGTATACGAGGAGGAAGAGTATTTTTGTTGCAATAAATGTTTAAAACATATTAAACATGTCGGTGGACCCCATTTCTTGACTAAAATTTGATTATAAACAGTAAAATTGTCCGTATGTGGATTTGATCAATTTCTTACATTTGGAATTTGGAAAAACTTTCTTACGAAAAGTTGTAGAGAATTGGATTTCCTATAAAAACTCGCGTGATTCAATTTTTCTTATAAAAGAGCTATTTATTATGAATTATTGAAGTTTCGAAGCTCAGAAATAATTGATTTTTGGAAGTTTTAATTATTTATATCAACAAAAACGTTTTTATTGTTTTGGTTGGCCCCCATGTGTTGTAAACATGCTGATTTCAGAGTCTTGGTTGGCGTAGGAATATATATATAATATATTATTATTATATTAAATTTTACTTTTGGTGTTCTAAGCAATTTCTATAAATAGGGTGCTTAGGTTAGAATTGAAAATCACACCGTAAATCAAGTTTTCTCTCTCTATATTATCGAAATATTCTTGTGAGTATTTTGAGTATACTTTGAGTATTGCTATACGGTGCAAGTTCAAGTCATAGCCTATATCCTGTTTCAACTAGAAGTACTCTCTTTTTCGAGGTAAGGGATGTTAATTTCTTCTCAAATGATATTATTTCTTCAATATCATTATGTTGAAATATTGGTTGGAACTTTTTATCAAATTTGGAACTTTTTCATGTCGGGGTTACTATTCATGAGTTACTATTCATGAGTTACTATTCACGAGTTACTATTCATGAGTACTATTCATGAAGCGTGAAGATGTTTTTTGTGGAATTTTTATCTTTTGATGTCGGAGTTACTATTCACGTATACGACACTATTCACGTATACGACACTATTCACAAATACGACACTATTCATCGAAAAATAAAAAAAATTTCTTTTCGTCCAAAATATCTATTCTGGATACTAGCTTTGATTGTATCCATGTTTTGATCATTCTTGAATTTTACACCCCTATGATTATTTTTGAGGTATTTTTGGACGTGGATAAAACAAAGTACGAATCCTTAATCCTTAATCCTTGTCATTTTGTTTCCTTTGGATTCGTTTCTTTAAAATATTTTTCATCATCTTCGATTTTAAATGATGATATTATGGAATATCTTTGGCTGTAGTGCAAAGATGAATAATTTCTTGATGAATATCTTTGGCGTAGTGCAAAAGATGAGCAGTGTTTAGATGAACATGACCAATCGATGAATATCTTTGGCACCTCATAGTGCAAAGATGAATATTTGATTCCGATGTATATTGATTGATGTTACAGGGGATAAAAGATAGATTTATGAACTTTTAAATTCATACATAGAAGATAGTAGTTGCATTCTCTACTTAACTCTTCTAATGAATTATTATTTCATTGCGAATATTGGTTTAAAAACTTGTTGTCTATTGTATTCTATTAGTTTTTTTCCCTGTTGAAGACTAATGATAATTTGTTGTATATTATCTTAGTCATAATATTCTTTACTGGGCTAGTTGAGCTCACCCTTTTCCTTTTTGTTCCATTTTTCTTCTCAGGAGGCGAGAATGTAGCGAGTACTAGTTGGGGTATGGAATGAAGGTTCTAGAGAGAGTTGTTTAGTAGTCCTCACCATTTTTTGTAAAATAATGTATCAATAATTATGATGGGGATTTATTTGCGTGTGGATATTGTCTAGATGGCAATATCTGTATTTAAACTCACAGTTTATATGTTGTAATAATAAAGTTGTAGTTATTTCTGTACCATGTATTTGGCGACTCAGAATGGGTTGGATGGAATGGACCTATTTTGGGGGCGTCACACCATAGGTCCACCCGACGATGGTGGTCCAGTAATGACTAACTTACCACTACTAACACCCTTACTTTCCTCCGACCCCTTCTTTGGGAAATTTCTTGCCATGTGGTCCAACGACCCACATACAAAACAACCATTATTTTTCTTAGGATTAAGACAATTGGGTGATATATGACCGTCATGTCCACAGTTATAACAAACTGATTTCCCCTTCAGACATACTCCTAGATGAGTCTTTCCAGATGACTTACATGCTTTGATCCTACGCTTAGGATCCCTTTGTCCCACTCCAGTATTCTCGGAGTTAAAATTCTTCCTTTTTGGCATACTGCAACTACCACTGGCACTCTCTGCCTTAGTTCCTCCCTCTCCCTTGCTCTTATTATTTTTCTCTTTGTAGTATTGGGTCAACGCCTCACTACCACCTTCTGCTATAATCGCTTTCTCCAGAATGGTCCCATAGGAAGCACTGTGGAAAACAGAAATCCTACTATAGAGCCAGGGTTTCAGGCCCTGCTCAAACCTATGAGCCTTGCTCTCCTCAGTGTCCACTTGGTGTGGAGAAAACCTTTCCAATTCATTTAATTTGGCCACGTACTGGGGAACTATCATGTCCCCTTGCTTAAGTTCTAAGAACTTAATCTCCATCCTCCCTTGCATTCTTGTAGGGAAATAGTTCTCGAACAACACCTTCTTAAACTATTCCCACGTTACCGCATCTGTTCTAGTGCCACCATGGTGAGCCTCCCACTAAAAGTTGGCTTCCCCTTTCATCATGTAAGTCGTAAAAGAAGTCTTTTGCGCCTCAGCTACGTTTCTAATAACAAACGCCTTCTTTATTTCTTTTACCCATGTCTGGGCCTTTATTGGGTCCGTCATTCCTTTGAACTCCGACGGACCTACGCTTTTAAACTCTTTAAAGGTAGTCATTCTGACTACCCTAGGTCCCGCGTGTGCTCTACCCCGGTTTGATTAAATGCAGCCGTTAATAAATTAACGAACTCTTGCATAGGATTGTTTTGACCCCCTTGGTTATCATTATGTGATTTCGCTTCCTGATTATGTTGTCTTCTTCTTGGCTGCATTTTCTGATTAAATAAATAAAATTTCATTATTATCCATTTACTTACTTAGTTATTATTCGCCAAACAACAACTCATACCATAATAAAGCAAATTTAAATGAAAACTTCATTATATTCATATGCTTCTTCATAGTTTGAAACTATTTATAATTTGCTTCCATAGCCAAAAGCTATTACATTACTATCCCATAATTGAACTTTTCAAAAGGTGGGATTTAGAAAAAGACTACCCTTTTATACAAAAGAGGGTTTTACGTCACTACACACATATTTATAACTCCAGACTTCTAATAATGCATAACAGCCTCCTCGTGTTTCTCATTCGCAAGAATCGACACCATATCTCGACTAATGGTATGTCGAGTTTGTCCCGACTCTATGGAATAACAAGCAATTTTCAACTTGAAATCCTTATGAGCACTCTCATGGATGTAAGACATCCGTGCTATCTTCTGGTCTCTTTCAACCAATTTCTTATGAAGCTCATCGGCCTCTTCCTTATAGTCCCTAGCCTTATTTGTCATAAGCACGTTTTCATCGTGCTCTGACTCAAAATCTGCTTCTAAAGACTCCTTTGCTTCATGGAGATAACTAATCTCTTCATTACGATTACGCATGGCCAGTGCTAGATTGCACATTCTGTCAAGCAATTTGCCGGATACAATGCTCTCATCTCATCTGGAGATGTTGACTCTTGTATAGGTACCAGCATATTAACCGATGTTACCTCCATTTCTTCTTCAACATCCATCATCATATTTAGGTATGATGCTATATTTATTTCTCCCTCGGAGTAGTTCTCCTCAAAAAAGTATTCCTCTGGCTCCAATTCTTCTAGAATCACTAATGGTACCTTCGCCACTGGCATAAGTACTGGCTCTACTCTGTTCATAAGCTCTTCGCTCACCACGTGTATATCTCTATACATCAAGCTATCGATAGACATCTACAATAACATATAACATGTTGATTAATACATAATACACAATAGTAAAAGCACAAATCACATTTAATGTATTTAGGATTAATTTGCATCTTTTAAATCTTTTGGTACTGAGTTTCCTTAATACTTTATTAACTCATTCAACTTAAGTAAAATTCGAGTTTACTTTCTTTGGACTTTTCCTTCCTTAACGAGGTTATTAGCCTAAGGTTCTCCCGCCCTTAAGTTTTATAACCTAATTCTCTGATACCAACCTGTGACGCCCCCAAATTCATGTATCTTCCAACCCGACATATGGTGTTACACGGTACTCATAACTGTACATTCATTCTATTGAAACAACATTAAAATATATGTATCAACGACACTCTTATTACATTAATAATAATACATCCTGTTCCCAGGTTCTGAAACCATTACATTCTATGTTCGTTGTAATATAATTCATACAAACATACTAGTCTATTACAGAATAAACTAGTCATTCATCTTCGCCTTGCCTTTATCTCTACTGGAACCCTCGGTTCGCTCGACCTTAGCTGCAATCATATGATTCAAGTAAGAAGTGAGCATAACTAGCTCAGCAAGTCTAATAATATATTATATAAATACCACTTCGAGAATCATATGATTATTCTTCAATAACTGAACAATAGTTATGAAGTACTATGAAACATTGAATAGCACCTCTCATCTCATAAAACAATTCCGAAGTACATATAGTAGCTTGGAAATTTTGAGTAGGTCCATAGACCATGAACATTCTCTTTAGCTTTTATTCATGAAAAGGACAACCCGACACTAAGACCGTAAGTTCAATATTTCTTACGAGCACTTCTAGGTGATCAGCCTATAGTACTCTATGTTGATCAACACTCATCCGTTAAACGTATTTACATATAAGTTTTGGCAACCTCACGTGCCCATCGAATAATCGATGTGAAATACATTTGTTTATTCATACTCAGGCTTACCTTGAATTCGTACCAAATAATTGGCGTAGGATAGCGTTATCAATTCTATATTAAAAGACTAATAAATAAATCAATCAATCTTTCAAGATTAGTCTAGCCGAGTTAAAACTGGCATCAACCCTTTCTTTAAAACCATTCATGCATCTCATAACATAAATCACTGAAAACATGGCTAACACGAAGGTTAGACAAGCGATTAGAAAACTTGCCTTCAACGTCTGCTACAGTAAAATTACTTTTCCTTTGAGTCTTTACGGTCTCTACAACACATAACCACATAACATACCACATTAGGTCATGAATAAACATACATGGTTCCTAATGAATCTTACCCTTCTTCTCAATCTAATCATGTATTAGAATTGTTATTATTGGTTTCGGCTTACCGTTATAACTTCCATCGTTCTTACCAACTTCTTTCTCTTCTATGTCTTAAGTGAATTTACTACATTAATAATGGTCAATTGGACTTATTAATCTTCCATATGGCTTACTAATGTTCTTACGTTACTAACTGAGACTCGATCATTATTGGTGAAGTACCAATGTTGAATACCATTCAAGGTTTATATACTTATCCTTCACGTTATTCGTTTAATTATTCTTAAACCATACTTAAATTCCTACCGTTATCACTATAAAAGTGATTTAAAGTTAGTCTTATCATGTACATTAAGTACATGTACATTCTACTATTCATTCTTAATCCATTGGATTTACAAAACCTAACTTGGTCAACCAATTTCCACTGTCGGCGCCGCGGTGCGTCATCCCTTTATTATAGTGGCGATGTGGTGCCACTCATCAGTATCCGGTCCTACTGTACACGGCGCTGCGATGCGAGGATTATAACTGGAGTTGGCGCTGTGGCGCGACTCTGCAGTGGCCATTCCCTTTGCCCCGACGTTGTGGCGTGGCTTATAAAGCTCCGTCTGGCGCTACGGCGCTAGACCTCAATACCAAATTTTTTTTATAGTTTATTTCTTAGGTGAGATTCCTGGGCTCATAACTTCTTCGTTATAAGTTTGAATTGGCTCGTTCAAAAGCCATTAGCTCAAAAATTACATACTCTACATGTTCATGCAAGAATTTTTCATTTTAGACTTCGTTTACTCGAAATTCGTCTTTTAGTTCATTTTAACAAAAACGATAAACGTTCGTGAACGTTCAACGCTCGTTTCTTCGTTCTAAGTCGGAATTTGGTAATTTTTGAGTTCGCAACTCTAAAATGCCAAATGAGACTATACTCCATCGAAAACCAACGTTTCCGAGCTCAATGTGAGGAAACATGTTTGTAATAGTTTTATATCATTTGTTTGTGTTAATTTCACTATTTGGTGGGTGAAATTCGTGTTAGTTGGGCTAAAGTCGACTCTTTGTTCATGTCGTTTACGCCTCTTGCATACGTACCGTGGCAATTTGCCCAATGTCAAGGCGAAAAAGCAGTCTTGTTGTCTTATTCCCGTGCTTATGTATGGCGCATCTGCGCTATACACTAATCTGAGGCAGTGACTTCTGTTGCTGCTGCACACCTGGGATAGCGGCACTATAACTTGGTCTAATGATGTGTTAACTTAATAAACATGGAATATGGAGGTTAAAACAAAATCGTGTCAGATCATTGATAATTTCAAGGTTGAAAATGATTAGTAAGTAATGAATGTGGCATATTAGACTTAGTGAGCATGATGAATAGTAAACAGGTGTTGTGAAGGTTAACACTTGAAATTCCTGATATTTGTATAGTAGCATAAGACTTGTGCTAAAATGATAAGTTTAGCAAGAAATGTGCATGCTATTGTATGTTAGCATATCTAATAGGTATTGTGGTTCTAAACCTATGTGTAGGATATTGGAGTACGTGAGTTGTAATTGTATAGCTTACGCAAGAGGCAAGTTCCCTAACCTTTGCTACTTTATTATTCAGCAAGGTTACTTTTCACTGTTATGTTATACTTATTCAAATTATTTATCTCTAATCTCTTGTTTAACGATTTATTGTCATGCAAGTTCTTTAACCCTCATTTATTGTTGAGCAAGTTAGTTAATCTTTGTTTCTTTATTCCAAATCGAGATTACCTTGGTTATTCAAAGTTTGTAATTTTATTATAAGAAGTGTGTTTATTCAGCTACTAATAACTGTTGTTTGATCTTCGTTCTTCAATATCATTGTACTATCTTACATTATTGTACCGAACCCTAAGTTGCTTAGCGATTCTTTACTAATTCAACTAATCCTTAGTTGATGAATATTCTAAACTCTAAATTACCCTTGAAGTCGACCAAACCAAACTTCCTTTGGTTTGTTTATGTACTCACACACCATTGAAAACATGTTGCCGATGATAACATTTGTTCAACTTAGAAATTGTTAATACTCTAGCTCTTATTGATTTATCGATATACCTTGTTCATGAAGACATTATAACCAAACCCTTGAATAGTTATTGATTCCTAACTGATTCAACCAGTACTTGGTTGATGAGCGTTCTAAAAATCTAGATTTCCTTTGAAGTTAATTCCCAACCAAACTTGCTTTGGTTCGGAATCTGATAATCTAAGCTGAGATGAACAACCCTATATCAGGGGATTATTTTAAAGCTACGCAATAGCGTTAAGATGTTTGCGTAATACATAGTACAAAGGGCTGATCACCTGGAGTACGAAATGATGGTCCATATAGTCGTTTAGACTATTAAAGGTTACAGTAGTAACACCTGTGAACCTAGGACATAGATGATGATTATAGTCTTCTAGACTGTTAAAGGTTAAAGTAGAAATACTTGAAAACCTAGAATAGAGTTCGTGGTCTTGTGACCCTCAGTGTATTCTTTGATGTTGTTATCTATTGTTAACTTAAACGTTCATTATTTCTTTGAACTCATAGCTGTTGAATTAAAGTTTCTTGTTCCGGTAAGAATACTTTACCATTGAAAGCTCAGTAAATTGTCATTCATAAAATGTTATTGTATATTATCCTTCTTGCGGCTAATTGTTTGCTCACTCTTGCACAAAACAATGCAGATGAGGTTACGAAGTTTGAAGAGCTTTCTACAAGCAAGGACAAGGACAAAGTGCTTGATTAGACGACAACGTTTAATTTATCTTATATTTATGAAGCTTATGTAATAGATTTATCTGTGATCATGTTTTAGTTTTTCGCTGATGATTGTAATAAAGGTTAGACGACCTGGGATTTATTTTAGATTATGTAACCCTTTAATGGGAGATTGATTGTTTAAACTTTTGAGTTTAATTATATCCTTTGTTTTTGGGTAGTTAGTTATGATTTAATTGGACAGTGAACACCAAATCTGTGGGATTGAAGTGCCCGGATTTGGGGGTGTCACACATTACACTACCTCTCTTCCATATTTGGCAAACCAAAGTTCCGTCGAAGGTCTTAATACATCCCAGTACTACCGGGACGTATCGAGCACCTCGAACTATGGCTTTACTCAATATTTTTTTTAACTTTAGAATTATTTGGATCTCAAATTCCTCCTTCAAAACAAGATTATACTTGGTCTTCTCTTCATCCTACATCCTCTTTTTCATTCGCTTGCATTTCTCGTTACCTAGCTGTTATTTCTTAACTCGTTCCATTTTTGTGGATTGAGTCTACATTGTGAATAACATTCTACCGCTTCATTCCATAAATTAACTTCATACTCTGTTCTCGCCATCTCTATTATTAACTCATTCTGAGTCGTTAACATCGATAACTTTTACCTACCCTTCCTACTGAACGTGTCAACTACTACGTTTACCTTCCATGTATGATATAAGATATCACAATCATGATCCTTTATCCATTCTAATCATCTCCTCTACCTCATATTCAACTCCTTCTGTGTGGAGATATATTCCAGACTCTCATAGTCCATGTATATCTCACACTTCTCCCCGTATAAATACTATCTTCAGATTTTTAATTCAAAAACTACAGCTGCCAATTCTAGATCATAAGTAGGATAAACCTTCTCATAACCCTTTAACTGGCGTGATGCATATGCAATGACCTTGCCATGCTACATGAGCACGCAACCTCATCCTCTATGCGAAGCATCACTATAAATTATAAATTTCTTCGTATCATCTTGTAAAGATAATACAAACGCCTCATTTAACCTTCCTTTTTAGTTCCTGAAAACTCTTTTTCTCTATTCTCATTTCCATCATACTTATCAATAACATGTCCATATATCTTTTAAGCTAAATTCATAGTTAGTGAATTCCGTATTCAACTTCTCCCTCCGTAGTGTTTCCCACACTATCTTCAAATGTTCATTGTAATCTTCTGGCGTCTTAGAATAGACTAGAATATCACCAATGATCATTACGACACACTCGTCCAAATATTATTTGAACACTCTGTGACGCTAATGGTACTTTCAACCATAGCACCTCACAAGAGTACCTATTAGCTTACCACCGACTTGCTCGGCGTTCGCTTACGGAAAGTCTAACTTCTTTTTTTTGTTAAGTTTAAACTGTATTAAAAAGAAAGGAAAATACAAAACTCATGGGAACCCCAATCAGAGTATAGGATAGACATCATAGGGCATGCCCTATGATGTCAAGACTATAAAAGATTACATGCATTAATCAACCGGCATCCTTATTCCTTACATTAATCAACCCAAATGACATAACCAAAAACTCGTAATAACCATAACGAGTTCTGAACGTCGTCTTAGGTACATCCTTATTCCTTACTTTCAACCGACGATACCCCGTACACAAATCTATCTTAGAAAAATACTTTGCCCCTATCAACTGATCAAATAGATCATCGATCCTGGGCAATAGGTATTTACTCTTAATTATTAACTTACTCCACTCACGATAGTCGATACACAAACGTAAAGACTCATCCTCTTCCTTAACATCCTCCTAACTTGCGTCATGGTTAGACAACAAGAACGTTTCGGTGATTTATTACCGTAAAATACTACCTTGGGTTTTCTTAGAAAACTGAAGATTCATACTTTTATTCTGATAATTTATTAAAGTTCTATGGTTAATTAACCCATTCATACCGAGAATTTCTTCAAATTCTCTCGACCTTATCAGTACTTATCTACCGATACTTTATTACTTCTATTATCCATGAAACAATTTCCATGAATATATTCAACGAAAGTTATTTCCTCATTCTCTACATTAAGGTTTAAAGGTATTTTCGGGAATAAACTTAATCACTTAGCACATTCATATGCTATAAAAGAACAATTAACACACCAATCAAACAGCACATAAGCATTCATTGTATTGACTGGAATGATACATGTTACTACATCCGTTATTGCAACCGCATCTTGGACCGTCATATTAAATGTACGGGCCATAGGTATACTCGACGATGGTGGTCCAGTAATGGATAACTTACCACTACTAACACCCTTACTTTCCTCCGACCCCTTCTTTGGGCAATTTCTTTCCATGTGGTCCAACGACCCACATACAAAATAGCCATGGTTTTTCTTAGGATTAGGACAATTAGGTGATATATGACCCTCCTGTCCACAATTATAACAAACCAATTTCCCCTTCAGACAAACTCCTAGATGAGTCTTTTCACATGTCTTACATGCTTCGATCCTGCGTTTAAGATCCCCTTTTCCCACTCCAGTATTCCCAGAGTTAAAATTATTCCTTTTTGGCACACTGCCACTACCACTGATACTCTCTGCCTTGGTTCCTCCCTCTCCCTTGCTTTTATTCTTTTTCTCTTTGTGGTATTGGGTCAACGCCTCACTACCACCTTCTATTATAATTGCTTTCTCCAGAATGGTCCCATAGGAAACACTTTAGAAAATAGAAATCCTACTATAGAGCCAGGGTTTTAGGCCCTACTCAAACATACGAGCCTTCCTTTCCTCAGTGTCCACTTGGTGTAGAGCAAACCTTGTCAATTCATTGAATTTGGCCGCGTACTGGGGAACTGTCATGTCCCCTTGTTTAAGTTCTAAGAACTAAATCTCCATCCTCCCTTGCATACTTGTAGGGAAATAGTTCTCGAAGAACACCTTCTTCAACTGTTCCCATGTTACCACATCTATTCTAGCCCCAACCTAGTGAGCCTCCCACCAAAAGTTGGCTTCCCCTTTCATCATGTAAGTCGCAAAAAAGTCTTTTGCGCCTTAGCTACGTTTGTAATAACAAACACCTTCTCTATTTCTTTTACCCATGTCTGGGCCTCTATTGGGCCCGTTGTTCCTTTGAACTCCGGCGGACCTACGCTTTTAAACTCTTTAAAGGTAGTCGTTCTGGCTACCCTAGGTCCCGCGAGTGCTCTACCCCCGGTTTGATTAAATGCAGCCGTTAATAAATTAACGAACTCTTGCATAGGGTTGTTTTGACCCCCTTGGTTATCATTATATGATTTCGCTTCCTGATTACGTTGTCTTCTTCTTGGCGGCATTTTCTGATTAAATAAATAAAGTTTCATTATTATCCATTTACTTACTTAGTTATTATTCGCCAAACAAAAACTCATACCATAACAAAGCATATTTAAATGAAAACTTCATTATATTCATATGCTTCTTCATAGTTTGAAACTATTTACAATTTGCTTCCATAGCCAAAAACTATTACATTACTATCCCACAATTGAACTTCACAAAAGTTGGGATTTACCAAAAAAACTACCCTTTTATACAAAAGAGGATTTTATGTCACTACACACATATTTATAACTCTAGAATTCTAATAATGCATAACAGCGTCCTCGTGTTTCTCATTATTGGTGAACTACCAATGTTGAATACCATTCACAGTTTACTTACTTATCCTTCACGTTCTTCGTTTAATTATTCTTATAAACCATACTTAAATTCCTACTGTCATCACTATAAAAGTGATTTAAAGTTAGTCTTATCATGTACATTAAGTACATGTACATTCTACTATTCGTTCCTAATCCATTGGATTTACAAAACCTAACTTGGTCAACAAATTTCCCTTTATCGGGCGCCCACAGTGCAAGATCCCTTTACTATAGTGGCATTGCGGCGTCACTCTTGATGTCCTGTCCCTTTCTTACACACCTAAAATGGCATGAGGATTATAACTAGAGTTAGTGCTACGACGTGACTCTGCAGTGGCCATTCCCTTAAGCCCCGATCTTTGCGGTATGGCTTATAATCTCTTTAATGAGTGATGCGCTGCTGCACTTAATACTAGAAAAAATTTTTACAATTTATTTCTTAGGTGAGGTTCCCGGGCTCATAACTTCTTCGTTATAAGTCCGAATTGTCTCATTCAAAAGCCATTAGCTCAAAAATTACATACTCTACGTGTTCATAAGAGAATTTTTCATTTTTGACTTCGTTAACTCAAAATTCACCTTTTAGTTCATTTTAACGAAAACGATAAACATTCGTGAACGTTCAACACTCATTTCGTCATTCTAAGTCAGAATTCAGTCATTTTTGAGTCCGTAACTCTAGAATTTGAAATAAGACTCCATCAAAAATCAATGTTTCCAAGCTCAATGTCAAAATTTGACTTCTATTTCGAGAATTTCACGATTTCGACGATTATTGTCTGAACTCGTGAATTTCGCCATAACTTCGTTACTTGAGATTTTTAAACCATTTCACATGGATTCATTCCATCATACTAACATCTTAACATACATATTTCATTAACTTATATACATGATAAGTTCTTAATTGTTCTTCATAAGTTTTTAACTTATATGGTTACGAATTGCTTATTCATGACTTATTAAGGCTTAAGTCCTTTGATTAATCATTCCTACTTCTTCTTAGAATACATGTTCTACCACTACTCACTTCTCTAACAATTGAAGAGAAAGAGAATCGTGGTTTAGGATCTTACCCTTGAAGATCACTTGATTAAGCTTTGTTCTTCTTCTTGCTTCTTGAATTAATAAAGTCTATCTTTTTCTAGCTTTTCTAGCTTTTTCTCTCTAACCAATAAGTACTTATGATGTTGGATGAAATAAAAACAACTAACAAATGAGCTAGGACATCTTCTATTTATAGAAATCACTAAATAAGGGCTTAATGGTCAATAAGCCATCCACCTCCTTATCACCTCCTTACTATTCCTTACTTGGAGTTCACAACACTCAATTTGCTTGCCTTCCAAGTATAAGCACTTTACTTAACCACCAAGCATAAGCACTTTACTTGGCCATTACTTAACTTATCCTTTACAACTTATCCTTTACTTAACAATTAAGTTTACTTGCTCATCAAATAACTTATTCTTTACTTAACCACCAAGTATAAGCACTTTACTTAGCCACCAAGCATAAGCACTTTACTTGGCCATTACTTAACTTATCCTTTACTTAACCATTAAGTTTACTTTACTTGGCCACCACTTTTGGTCACCCATGGTTTATCTTTACCCATTGGATCGATCCATAGATCCGATTCTTACTTTGGGCTTTTAGCTTAATTAACTCAACTTATACCTTGGGCTTGCATTTAAACCAACATTGGGCTTGTTCATTAATTGATATTGGACTTACCCATTCCTAAACTTGGGCTTTATCATAACTCCAATTGGACATTATAATTTCTTACACAATCCTACAAATCCAATACATTTGGCTTAAAGCCTTATAACGTATTGTCTATGTTTTAATCTCATATTCCAACTCGTATACTTATTCATATACGATATACCATCATTCATACATACTCGTATAATACTTCATATCATACTCGTATTTATTACCTCGTACAATACCTACGTATTATACGATCATCGCTTTAATTCATTATACGCATTTCAATTCCTTCTCGAAAATCACTTTCCCTAACCGTTAGGTTTTAAGTCCGCAAGCAAAAACTTCTCTTTCCATAACTGAAATATTATTGGATATTCCATCTCGTCTTAGAATTCTATCATTACACGTTTCTCGGAAGTTCAAAAATAATTCCCGAGCAGAAATCAGTGAATAGTGTTTTTACGTAAATTTCTCGAAAAACTTTTATTTTCGTCTTGGAAATTCAAACACTTTAATTCTACCACGTAGCCAAAATCCTAACAACATTCACACATTCTAGGTTATAGAACGACCTTCACATAGCTTACTCACATAAATAATCAATTAAATTCATTAAATCCACATAATCAAATAAAAATTTAATTATCATAAAAATCCGATTTTCTCAGGGTGTTACAGTCCGTGTGGCCATGGATCTCACATTTCTAGGCAGAGCCATATCTTAGGCTTAGCCTGTGCACAAAGCCTAGTCCGGGGTGGGGAGACTTAGTCCGACTACGGTTGGGAAACTCCACATTATCAAAAAGAAGAATGTAGTATCGAGGTGGCAAAATGATGATTTTTCCCCTCATCGGGGTTATCTCTGGCTCTGTGCAGATGTAACCGTGGTTGCTCAGGGTTATCTCTGAGATTGGGCTGCTGTGAGTACTAAACGTCCTCAGGGTTATCTCTGAGGTGCCTTGACCTTCCAGGGTTATCTCTGAGGTTAGAACAGATGGTTGTGGATCTCTTGGCTTGTGTAGATACCCTTGGGTAGGAGCTCACAGATTTACTCCCTTCTTCTGAGAGGGATGCCATGTTATATTTGATAGCGCGCTTATCAACTGATTTGTAGATTGGCTTGGATTTTCCTGCACAGACTAGTTTAGTCATTTTTGTCATGTACAGGACACATTGTATATACCAAACAGTATTATATGGCAAGGAAATATATTTTGATTCACTTCCCTTTTAGTTATGCCTTGTTACTTGCTTGATATTTGCCCGTTCTCCAGGGCTTGTGATCTTCATGTATTCTGAGCTCCCCCTTGATGGATGGATATTGAGATGTCTCAGGATTTTTCTGAATGGATCGTTGATCTATGTATTCCCCACTCTTTGGTGTCTTGGGACTGGTTTCTGTATGTAGTTATGGAGAGGAGTATGTCTTTCCTCTCTGAGGTTGACCGCCCCACAGATGGTCACTGATACTCATTTGTATTGGGGAGCCTAGGTAGTTCCATCTCTTATGGATTGGTGTTTCTCTTTGAGGACTCAACCACAGCTTAGATGGTCGTCGATTCTCCTATTTATATGGGGAGGCCAGGTAGTTCCATCCCTTTGGTCTAAAGCCGATGAGGTGTGGTTTGAAGGATGATCTTACTACCATTGACAATTTTTTGTGTTTTGGTAGGGGGTGAGACCAAACCATGAATGGATTCATACGTACTCCCATTGATGAGGGGAGATCAGGTCTGCGTAGTTCCAACCTAGCGTAAAAAGGTTGAAAGTTATAGGTGGTAAAGAGGGTGTAGAGATTTTATTTTTTATTTTTTTTTGTAGTTAGAGTGGACCCTAAAAATGGCTGCTTACGTACTCCCATGTATTAGGGAGATCAGGTCTGCATAGTTCACCCCTGGTGGGACAAACTGAAGTTATGAATGGGTTTTTTATCCCTAGTGGGACAAACTAAAGGTGTGAAATGTTTGATCCCTGGTGGGATAAACTAAAGGTGTGAAATGTTTGATCCCTTGTGGGACAAACTAAAGGTGTGAAATGTTTGATCCCTGGTGGGACAAACTGAAGGTGTTAAAGGCGCAATGAGAAAGGTTTCAAAAAACTTGAATTGGGTGTTGGATCTAATGATCTAGAACCAGGCTGCTGGTTAGAAGGTATGTTTGTCCATGATGGGCCAAACTGATGTGAAGAAAGGTTATATGTATTGAAAGGTTTTGAAAACCTTAATTGATTGGGGATCTGGTGATCCAGAACCAGGATGCTGGTTTGCAGGTAACTTCAGACATAGTACCATTTCACGGTGTCCAAGTTGATGAGTTGGGGAAATTCATCGTCATCCATCTCTTGTAATCTGAGGGCTCTTCCTGTCAAAACCTCCTTGACAACAAATGGGCCTTCCCAGTTTGGGGTGAATTTTCCTTTAGATTGATCTTGGTTGTCAAGAACCTTCTTCAAGACCAAGTCATGTTCTTTGAATTTCTGTAGCCGGACTTTCTTGTTGTAGGATCGAGCGATCCTCTGTTGGTATAACTGACCATGGAAGATGGCTGCATCCCACCTTTCATCTATTAGAGACAATTAGTGGTACCGATCTTGTAACCATTAGTCTTCATCTAGCTGAGCGTCTATCAACACTCTAAGGGATTCCATTTCCACCTCTATGGGGAGCACTGCTTCCATGCCATAGGTTAATGAGTAGGGGGTTACCCCAATGGAAGTGCACATTGACGTTCTGTAGGGTAATAGAGTAAGAGGCAACAAGTTAGACCATCCTTTGTGATTTGCGGACATCTTTTGCATGATCTTATTGATATTCTTATTAGCCGCTTCAACAACACGATTCATCTTTGGACGATAGATGATGGAGTTGAGGTGTTTGATGTGGAATTTACTACATAACTCCTCCATCATTTGGTTATTGAGGTTTTTGGCATTATCTGATACAATCACCTCTGGTTGTCCATATTGACAAATGACATTATTTCTGATGAAACCAATGATCACCTCTTTAGTAACCCTGGGGGAAGAGGCTGCTTCTACCCACTTGGTGAAGTAGTTGATCATGGCGAAGATAAACTGATGACCATTGCTAGCTTTGGGCTCGATGGGCCCGATTATGTCCATTCCCCACATTAAGAAGGGCCAGGGCGAACTCATATTGTGGAGCTCCCTTGGAGGGGCGTGGATAACATTCCCATGAATTTGGCATTGGTAATATCTCTTGACGTGATCATCACAGTCAGCCTTCAGAGAGAGAACCAGAAATTCCCTGTTCTTAGGATTTTCTTGATAACTAGAGGGCCGCTCATGTGTGGGCCACATACTCCACCATGGATTTCATCCATGATCCTTTGAGCTTGATCTTTGTCTAAGCATATGAGAAGTCCAAGTCCTGCATCTCTTTTGTAGCGTGTGTCTCCACTTAGGTAGAATTTCATGGCCATTCGATGGATCCACTTTTTTCAGCCTGACTCCCCTCAGCGGGTGTAGATCTATCTCCCAGATACTCCTTGATATGCTGATACCAAGGGTGTTGAATGGGAGGTAGCTCATCCGATACTTCTCCAATGTAGTTCCCATAAGCTGGAGCATTTTGCATGGCAAATGTGATATTTGGCATATTTTCCTTATCAAGTATGTTGATTAAGGAGGCCAAAGTTGGTAGCGCATCCGCAAAGTCATTCCTATTCCGAGGAATGTGGAGGAAGGATATTTCTTGAAACTACGAAACCATCTGGATAACCTGCCAATAGTAAGGCATCAAATGTATTTCTTTGGTGTAATAGATCCCCGTGGTTTGTCTGATTACTAATTCAGAATCTCCAAAGACAGTTAACCATCTGATGCCCATGGATTGGGCTAATTTCAACCCCATGATGTAGCCTTCATACTCAGTTTTGTTGTTGGTTCTGGCAAACCGCAATTTGACAGCAACGGGATACTGCTCCCCCGAAATGGATACTAGAACTGCTCTAACTCCAGAACCTTCCATGTTTACAGCTCTATCAAAATACATCTTCCATGGTTGGTGTGTATTATCTTGATGGTGTTGCTGAACTGTCATTACCCCTTCATCAAAGAAGTATGTTTCCAAGGGTTTAAAATCCCCTAAAGGTGCGGAGGCCAGTTGATCCGCAATTCCTTAACCTATGATAGACTTTTGAGTCACGTAAATGATGTCAAATTGTTGTAGGAATAATTGCTATTTGGACAGTCGATAATTCAACATGGGTTTACTAAACATGTACTTCAGAGGATCCACACGGGATATGAGATGGGTTGTGTGACCATGGAGATAATGTTATAATCTCATGGAAGCCCATGCTAAAGCATAACAATTTTTCTCAATCAGAGTGTACATGTGTTCACTGCTGCTAAATCTTTTGCTGAGGTAATAGATAGCTCTTTCTTGGTCTCTATCATCTTTCTGTCACAGCATGCAACCCATGACATTGTTATTGATTGAGAGGTATATAAACAGGGGAACACCATCTACGGGAGGTACCAAAAAGGAGCTTTGATTAGATGGTCTTTGATTGTAAGGAAGGCTTTCTGACACTCATCATTCCATTTCATGGTGGAGTTCTTCCTTAGAAACTTGAAGATAGGCTCACAGGTTGCTGTGAGTTGGGAGATGAATCGGCCGATGAAGTTAATTCTTCTCAAAAATCCATGTATTTCTTTCTCTGTCTGGGGTATGGCATTTTCGTGATGCCCTGGATTTTTGTAGGAGCTCAATGCCTTTATGGCTTACTAGGAATCCTAGCAATTTGCCTGATTTGACACCTAATGCGCATTTGGTTGGATTCAGCTTCAAGTTGTACTTATACAACTGACGAAAAGCTTTTTGGGATGATCTAGGTGGTCTTCCTCCCTTCTGGACTTGACAATGATGTCATCCACATAGATTTCTATCTCTGTGTGCATTAGATCATGGACAAGAGTCATCATGGCTCGCTGATAGGTAGCTCCGGCATTGATGAGGCTGAATGACAACCGTCTGTAACAAAAGGTTCCCCAAGGAGTGATGAATGCAGTTTTCTCATGATCCTCTTCACCAACCATGATTTAATGGTACCCAGCAAAGCAGTCAACAAAGGAGTACATAATATACTGAGCTGTATTGTCAATGAGTATATGGATGAATGGTATATGAAAGTTATCTTTGAGACAAGCTTTATTCATATCCATGTAATCCACGCAAACTCGCACCTTCCCTCCGGGTTTATGTACGGGGACTATGTTGGATAGCCACTCAGGGCATGTTGACACCATGATGATGTCGGCTTGAAATTGTTTCACAATTTCTTCTTTGACTTTAAAACTCCACTCAAATTTTAATTGCATGAGTTTCTGCCTGACTGGCTTGAATCCCTCTTTGATGGGAAGGCGATGAATGACGATGTCAGTTGGCAAACCGACCATGTCTTCATGAGACCATGAAAACACATCTTGGAATTGGGTCAATAGAGTAACCATGTCATCCTTTGGTTTGGAGTAAGGTCCGTACCTATCTGGATTTGTTTGGGGTTTTCTGAGGTTCCGAGGTTAAAATAGGTGGTTTGATCAAGATTTGGCTTGGGTTTGTCTTCGACCCATCAAGTGAGAGTCCAACTTTACATCAAAGTTGCAGTCCTTGTGAAGAATAGGCACCTCATTATCAAGTTTAGGCACATCTAACTTTAGAGTCCTGAAACAAAATGCTTTCACTTAATATATGAATTTGTTCAATCATACAAAGTGTTAGCATGTAATGAAAAAAGCAACTGCTAATACTCTGCAACAAAAGTAAGCAGTTATTGCTATCTATAGGGCAGAGGGAGTTTCTGCCCTTTTTACCCTTATCGGCAAATACAGGGAATGCTGCTCCAATTACCAAGGGTCCAATCCTGGTGGATGGGTGTGATGAAGGGGTTGTTATCATCCTCCTTCTCTTGAATGATGACCATGATGTCTGAACAATCATCATCTGGGATGTCTCTATTCATACCCTCCATTTGGATCAGGACGCGCATGTTTGACAAATGTCTCTTTATCTCTTTTTTACGCCTTTGATTCCTTTCCTCCGCCTCTGGGTCTAGAATTAGGACTTCCTTTCCTTTAATTGGTATCGGCTTAGGAAACAACATGGCTACCATAGGGGTAGGAACATTTAATAAAGGTTGTATAAGTTTATCACATGTAGGTTTAGGCAACAGTCTTGTAGATGAAGGAACTCGTTTATTCTTATGAGGGTTCCTATGATTGGACCCAAAGGAGTAGCCTAGTCCGGCTGTTCCTGTCTGGCTGGGTACTTGAATTGGGCACTTAATTTCCTGATGATCCTTTCCTAACCCTTGTCCAGGTTAAAAACCTAAGGATATCATCTCTTGACTTGCCGACATTACCTTGACAAAAACTCTTGGTTTCAGAGGTGGAGCCCCAATGGGATGATAGTGAGTGTTGCTCACCTCAAGGGACTAGAAGCTGACAGGCTCAACTTCTTCATTGAAACTGATAAGTGGTATATCACTTTGAACAGGACATTCTGGTTCAGCATTGACAGTGACCAAATTACTGTTGATGATATACTTGAGCTATTGATGAAGAGTGGATGGGACGGCTCCCGCCATATGAATCTAAGGTCTCCCCAACAATAAATTATATCATGTAGTGATCTTGAGACTTGGAAGGATATGTAGAATGTATGTGGATCGATTTCCATGAGTAACTCAATCTCTCCAACATCATTTTGCTGAGATCCATCAAAGGCTTTGATGATTATATGGCTGCTTTGAATCCTATTAAAATTGATGTTCATTCTTTCCAATGTGGCATAGGGGCAGATGTTTAGGGATGATCCTCCATCTATTAGCACTCCTTCGACCACATATCCAGAAGAGATAACCGCTATGTGCAACAGTTTGCAATGACCCGTCCCTTCGGGAGGTATGTCATCATCGGTGAAGGATATCACATTGCTATTGAAGATGTGATCAACCAAATGATGAAATTTTTCAACATCCACTGTCTTTGGCAAGTGGGCTTCTTCTAATATTTTTAGTAAGACCTTCTGGTGATCTTCTGAAGAGAAAACCAAGTCTGGAATAGAAATCTATTATGGAGCTTCTTTCAAGCTTTGAACCATCTTGGCTTCATTGTGTCCCATCTTGCGGAGGAATTCTTTAATCTTCTCCTTGGGCACTTTCCCTTTAGATTTGATGACATGCTTCATCACTCGTTAAGGGAGATACAATAGATTCTCTTTAGACACTGCAACAGTTATGTTTGATGTTTATCTTTCAGCCTCTCTATAATTCCATGGGACTTTCTTGAGGCTGATGATAGGATTCTATGGCCTAAAGGGCAATATTATTGGCGTTGGTGCAGCCACTATCAAAGGGTTTTCAACTCCTTTGAGCTGAATTGGTTGAACTGTAAGTGGTGTGGCAGCTAAATCTCCTTCAGAGGATATAACTGCTACAAATTCCTTTCATCATAGAGGAAATGTGTCCCCACTCTCAGATGATACGGCGTCATTGTCTGCCATTTGCAGTTACCGCTGTCAATCATGTTTTGAATAAGATGGCGGAGTGTCCAGCATTCCTCAGTTCTGTGACCGCGAGAGTGGAAGTGGTATTGATATAGTCCATTAGCATCAAACCTTTTTGAACATGGATTGACTGGAGGTAGCAGTGCTGTGATTTTTCCCTCATTGATCAGCATCTGCAATATTTCTTCCATCGGTTGGCCTAAATAGGTGAATTCCCTTTTGTTGGTGAAGTCCCGATGGGCTTTTGCTTTTGCTTTTCTTGCAAACGTTTCCTCTTGTATTTAACTTTCTTGAATAAGTGGTGGAGTACTTGTGATAAGAGAAAGGAGGCTAACATGCTCCTGACTGAACAACTGACGTGTGACTTGGTGTTGATGAATCACCAGTTCTTCCAATTGATTGACTTGTTCTCCAAGAGACTTTAATTCTCGTTCCATCATGAACTGGAACTCTGAATAATCCCATCTGTCAGAATTATCCTTGCTGATCTAGGATGAACTACCCACATATTTGAGGTATTTAGAGCTCTCTCCACTGCCCCTGTTGATCATGTTAACCTCCTCTTCCTTGTGTTGAGGAGAGGGTTATCTTGAACATGGGGTTGGTTGGGCTTGGTCACCACGATCTCACTATTGTCAATTAAATCCTGGATCTTATGCTGAAGGGCCCAACAATCCTAAGTGTCATGGTCTGGAGCTCCAGCATGGTAAGCACACTTTTTGCTTGCATTGAAGCCTTTTCAACTCGGGTTGGCTGGTGGAAAGAGATGAGTGATTTTTTCCTGAGCTGTCAGAAGTTTGAGAATGTTTCTGAGTGAGTTCCCTAAGGGTGTGAACACTCTTGTACGTCTGACTTCTCCACTCTTTGGCAATGGAGGGTTTGAAGACTGTGCTTGAAAAGGGGAATAGTTTCTCCTCTAAATAGGCAAGTTTTGATTGCCTTTTTGTCCTTGCATTATCAAGGAAACATCCTCTTCTTTCTTCTTATGGACCCTACGGGGGTTGTTCCCATACCTTCTAGATTGGATGTGCTCAGCTACGGCTTTTAATGCAACAAGGTCTTGAATCTTCCCTGATTTCAATCCCATTTTAACCATTTCTCCGTACTTAATCATTTCTGAGAATGGCTTTCCTATTCCAGCTAGGACCATCTCATAAAATGAATCTTCTTGAATATCTATGAAAGTCATCACCATTTCAGACGATGTCATGGATGGGATAACTTGAGCAACCAGACACCTCCATCTTTGGGCATACTCTCTGAATGACTCATTAACTTATTTCTTGACCTTAGTAATTTGATACTGGTCTGAAGCCATCTGAGTTTGAAAGTTGTATTGATTGAGGAAAGCATGGGCTAACTCCTTCTAGCTGTGAATTTTGGAGTTATCCAATCTGGTGTACCATGTTCTAGATTCTCCAGTCAGACTTTTCTGAAATAGCTGCATTCTGAGCTTTTCATTTTTGGCATAAGATCTGAGCTCTCCAATGAACACTTTTAAGTGGGTGTAAGGATCTCCCATTCCATCATATTTTTCAAAATCGGGAGTCTTGAATTTTTTCAGATATTGAACCTCGGGGAAGATGCAAAGGTCTGAATATTAAACACTTTCATGTATTCCAATCCCTTTGATGGACTGAATGGTCTCTTCCATTTGTAGAACCTTCTTCTAAATATCACCGGTGTCTTGATCTTCTTTAATATGGATGATTTTAGGGGTTTTGTTGGTTTTATCATACTGAGACTCAGGTGCTGGAACTTCTTTGTCCGGACCCTGAATTCCTCCATGTGCAGAGGATTCTATGTGGATGGGTATTTGTTGACCCTGAGTTGACTTATGTAATTCTTTGAGCAGAACAGCAAACTCTGTGATTTGATTGCTTAATCCTTCGAACTCCTCACGAGAGACAGGAATAGGATTAGGCTGGCCAGATGTAGCCATGTTTGGTTGTAGGCTTAGTGCCTTCTTGGACTTTGAACGGGTAACAGGACCAATCGTTTCCCTATAAAAAAACTTATGTAGTTTAGTCTGGGAAAGGTGGTGATGTTATATGCTATGTAATGTGTCCATTTTTTAGGAGTATTATCCTGCAAAACGGATGTCATCTATTTTAATGACAGGATAGCATGACAGGTTTTAATATGCATATTCACATATTGCATTATATTTTCCATTACATTGAGATTGACATGGAAATGAAATTACAAGTAATTGAAATTACAAGTAATTTAAAATAGGAAGGTATGAAGAGACTTCCCTCCGCATTTGGTTTATCAGAGGCTGACCTATCTTAGACAACTCTCGTGGCTTTTTGGCATGAAGGTCCCTAGATCATCGTAATTTACTTGATGGGAAGTTAATCCGATCTTTCAACTAGAGCGAGTATGGGTGGTGCCTTTCTTGAGCCTCGTGGAATTAGTCTCTCGATGAGTCCAATAATCAAACACCGACAGGATATCCTCCTGGTGGAGGGACCACACAACATACATTCACATACATCGCGTCTCATCGTATGGACATGATGACATGTGTGAAGCACTAATATCATAGGCAGATATGGTACGAAACACCAAGTGCTGTAAGTAAAGCATTAGTACACATTCATTCAAATGTAAATGCAGTATCCACACATAAGCAGCTGAAAGTTTTAAAAAGCTTTTAATAGCGGCTTAAGCCCTCTTACTGGTGTCCCCAGCAGAGTCTCCACTTGTTGACGTCAGAATTTTTATTTGTCCTTTTCTGTTCTTGTCTTTTGGCGTTCTCATGTTAGGTGAGATTTGTTTGAAAAAACAAGTTTGAAAAGGTCTGATATGTATATGTCGACGATTTGACTGTGAGAGTCGCCAGTTGGTATTTTTAAATGGTTGCACCAACTCAACCGAGAAAAGGTTTGCACAAAGACCTAGTGTAAAACTCGTTAGTGTTTAACTTGTCTGTAAAACTCGTTAGGGTTTGGGTGCTTGATTAAGCGGAGGGAAGGTGTTAGGCACCCCAGACTTCTGTGATAACACGGTTACCGCCACTTTTCATTTTAAACTTTTATCTGCTTGTGTGTGTGTAGGTTTATGTGCAGTTATTTAGAAGTAGTGTTATGCCTCGTTCGCACCTATATACAAAGGGTTTGACTTTTGTATAAAAGTTCAATTTTAACGAGATAAGGCAGTGATGTTTTGTAAAATAGGTTTTTCAAATCCTTATGCTCAATAGTAATTGAGGCATTTGATACTTCCATTTTATTAAGTGTTCTGTGACACCCCCAAAATAGGTCCATACAACCCATTCTAAGTAGCCAAATACATGGTACAGAATTCAAATACAAACTTAATTTACACAATTATTAATTGTCGTGCAGAATATGACAAAACATAAGTTGAGAGTTTTAACATGAATATTGTCTCGTAGACAATATCAAAACTTAAATGGAGTCCTCATTACAATTATTATCACACTATTTTATAGAATAGTGAGGACAACTATAGCCACCATCTTGGACCATCACTCTGTTCCCTGACTAGTCCCAGCTATATTCTCATTTCCTGAAGAGATCAATGAAAGAAAAGGGTGAGCTCAACTAGCCCAGTAAAGAATATTATGACTAAGATAATGTAGAATAAATTATCCTTAGTCTTCAACAGTGTAAAAACTGATAGAATACAATAGACAACAAGTTTAACTACAGCGGAACAAGCAATCCATTAGAAGAGTCAAGTAGAGCACGGTGTCTACTATCTTCTATGATTTAAAAGTTCATCATCAATATTTTATCTCCGCAACACAATTCAATAAATAATCCACATTACCGAATTATCCATGCACTACGGGCCAAGGATATTCGCTAGTATCACATCCACGAATTATTCATGCACTACGGGCCAAGGATATTTGTTATTATCACATCCACGAATTATCCATGCACTACGGGCCAAGGATATTCGTTATTATCACCAGTAGTCATGATCATGCCAAACAACTGTCCATCAATGCACTACGGGCCAATGAGGACTTTTACCACATCATTTATAACATTACAGGTCATAATTATACCGATACATAATTCTTGGTCATAATCATACCCATTAACAGTCCATCTATGCACTATGGGCCAAAGATGACTTTCATCACTATATAAGCATGAGGATGATGACAATGATATAAGAAATTAATCAAGTGAGATTAAAGATAAATATTAAAGATTTATAATTTAATTTATCCAGAGTTTAATAATGTCCAAATTGTAGACATGATAACTACTTTGTTGAGTAAAATTCAAGAATAATATTCATACATCAAAAATAATTTGGACAGAAAAAATATCATTTTTTGTCGTGAATAGTACTCCGGGTGAATAAAACCCGAGTGAATAGTACCCCGTGAATAACACCATATGTATGAATAGTATTATATGAATAGTACCGTATGTATGAATAGTGCCGTATGTATGAATAGTACCCATGAATAGTACTCCAACATGAAAAGCTTAAAATTTAATAAGAATGTTCAGAAAAATATTTCAGTGAAACGATACTAGATGAAGCGCAAATTTCAAGGATATTCTACAAATTTCGTGGAGTATAGAAGCAATACTTATCAAAATAAGTATATAATTAGGAATATGAAACGAAATAATATTACTTACATACTACAGAGTATGGAAGAAAATATTATTTCTTACGAATATTGAATGAAAATAATATCCCTTACGAATATAGAACGAAAATAATATTCATTACGAATATTGAACGAAGATAATATCCCTTACGAATATTGATCGAAAATAATATTCCTTACTAATATTGAATGAAAATAATATTCCTTACAAATATGAACAATAATATCTCTTACAAATATGAAATAAATAATACCCCTTACCTTAAAAGGAGAGTAATTCTGACTGGTATAGTGTGTATATTCTTGAAGAAAACTTGCACTATTTGCTACACCCAAAGTTTCATTAAACTTAAAAGAAATACGCTCAATATTATAGAAGAAGAATTCTCTGATTCTGGTGTGATTTTCATTTCTAAACTAAGCATCCTATTTATAAGAGAATGACATGATACTATTTAAAAAGAAAATCACAGGTGAAAAGTAACATATTCACGGGCGCAATCACGGAAAATTTTAACTAAAATTTTAATTTTACTATGCAACATTATGAAATACTATGCAGTACTATGCAACACTATGCAGTACTATGCAATATAAAATAAAAATTGTGATAACTTTCTATCGACGATTTTGAAAAATGAGTAGGTAGGGGGTCCATGTAATAAGCCAAGCTTACAACAAATACTTCATAAAAACCCCCTCTATTTATAACAAATCACTTGAATAACACACATTTTTAATCTTTCAACATTTATTCATCATTAATATTATAACTAGCAATATTAATAACCAGATCATTCCCAAGAAAGAGGGGGCTTTCTGATAAGGACTTCTCCTTATTGGCACGCAATTAGATGACCTAACCTCTTTCCTCGATAGAACATTCTAGACATTGTCAATAATGCAAATAATAATATGAATAACTGTGTCATCTCAATTATTGATTTAATAATATAAAATATTGTGCAGATGATATTGTGACAATAATTGAATCAATAATATGAAATATTATGCAGCAACTACTGTTGTAATAATTGAATAAAACTGAGTGACTTCTTACGTAAGCATCAATAATCAAAGATACTGTACAATAACGTGTGCTACTGTGCAACCACACGTATTACTGTACTTTTATCACCTGGTATTTCAACAGTTAACGGTAAAAGTTTTGTCGTTATTTTTATGAAAAGGTTATTTCTGACGCTTTCTATATTCGACAGTAATTTCGTTGTGGGGTCCACCAATGATTGTGACGTCGTACAAATATTTCCTGATAAAGCGAATATTCCCCGACCTAACGAATATTTTATGACAACTTGCTTAATTTGTAAAATTTGTTAATATTACACACAATACATTTAGCCAAAATTAGAAACTCCATTCCTAGGATGAGATCAAAATCATCCAAAGGAACAGCCATCACGCTGCACTTCCCTTCCCACGGGCCAACCTTTAAATTCGCCACCGCCGTGCCACGAATTGGTCTGGCCTCAGAATTTACAGCCTTGATTTTACTTACGTTCTCCTGCAAGTTCAACTTCAGTTTGTCCACTTCCCTTTCTGCAACAAAGTTGTTGGTAGCACCAGTATCTACCATGGCCAACACTTCCTGGCCATTAACAACCACTGACACATACATCAGTCCTCGTGGAGTGGGTGTCTTTTCCTTTTGGGTCTGCAAAGCACCCAATAGTTGCAAGGGGATCATTCTCGGACCATTTGACGTTCCTTCATTCAAGTCATTTGTAACCAGGGCATTCACTTTTTCTTTCTTTGGGCATTCTCTCATCCGATGGGGACCTCCACATATGAAGCAACCTTTGCTTTTGTTGTCCTTGGACTGTCCATCACCTTTAGGCTTTGACTGCTTGTCAGCACCTTTCTTTGATTTCTTGTCTTTCTTGCCATCTTTAGAACTGCCCTTGTCTTTCTTACCCATCTGCTTCTTCTTACCATCAGCAGCATTGGGACTAGAGTACTTATAGTCTACTAGACTATCAGCCGCTGCAATTGCTGTAGGCAAGTCTTTGACACCTTATCTACGCAATTCAGTCTACGCCCACTGTTGTAAACTCGACATGAAATTGAACAATTTGTCTTCCTCAGACATATTCTTGATGTCCAACATCAAAGAACTAAACTCTTTCACATACTCCCAAACAGATCCTGTCTGTTTTAAGTGGTTCAAGGTATCTCTTGCTAGCCACGAAGTATTAAGAGGTAAGAAATGATCCTTCAATTCCTTCTTGAGAACTTCCCACGGCTCAATCTTTGGCCTGCCCGCACTCACATCATCCTCAGTCTGAGTTCGCCACCAAAGCTTTGCATCTTGCGTCAGGTACATGCTTGTAATTGTGACCTTCTCTCGGTCTAGGATGTGGGCAGCCACGAAATATTACTCCATGTCCCATACAAAATTTTCCAATTCCTTGGCCTTTCGACTGCCCCCAAAGGATTTGAGTTCAGGGACTCGCAACTTCTGGTGGTGTCCATCTCCGCTCGCTGAACCACCAGCCACAGCACGTTTGACCAGTGTCATGTCTTCAGCCATTCTTTTGAATCATTCAGAAACTTCGAGGGTCCGATTCGTGACAGCCAACACGTCAAGAGACATGTCTTCTAACTTCTTGTTGAACTCCACGACATGCTCAGCAACTTCAGCACGAAGGTTCTCCAGTAGAGCATGTGATGCTCTGAACTGGTCCGCCAACGAACCTTCTTCGCCAACCAACCGCGTGCCCACATAAGTTTCCAGTGCTTGCAACTTCTCTTGCAGTTCATTGATCCGACTAGTATTGTTTGCCATCGTTCTCTAACGAAGCTCTGATACCAATTGTCACAGGGAGCACAATCTGTCACTAATTTTTTTGCGTCTTTGTCCTTGTGATGCACTAGTTCACCCAACCAGTCAGCAACCTGTCAGTCACACAAGCACAGTCTGTATAAACAAGCCATGCACACAAGCATACACAGTGTTTACATGACAACGTCCCAACCTTTTATTACTCACTCAATAACAAAGAATACAATATATGACTAGGGCTCACAGGCTACACTTATTCAGTGATCTCACATGCCTTGCTGAGCCCTTGGCTACACATATATATACACATTAGGCTATAGTTGACATCCCCAACTGCTAGGTCATTCAGAACCAAAAGGAAACCATCATTTTGAATCAGCAACCGCCTGCCAACTGCCCACTAGCAGTTGTGTGCGCCCCATGATGTGCAAACTGCCCATCAACTGCTCACTAGCAGCTATGTGCGCCCCATGATGTGCAACTGCCCGTCAACCGCTCACCAGCAAGTGTTGGGCGCCCCATGATGTGCAACTGGTTGGAGACATGTCAATCATGTGCATGGAGGTTACAGCCAGCAACTGCCGTCAACTACCAAGCCAATTAGGTCAAGCTCCAGTCATCCAGTCCAAAACTGCCCATAGTGTCAGCCCACCTTCTTGATGTCCTTCACCCACTATTGTTAGCCCACAATGTTGCGCCCTCAGGTTGCCCAATCATGTTGCCCCAAAATGTTGTCCATTTGGCCCTCGAATTTCCAACTAGCCCAGCACTTGCCCAAGGTGCTTTCCAAGTTTGTTGTGCACGTCCAGCCCATGCGTCTGTCCATATGCATTCGCCTTATTGCATACTGGGCTCTGCCCATGCCATGCCTTGACATGCTAGACGCACGCCTATGCCATGCCCAACCGATGCCACGCTCAGCAACGTTCTTGCTTGTTCATGCCCAGCCCATGAATAAGTCTTTGATTTGATCCAAGCTTCCCAATCCGATGTTAGACATTGTTGTAGGGGAGCCCAATAATGTCCCAACGTCCAGCACTCATCACCCATGACACCTGCCCATGGTCCCGGGTGACCTTCACGGAGCACCCCCCTATAGTAGCACTTATAAAAATTTCCAAACTGCCAGCACTAGACATCAGACCTGTCTGAGGAAGCATAATGCAAACCATGTAGATTTGCTAGTTTTCTGACATAGCCCATTTGCTGCACAATGACCCAACTTGTTGCCTAGTGTCACCCACTGCTGCACAACGCTGCTCATTGCCTCAAATGACTAAGTGTCAAAGCTTCGTTCTGCGACCTCCTCGTGCGCATAGCGGACATCTACACTACACTATCACAGGTCTTGCGACAAAGGTCACATACGACACGCTTTGCCCCATAAATGAAATGAGTGCGAGGCTTGGCTTGGCATGCTATCTGGGCATCCCGCATGCCAAGCTCGTGTCAACCCTCTAAGGGGCTAACACTTATCCATGCTAATGCCAATCCATGCCATCTTGCTTTTCCATGCCTTTCCTTGCCATAGGAGTTCCACTACAAGTACTACAAAATAAACATAAAATGCAACTAAAACATTGTAAAAACTACTTGAGATAAACATAATTCTAGTGAGTTGACACCCAATAAGTAGGTATAAAACCTACTTATCAGTTCTCAATACAATTATATATTGCATGTCATGCAGTTTTATAATGTATTGAGAAACTTTCACAGTCTCGGACCATCACACTATTCCCCTGTTATCCTCGGTCGACCCAGCTACACTCTTAATACCTAAAAGGAATTTTGAAGCAAAAGGGTGAGCTCAACTAGCCCAGTAAGGAATATTATGACTAAGACAATTACATTATCAATAACCTTCATCAATAATAAATCAGAGATAGAGAACATATGGTAGATAATAAAAGTTTTCAACCATAACTGTAGTGGAATCAACAACCCATTAGAAGAGTCAAGTAGAACATAATGTCTACTATCTCCTCCAATTAAAAGTCCATCATTAATATTTCATCCCGGTAATACACATCAACAGTTATTTGTTATACCCAAGACAAAGAGAACTTTCATCACCTGTCTTCACCTAAACCACCAAAGATTATAGTTAAATTCATAATTCATATTTATAATCAGGTAAATCAATAGTCCATCTCTACACCACAAGCCAAAGTTATCAACTGTATTCTAGAAGAGTTAAGTAGAGCATGATATCTACTATGTTCTATGATTTAAAAGTTTATCATCAATATTTTATCGCTGAGACTCAGCTCAATAAATAATCCACATCACCGAATTATCCGTGCACTACGGCCAAGGATATTCGTTAATATCACATCCATGAATTATCCATGCACTACGGGCCAAGGATATTCATTATTATCACATCCACGAATTAATATTTCATCGCTGAGACTCAACTCAATAAATAATCCACATCACTGAATTAATCCATGCACTACGGGCCAAGGATATAAATCAACAGTTCTTCTTTGCACTACGGCCAAAGATATACAACTATAAAACCAATAATCAACAGTCCATCTTTGCACTACTGGCCAAAGATGACTTTCAACACAATATAAGCATGAGAATGATGACAATGATATATAATGAATGAACATAAATAATCAGAATAATAAGATAAAATAAATCTTAGTGATTTTCAACATAATTATCCAGCATCTAAATTGCTAACATGATATTAGATGAAGCACAACTATTAAGGATATTCTAATCATTTCAGGACCTTTCATCATTTAATGATAAGCTGAAGAAACGAATAATAACATCTTACCATAATATAGAGTATGAAAGAAAATGACATCCTTTTACCTTAGCATGTGACTTGATTCTGCTTTCTGTGAAATTGATCAACTTAAACAATGTTTGTATTCCTTATTTACACTTGGAGTAACATTACACTCGATAGAAATACTCACAATATTGTAGTAAAAGATTTTTATATTTTTAGTGTAGTGATGGTGTGTGTTTAGTTGCTCAACCGGGCAACCTATTTATACTAAAAATTTAATAAACAACTAGCACACCTACTTTGACAAAATAACCAAATGAGGTATATACTAATGGTAGTGGAATTTATGGTCCCACAGAGAAAATTAAACCAACTTGTACACGTTTTAAAAAAATAATTAAGTTGTGGTCCAAATTGCTTAAGGAAAAATAGAGTGTCGGCAAGTCCTGCCAAACTTACTTTTGTACAAAGAAAATAATTGAACAAACATCTGTATATCATACCTATCTTTAATCAACACCTTTTATTCATCAATTATTAACACATTTTCAATCTTTGAACAAATTTTCACAATTATTAACATAAAATCTCAATACTGCCAACTAATTTAATTATATCATATTAAATAATATGAGTCACTGTGCGATAACTACTATGACAATTATTGAATGAAATACTGAGTGACTTCTTACATAAGAATCAATAATATGAATCACTGTCCAATAACGCGTGCTACTGTGAAATCACGCGTATTACTATGTTTTACACATTTTTCGGATTATCCAATAATTTTCTATAATTATTTCTATTTATAAAACTATCATTTAATAGCTTCAAAATAGAAATACTAACTCCACATACTTGTATATCTTTAAAACATCATAAATATTAATCATATATAATTATAATATTTTTAGCATAATTCATAATTTTCCACCATTCATAAATTTCCTATGATTTTTTTTTTTTTAAACTAACCATAAATAGCTTTAAAATACAATAAATATTTTTGTTATTCAATAATTTTTCAAAAGCGTCCCGAAAAATTATAAAATAATATTATAAGATTTTTCACCAAGTTTTAAAATTTTCATCATTCATAAAATTTTCTATGAATTTCTTCTATTTTCATACTAACTATAAATACTTTAAAATTATAATAATTACTTTTGCTTTTCATTAGTTCATCAAAAATTTACGAAATTCTAACCGATATTATAAGCATTCTATAAAAATATTTCAAATTGAAATAATTTTTTCGATAAATTAATTATAAATTCCAATATTCAAAAACATCAATAATTCATAATAATTATCCCTTTTATAACAAATCATATGTTAATCGTTAACGGTTCAAAATTTGTGGACAAATACTCAATTTATATATGTATAATATATCCAAAAATCACAACGATCCAACGGTCGGATTAAATATTATAACCCACGCAATAGAGCTTAAGAACACTGATTTTTCAGTCAAACTGTCACCACGAAATATTCACAAAGAATTTTTAGGTGATTCCAATTTCGGTGTTTACCTTACTTCCAGAGCTTTCTTTTGATATATGGCTCATCTCCTAACTCATTATACACAAAGAGATATGAACTTTACAAAATTAAGTAGTAAACTAATTTTTCTGAAAATTTAGATTTTCCATTCTTCTTTTGATTTCTTGATTTCTTTCCTTTGATTCATATTTTTGCAAGTTTAAAACATCAAATACATACATAAGTATGCACTCTTTACATAAAATCTATAAAAACTTAAATCTAAGAATAAATCAAAGATTTTTAAACATACCTTTTTAATTTCTTTAAGTTTTTCCATTACACCCACTTGATTCTCTCACTAGCTTCTTAGATGTTTTAATGGATGAAGATGACTATGGTGATTATTAACGCCAAATTTTTTCGGTGTGTCCAATCACTTTTCCACGCGCTGAATCCTACACAGAAATAAATCACACATAAAGCTTGACGGCTTGTGCCGCCAGGGGATAGCTCTTGTATGAGAATGAGTACAGGCCGTTGCAAGGTTTAACAATGGAGGCTTTAGTGTTTAGTGCTCAAGAGTGTATTACCTGTTAACTGAAACCAAACCTTGTATTTATAGCCATTCTCACTGCGTTAGAGTCCACCTCCTAGATGGATTAGGACTCCGAAATATGGTAGTTACCATTATTTAAGTCCAACACAATCTCTTTAAAAGGATCAAGTTGAATACCATCCAACCACTACCTTTGGAGTTAACTTATTCGAATAAGGTTAGGACTAGGATCCTTAACCATTTAAGAGCCCTTATTACTCCAGACTCCATACAAAGGCCCACCCTCTGTATGGGTTCAATTCAACTGAACTCATATAAGCTAGTCTAAGCCCCGACCCAAAGGACTCGGAAACCCGACCCTGAATATCATCAATGAGAACAGTACTCCGGCCCAAGGGACTCGGATATCAGACCCTGAACATCATCAATGAGAACAGGACTCCGGACCAAGGGGATCGGATGTTTGAACCCAAACACCATACACCAGAAGTGGACTCCGGCCTGAAGGACTCGGAAGCCCGAACCCGAACACCTTCAACATCCTTGACGACATCGGCCCAATAAGCTCAATGTCCCCTTCATACCCTGGGCCTACAACCCACATGAGGGTCAGTAAAATACTCTAAAATTTTCCAGAACATTGCCCCCCAATCTCTTGTTATAATATATTTATAATTAGAGACTCGAAAATTTACGAACTTGGGGAGTCACGATAGGAAATGATGAGTTTCCTGGGGAACCTAAGCGGTTTTTCCTTATTTTTTGAAATGCCACACGTCTTCCCAAGACCAGGCCCCACCTGCCATAAATAACTGCCCTTGGGATTCGTGCAGCCTCACTATAAAAACCCCCATCCATATATCCATCACTATCACTTTTTCCAGCCCTTCCTATTTCAAATCTTTTCTCTTCAATTTTCCAGCGAGGGCGATTTCTGGCAAACAACATATTTCTCACTTCTTCTTTGATTTAAGCTTTCCTTTGTTCGCTTTTACTTCTAAAACTCCACATTCCTACTTCCTTCACCTCAAATAGTAGATTCAGACCTTCCTCATACTCCTACCACTAAGCAAACTCTTCTTACTATTAACACGACCACCATCGCCACCGCAAACCTGTTACCGGTCGATTTACCAGTCGATTTACAGGTCGCCCCTACCGACTCCACTTCTGATAATACCGAGTCCAAGATCCGAAGTGTTTATGCTTTCGAGACTGACTTCTCACACATTAACACCCAATCGACTGTCAACCCTTCTCAGATCTCGGATATCCGTACCCTATTCAACATTCTGAAGGAATACAAACTTCGGCTGCCCGAATCGAATGAGAGAATGTTCTGGCGACCTAAGGGTGAGTGGGTTGTTGTTCCCCTGCATGCTCTGAAGTTTGGGGTTCGATTCACCTTTCTTGAATTCATCTCATCTTTTCTTTGTTTTGTGGGGATCAGGTTCGCACAACTTGTATCGAACTCGTATATCCACATAATCAGCTTCATAGCCTTGTGCCAAGAGGCTAGTATCACCCCCGACCTCAACTTCTTATTTGCCTTATTCACCGTTGGCAGGTCAAAAGAACATTTCCTTCGACAATTAAATAAACAACCTAACTGAGCCGTCCTCATCAAGACTCCATCAAGCAACAAGGGGTGGCATCCACAATGGATTTATGTCATGAAGGGGACCGACCTCAAACTTCTCCCGAACTGGGCCCATCCCAACGATCCCATTGCCAAGGTGTCCAAGTTCCCGAAGGACCGGACTGGTGCTTTCAAGGAGTTCTACAAAAAGTTAAGTAAGATCAAATGGGGTCTGGGAGTTTTATCCAATGAAACCTGGTTATACAAACACGGGTGTAAGTACATTATCTCGAACGTCTCCAAAACTCCATTAGTTTTCTTTCGTCTTTCTTTTATAACCATTTTTCTAACTTACTTTCATTTATGCAGTGACAATCTTCAAACCTGAAGGGGCCGCTGAGTCCTTTTCCCCCCCGTCCTATCATAACCGAGCTGATCTACCTTCCTATCATTGACGAAATGGCTGAAGAGGAGACCATCCCAATTGCAGAACTCTCAACTGGTTCTGCATCAGGTCCAGCCCCTCCAAACACCACTACCGCCGACCCTGCCAACAAAATGTGTTAAAGATAAACCGGGATGAGAAGATGGCCTATTAAAAAAGAACAAGAAGAAGCCCTCCTACAAGGCCCCCCAAGGCCTCTTCTTCAGCCCTTCCGAAACTGAATCCCCCACTGCCTCCACCAGTTGCTGTCATTGAGGATTTGGAGGAAACCGAAGAAGTTCCTCTCGAACCTCGATCCAAGAGGCCCCACCTGGTAGAGGATCCTGATTTACAGATCATGGAGGCCGACCCACTTCCTACCTCAACTCCCACTTTAAGACCAACCACCGAGACGAGCTCTTCGCAAGGGACTCCGACAACCTTTTTGGCCAAGAGTCCTTCGAAGGTATTCCCTTTTGCCTAACTCAAGCACTTAAAATTTCCTGGTGATGACGAGCGATTTAAGGGATTTTCCTCCGAAGAGTATCTGGTGTCTTATATCAAGGCGCAATGCCAGGTAGATTCGAGAACTTTACAGCCTTTCGCTTTATTTGCCCTTTATTTACTTGAATTATAATCTGCATCCACTCTACCGCAGGCCAACGCCATCCTCACCCGAGACATTCCACCTCTGGCCTATGCCATAAAAAAAGAGGCACGACTTAAGACCGATGTGGAATTGCTCGATGCTGAGGTCCAAAATTTGAGGTCGAAATTGACGAAAGAGAAAGATCTTCATGCCAACACTAACAATAAGGTGACACGGGCCAAACGTCAAGCCGATGAGCTCAAGGATCAATATTCTATTGTTTAGCAAGAGTTCGTCGGTCTCGATAATAATGCCAAAAAACTTATCCAGGAGAAAGATCTCTTGTCAGAAGAGAACAAGGACCGGGAGAAAGCCTTTCATGCCCTTCAGGATAAGTTTACCGAGATTCACAGCAAAATGATCTATTTGATTCAGGAAAACAATACCTTAGGGCAAGAACATGCCAAAGTCAAGCAGCGAGCCATTGAAGAGTATGAAGAATCTCCCTCCCTGATTGAAAAAATCATGTCTCAGTTTGCTGAAGGCTATGAAGCTTTTCGGGAGAAGGCTCGGGCGAAGATGAAGCTACTGGGCTCGATACGACCGTCCTTGATTCTTTTGATGAGGAATCTAAAGCTGAAGATGGGGGTCCCGAAGAATAGTTTCTTTTAGGGTTTCCATGTATAATTTTTGTAAACTTTTCCTATTCCTTTTGTTTGTAACTTTCCCAATCAGTTTTGCTTGTAACTTTACCGATCAGTTACATTATTTATATCTTTCTGATCGATTTTTTTCAAAGCTTATGTGATTGGATTTTGTAAAAACTTATGGATATAAATGAAGTACAAAATTTTTCCGAACAGAACTTCTCTTTTATTCCATTGATAAATAAGGTAACTTACATAAGTAAAGGAAAGAACAACATAACTTTTGCTGATAAAATTTTCTAAGTCTTCCAACATGCCATGTTTTCTTTACTTCTGATCCATCCATTGCTCGAAGTCGATAAGTACCTAGCTTCGGGACTTCTATGACTTCATATGGCCCCTCCCAATTCTGCATCAACTAGCCAGTGTTCTGGGAGGTTGATGCCTCTAATTCCTGAAGTACCAAGTCCCCAACCTCGAACCTCCTTTGTTTCACCTTCTGGTTATAGTGTCGGGTAGTTCGCTTCTGATAAATAGCTAACCTTATCAGAGCTGAATCCCAAACTTCTTCCAAGAGATCCAGATTCAGTCATAGGCCATCATCATTGTATAACTCCTTGTATTGACTGACCTGAAGTGTAGGAAACCCAATCTCAACGGGTATGAGTGCATCGGTTCTGTAGGCCAATCGGAACAATGAATCCCCAGTTGTCATCCTCGGGGTAGTCCAGTAGTCCCACAAGACACTGAGTAATTCCTCAGACCATCGACCCTTCAATTCGTCCAATCTTCTCTTGATACCGTTAAGTAGGGTTCGTTTGGTGACTTTCACTTGTCCATTCGATTGAGGGTGTGCAATTAAAGTCTTTCGATGTTGAATCCCCAACTCTTTCCAAAACGCTTCAAACTTTGATCCTATAAACTGTCTGCCATTGTCTGAGACCAGAGTCATTGGGATTCTGAACCAATAGACGACACTTTCTTTAAATAACTTGAGGCATTCATGTTCGGTGATCTTCTGTAGGGGTTTGGCTTCGACCCACTTGGTCATGTAGTCGATGGCTACGATCACAAAATTGACTTGCCCCTTGGCTTTTGGTAGTGGTCCCAAGATTTCAATTCCCCAGACCACAAATGGAATAAGGGATAAGACCGAATACAACTATTCAGGGGGCTGATGAGGGATGACACTGTTCAGCTGACACTTAGGGCATTTTTTAATGAAATCTTTGGCTTCCTGATAGATGATTGGCAAATAGTATCCCTGCCTCAAAATTTTGTATGCCAGTAACTTGGCCCCCATGTGATCTCCACAAATCCCTTCATGCACTTCCCAAAGTGTGTAGTCTACTTCCGATGGCTTCAAGCACTTGAGAAATGGAGAAATAAAAGCCCTTCGGTATAGATCTTCGTTAATAAAAATAAAATTTAAGCTCCTGTGCTTGATCTTTCTTGCTAAGATACGATCCGAAGGTAAACCCCCATCGGCCAGATAAGAGATGTACGGAGTGAGCCATCAGTCGAGCCGATCCAAGGCCATCAGTTGTTTCAATGTTTCTAAATATACCGAGCCATTTAAGGAACTCGCTTTAGTTGTTGCCAACTTGGCCAAAGCATCTGCTATGGTGTAGTCTGACCGATCAATTCCTTGGAAACTATGTGAAGTGAAGTACATGAGTTTATCCTTTACCTCAGCCAGGTACTTTGTCATTCTTGTCCCCCAAGCTTTATACTCCCCCGATACCTGTTTGACGACCAATTAAGAATTGCTGTAAATAACTAACTTCTGAACCTCCATGCTTCGGGCCAACCAAAGTCCAGCTAAGATGGCTTCATACTTTGTTTTGTTATTTGTGGGCTTGAATTGAAACTGAATAGCTTACTGGACTGTGAATCCTTCGGGACTTATCAGAATCACCCTTGCTCCATTGATGTCCGAAGTCGATAACCCGTCCACATAGAGGGTCCATCCAGTTTGCATCTATTGCATTTTTGTGACCTAACCCACATCTAGTTCTGTGAAGGAACACTCTACAACGAAATCGGCTAATGTCTGTCCTTTGATTGATGTTCGGGGATGGTATTTTATAGCGAACTGGGTCAATTTCATCGCCCATGCAGCAAGCCGTCCTGAGACTTCTAGCTTGTGTAACACCTTCTTTAATGGCTGATCGATATATACCACCACCAATCGACCCTGAAAATATTGCCAAAGCTTTCTGCTTACGATGATCAAGGCATAGGTAAATTTTTCCAAGTTTGGGTATCTTGTCTCTGCATCTCGAAGAACATGGCTAACATAATACACTAGGAACTACTTTTCCCCTTTGTCCCGTACCAGTGCAGCACCCACTGCCATTGAGCAAGCAACTAAATATAAGTACAAGGGTTCCGAAGGGATCGGCTTCATCAATAATGGTGCCAACAAAAAATACTATTTGATCCCTTGGAACGTGTCATCACACTCTGAGGTCCACTGGAAACTTTTCTCATTCTTCTGGCCTTTCAAAGTGTCAAAAAATGGTAAACACCTTTCGGCTGATCTCGACACAAATCTCCGTAGGGCAGCTATCTGGCACGTTAATCTTTGCACGTCTTTGTATGTCTTCGGGGATTTCATGTCTAAGATCGCCTGAATCTTCTCCGGATTCGCCTCGATGCCCCTTTTACTGATCAAATATCCCAGAAACTTTCCAGACCCTAGTCCGAAGGTACACTTAGTCGGGTTCAAACACAACTTATGTTTTCTGACAGTCTCAAAGCAGCTTTCTAAGTCCTCCACATGATCCCGGACTAACATGCTTTTCACAATCATGTCGTCCACATATACTTCCATGTTTTGGTCTAGCTGACTTGTGAAGACGTAGTTCATCATCCGCTGGTAAGTCGCCCTGGCATTGAGCAGTCCGAAGGTCATCTTTCGATAAGCATAAATGGCCCGATGCGTGATGAAACTCATCTTTGTAATGTCCTCCTTGTTCATTGAAATCTGATGGTACCCCAAAAATGCGTCCATGAAACTTAGCATACCATATCCCGAAGTGGCATCGATCAGCTGGTCTATGTTAGGTAAAGGATAGAAATCTTTTGGGTATGTGATAAGTAGGTTTTATACCTACTTATTTGGTATCTATTACTTGAATTAGTTGCTTATATTTATATTTCTTAGTTACTTTTTATACATTTTATGTTATTTTGTAGGCTATGGCATGACATTGGCATGAAGAAGCAAGGATAAGCAATTCGGACATCTTTTGGACTAAAATACGCAAGCAAATGCAAGAAGGTAATATTGAAGGACTTTTAACACCAAGTTGGATATATGTTCTTTGCTTAGAACTTGGATTTTATTGTAGATCTACTTCTTAGCTTTCCGGAACATCTTGAATCATCCCAATCGGAATTCAGATGCGAGAGTTATGGATTTTTTATCAACAAAGATCAAAGTTACGAGTTGTCATGCTTGCCATTTACATAGCATCTACTTTAAGCTCGATTTCGGCCTTGATCCGGACGGAATTTGTCAATCCTCAAAGAATAAAAGTTGTAGATCTCGTCGATATCTTTGATTTGATAGATGGCAGGCCCCGTAACTCCAAGAGGCTCAAAAGTTATGTCTATTTTACCAAAGGACGTTGTAGCAGAAAATAGAGTAGCGCGGACGGACCTAAAGCGCTAGGCCACGAAAGCTAGCCACCGAAACTACTCTCACATGGCGTGGGCCATGCCCAAAATGACCGTTCGGCAGGGACAACTTTTTTGGGTTATTTGATGTCCAATTTGAGTTAGAATAGGATTCTTAGTTGCCTAACTTGCTAGGGTATCCATTAGAACTATAAATACATGATGAGAGGCATAAAAGAGGATATATAGGCTAGTTCTAAGACTCCATAAAATCCCTCTTGGGATAGATTTCTATAAAATTATTCTTTACTTTCTTTCTTAGATTAGGAGCCCTAGATTAGATTAGAATTGAAGATTGAAGCTATTGATTATCATTGGAGAATCAAATTAGAAGCAAGAGAATGCAGATTTATTTATCTCAATTCTAATTTCTTTTCTTATCTATTTGTATCTTTTAATGCTTAGTCAATTTTGGATGATGGATTCTAGTTCAATTTTGAATTAAACTCTATTTTGAGATTACTATGGATCTTATTGTGTAGTTTACTTTGATATGCTTCTTTGTTAGTCTTAGTAGCTATATTTGGATTGTCTATTATGATTTGTTTTTAACTGCTTAATTGCCTAGCTAACAATTACCGTGATAATCTATATGAACTCGAGAGATGAAGTATAGATTTAGATCTGATCATGATAGCATGTGTTTGTCATTTCTGCATAGATGGAATTCATGATTCGTGTTTAGAATAGAGATATACCTTTAAGCCGTATGTAGTCTAATAAGAATTTGAACTTAAACCCCGTTTAATTGTAATTCACATAGAGATATAGTGGGTTAGTTAATTAGGGTGTTCAAATTGATTCTATCATCTGTGGATTTGATTTGATATGAGTATGGTGCATTGAAAGATGGCCATATTTTACTTTCGTGTTCTTGATTAACAGTCTAGTATAAATAATTTGGCTTAACAGGAAGTGTGTTGATTTAAATGAAACAATAAGTGAATGTAATCTCAAGTCTTCAATATCTTGTTTCATTCTAGGGATAGTTAGTAATAGTTTATTTAATTATTTTAAATTAAAGTATTAAATTATTTGTTTAAATAAGATTAAATTGGTCATAGGTTAGTAATTGGTAATTCTTATTAAATAATTCTCTGTGGGAAAGATACTCAACTTATCACTTTATTACTTGTTGACCACGTATACTTGCGTGTTGTGCGTAATTAGATTTTACCCAACAAATTTTTGGCGCCGTTGTTGGGGAATTAGTTTAATATTTTTTTACCAATATTAATTTCAATCAAATTAGTCTTAATTTAAATATTTTTATTTTTATTTTTAATTCTCTTCCTATATTTCTCTCTTTTTAGGTACCATGGATGACTTTGCGTATCAATGGCCATATATGAACATGACTCAACCAAGGGAAACATGGATTGATGGACTTAATACATTTTCTGTAGAGTCAGTACAAATTGAGGCAAATTCGAAGACGTTGGAGGTTATCGCATTGAAAAGGAGTCGAAGGATGGCGATTCGTGTGATTATTCTTTGGCAACCATCAAAGTCATCAATGCACCATTAGTTCTTGAGCAAAGTTAATATATATATGGTGATTACCTCAACAACTATGTTGATCCTAACTATCACCAAGATTGGGGGTATCACCGGAATTCTTCAGGGAGCTACATTTATGATGACCAATATTACGCTCCAAATCCATCATACACACATGAATTTTCATGTCCACCTCCATTTCCACAAGAAGAAAAGCCAAATCTGAGGGATATAATATTGAAGGGCATAGCAAACCTAGAGGAGATGAGGATTAGCCAAGAGCTGTCAACCCAAAATTTTAATAATCGGATAGAACAATTCGTCACTACCTCAACCAATGGTCCTCAATACATGGCTTCCGAGACTGAAATAGAAAATTCAAGGCAGGGGGAATTATTGTCCAAGTTCATAGCAGATGAGAAGATGAGTAATCAAGCGAGGTCAATGCAAAATCTTGCGGATCAGATAAAGCAAATGACCAAAACCGTAAGCAACCTTCCTCCAAACACTTGGCTTTATGACATGGATGACGAAATTGATGGAGAACCTGAACCAAATCTGCGACTGGATGAGCCACAAGATATCGAAAGTGTGGAGACAATTGGGGATAATGAAATAGAGGTCGAAGCGAAGATCTAAATGGGTCTCTACCAAAGATCAACGAGACGATTCGATTTTGCAAAATCATGCCCACTTGGTAGTCGTGTAAATCGGCAAAGCTCTTGATGACATAAGGCGAGTACAATTTTGAATCCATGGTGGGACGAGAAAGAGAAGATGAGCGAAGAGCCCATTGTGTGTGACAAGCTTCCATGCCCCAAAGTGATCACATACACAATGGAGAAAACACCTAGTTATGGGGCGTTCTTGATTGAGATCATACCAAATCGAGCATCTTAGGTGACTTTGATGCATTAGCCATCACAAATGGGAACCTACCAAAGACTATATTATTTACGATGGATGGAGGTTCCTCGATTATCGAAGAGGAATTGGATAGTCTTGACCCGGACAAAGTCAGACTTCTGACGTTAAAACTAGCACTACTTGGGAGGCAACCCAAGCTCTAAACTCTTTCTCTTTTAGTTATTATTTAAATCTTAGTTTATAATCTAGTTTAAATTTGTGTTTTTCATAAAAGATTGACTACATCTTTGGAAGAGTTGCAGATAACTCAAGAAAAATCGAGTCATGACTCTCGGCCCCCATATGCGTATGCTACAATACTTTCTGAATCTGGTATGTATCAGCTCTACTACCCCGAACTTACTAACGTGCAGTGCTGCCGGACTGCGCCCCCGCGATCCACATCCTATACGGCGGCGGCGCTGATGCTTCACCATGCTACTGAACTCCTAGTGCGAACCATGCGGACCCGCTACCAAATCACGTAGACGCATTTAATCGGCGTGTCGCTCTTCTCTTAGCAACTCTCGATCTCTGGCATTACAGGCGCTCCATCTCGACACATACATATCGGTCCATTCCCATGTCCGTCATTTTCAAATCCAGTTGTTAAAAGTGGTTTATTTCCAATGTTAATCAAGTCCAACTTAAGTGTGGTTCCCGATTTATTCCAATGTGTCTGGCCTATTCTTCAGACTTAGCAGACAAGGAGGAACATGCTGTATTTTCAAGGAAGTCCTCTCTTTTAATTTTTCCTATCTTAGCCATTGAGGACAATGTCTATTTTAAGTTTGGGGGGAATTTTAGTGTCGTATTGCATATAGTTAATTATTTACATTGTAGTTCGTATAGTTACATTTAGTTTTTGCATTCAGTTTTTTTTAAAAATAAAAAAATAAAAAAAAATTGAAAAATTGAAAATTTTCAAAAATAGTAGTTAGTTTACTATGTTTATATAGCATTTAGTACATCTTGCATGAGTCCAATTTGTTTGATATTTACAGTTTGTTTTGTGATGATGAGATTGGAATTGGGTGAAACAAGTATAATCTTGATTATTAGAGCTTTGATGTGATTTCTTGTTATGAATTGAATCTTTTTACTATTTAAAAGCGGTATAATAAGGATATACATAAAAACAACTTGTTGATTGATTGAGTTTAAATTGATACATAATGGGACTATAAAGGATAATGCTAGTTTGAATGAAAGAATGATAAGAACAAGTAGTGATGGCTAAAGTTAGATAAGAACCTAAGTTTGGGGGAATATTTGGGGTATATAAGCTATAAAAAAATAGAAAAAAAAGAAAAAAAAAAAGAGAAAAAAGAAAAAGAAAAAAAAAGTATGAATAAACATTGTGGCGTGCTTGTCTAGTTTTGTGGCCTTTGTTACTTGAGTGAGTAAGCTCGAGGGGATTGTCTTTACACCTAGCGCCCTAAGGTCTTAATGGTCTAGGAGTCGTTGGTCGAAAGCTCGTTAAGGTAACATTGAAAAGCCTAAGGGAATAAGACATTGCATAGCTATGTGTATATAAACCAAAAGAAAAAAATGAATAAAATGGGAAATAAGAGCAAAAAGCCCCCGTAGATGAAAAATGAAGCATAAGTATCCCATGTTGACCCTCAATATTGGTAATTGTTTGATTGTAGTTGGATCTAGCTTGTTTTTGGATTTCTTGAGTTTACACTGGATGATGCCTTCGAAGAGACTTGTTATGTGTTAAATTTGATATTATATTAGTTAGCATTGTTGTTGAGCACACACACACTATATTAGTGATAACAGTTTAAGATTTGATGATTGATTGAGAAGTTAATGATTTGTTTTGATATGATGTATTATCATGTTTACTTAATTTCTCTAAGGCCGGATGAATAGACTTGTTTCTGTCATTATTGCTGGATTTGTAGGCATGTAGATTAGTTGCATTGCATAACATTGTTGTTTTGTGTTTTTTGCTTGAGGACAAGCAAAGGTTTAAGTTTGGGGGTATTTGATAAGTAGGTTTTATACCTACTTATCTGGTATCTATTACTTGAATTAGTTGCTTATATTCATTTTTCTTAGTTACTTTTCATACATTTTATGTTATTTTGTAGGCTATGACATGACATTGGCATGAAGAAGCAAGGATAAGCAATTCGGACATCTTTTGGACTAAAATACGCAAGCAAATGCAAGAAGGGAATATTGAAGGACTTTTAACACCAAGTTGGATGCATGTTCTTGGCTTGGAACTTGAATTTTATTGTAGATCTACTTCTTAGCTTTCTGGAACATCTTAAATCATCCCAATCGAATTCGGATACGAGAGTTATGGCCTTTTTATCAACAAAGATCAAAGTTAAGAGTTGTCATGCTTGCCATTTACATAGCATCTACTTTAAGCTCGATTTGGGCCTTGATCCGGATGGAATTTGTCAATCCTCAAAAAACGAGAGTTGTAGAACTCGTCGATATCTTCGATTTGATACATGGCAGGCCTCGTAACTACAAGTGGATCAAAAGTTATGACTGTTTTACCAAAGGACGTCGCAGCAGAAAATAGAGTAGCGCGGACCGCGCTAAAGTAGCGTATTAGGCCACCGAAACTACTAAAGATGGCGCAGTGAGGCACCCAAAATAGCCTAGGAAGAGCGTGGGGCACATGTTGTTGGGAGGACACAAAGAGTTTGGATTATTTGATGTCCAATTGAGTTAGAATAGGATTCTTAGTTGCCTAACTTGCTAGGGTATCCATTAGAACTATAAATACATGATGAGAGGCATAAAAGAGGATATATAGGCTAGTTCTAAGACTCCATAAAATCCCTCTTGGGATAGATTTCTATAAAATTATTCTTTACTTTCTTTCTTAGATTAGGAGCCCTAGATTAGATTAGAATTGAAGATTGAAACTATTGATTATCATTGGAGAATTAAATTGGAAGCAAGAGAATGCAGATTTATTTATCTCAATTCTAATTTCTTTTCTTATCTATTTGTATCTTTTAATGCTTAGTCAATTGTGGATGATGGATTCTAGTTCAATTATGAATTAAACTCTATTTTGAGATTACTATGGATCTTATTGTGTAGTTTACTTTGATATGCTTCTTTGTTAGTCTTAGTAGCTATATTTTGATTGTCTATTATGATTTGTTTTTAACTGCTTAATTGCCTAGCTAACAATTATCGTGATAATCTATATGAACTCGAGAGATGAAGTATAGATTTAGATCTGATCATGATAGCATGTGTTTGTGATTTTTGCATATATGGAATTCATGATTCGTGTTTAGGATAGAGATATACCTTTAAGCCATATGTAGTCTAATAAGAACTTGAACTTAAACCCTTTTTAATTGTAATTCACATAGACATATAGTGGGTTAGTTAATTAGGGTGTTCAAATTGATTCTATCATCTGTGGATTTGATTTGATATGAGTATTGTGCATTGAGAGATGGCCATATTTTACTTTCGTGTTCTTGATTAACAATCCAGTATAAATAATTTGGCTTAACAGGAAGTGTGTTGATTTAAATGAAACAATAAGTGAATGTAATCTCAAGTCTTCAATATCTTGTTTCATTCTAGGGATAGTTAGTAATAGTTTATTTAATTATTTTAAATTAAAGTATTAAATTATTTGTTTAAATAAGATTAAATTGGTCATAGGTTAGTAATTGGTAATTCTTATTAAATAATTCTCTGTGGGAACGATACTCAACTTATCACTTTATTACTTGTTGACCACGTATACTTGCGTGTTGTGCGTAATTAGATTTTACCCAACAGTATGCCTTGTTTAAATCTGTATAATCGATACATAATCTCCACTTCTCATTCTGTTTCTGAACCAAAACCACATTAGCCAGTCACTCGGGGTAATCGATCTCGAAGATGAATTCTGCCTCCAGGAGCTTGGCGATCTCTTCGTTTATGATTCTCTGCCTTTCTGGAGCAAAAATCCTTCTTTTTTGTATAATTAGCTTTCTCTTCGGGTCCACATACAGCCTATGTAGTGCTACTGATTCATCCACCCCTGGCATGTCACTAGGTTCCCATGCAAATATATCGGCATAGACCCGAAGTAGATCTACCAGCCTAGTTCAGAACGGTTCTGTTAACCCCATCCCGATCTTGATCAATTTCTCTGCATTCCCCGAGACCAACTCCACATCATCTGTCTCTTCGGCAGGTAGGGCAAGCGGTTCTGTGCTACCCTCAGTGAATGGCTCTATTTCAATGGCCATTGTCTACTTATCTTACTAACCCTGACCCCTGAGGAGATCAAAGTGTTTCGATAACACCTTCGGGCAATGTCTAGATCCCCTTTTACTTCCCCAATCCCGTTCGGTGTAAGAAACTTAATTTTGAAGTGAGGTATGGACATCACTGCTTGCAAGGCTACCAGGGTCGGCCTTCCCAAAATTGCATTGTATGCCGAATCCACCTGTACCACGAAGAATCTGACCATTATCTCCACCTGATGCGGTGCTGTGCCGAACTTGACATGCAATTCTATTGTTCCCGACACATGCACCGGATCTCCGCTGAACTCGTATAATGGGCCTTCTCCACCCAACTCCATCTTTTTATCCTCCAAGTCCATCCTCTAATAGGAGTGAGTGTACAGTATGTCGACCAAGGACCCATTGTCAATCATCATCCTTCTCATGTCCACTGGTCTAACTTGTGTTGTTATCCTCTGTTCTCCTCTCTTTATGTCTCAGCATTCTCCTGACCTGATACATACTGAACTAGCTGGCCATTCTGAATGTTTTTCTCTATCAGGTCCTTCAGGTCATAACACATCTTCGTTGTATGCCTGGGACTCTGATGGTATTCACAAAACATGTCTTTGCCCTTCTTCCCAAGTTTTGGATTCGTCGAACAGGGTTCGTAGAACGGTTTGCTCTGAATATCTTCTAATATTTTAGCCTGATCTGTGTTAAGGGGGTGTAGACTTTATTGACATTTCTGCTAGAGAAGGGTGGTCGGCAACTGCCCGATACCCCGCCATTGTAGTTCTTCTTCCCCGAATTATCTGTCCTGCCTTGGTTATTGTCCGAACACTGGTAATTTTGTTTGTCCCGATCCTTAGATTTTTCATAGGACTGAGAATGGGGCTTAAAGTTTCCCATAGCCTCCTTTATAGCTATGAATCCTTTGGCCGGATGGAAGGCTTCGGTCAGGTCGGCAGGAGGGTTAATTACCAGATCCTTCATTAGATTCTTTGACCTTCCGATGTGCAAACCCATTATGAAAAATCCCAAGGCCTGACCGAAATTTAGCTCCACCACCGATCCACCTGCTTCCCTGAACCTCTTAACGTACTGACCGTGGCTCTTGTCCGAACGCTGCCTCACCTGTATGAGGTAAGCAGTGATTTTCCCCTTCTCTTGTTGCTCTCGAATCGAGCATGAAATTTTTTCAGAAGGTCATTCCATGAACTGATTGATCCTGCAGCCAAAGTCCCCATCCATTCTTGGGCACTCTTCTTTAACGTTGTGGCAAACATGTGACATTTGGTAGCATCTGAATGCCCATAGTAGGTCATCAGCCTGTCGTACCTGTTTAAAAGGTCATATGGGTCCCCCATCCCATCATACGTCTCAATCGGCGGCATTTTCTTCTTCGGGTCAACCGTGACCTTATTAATTATGGGTGAAACTGGTGAACTAGGGCAGCTCAAAGGTGTTCCCATCGAGGTTTTTGTCGCCAGCAAGCTTTCCAACTCGGCAACCATTCTTGCGAGGGGATCGGATTCCTCTTTACGAGGGGATGATCTAAGCATGTCCCTCTCATTTTTAGGAGACCCGATCCTCCTCCTTTGCCCCAATCTACCTTGATACTCAGACTTTCTATCTGGGGAACGACTCCTCCTCTGGCTTCTGCCTTCCCAAGAGCGACTTCTAGTTTTGCTCCGATCTCTTCCAACTCTTTCCTGACGAGGCATTCTGGATCGGCTTCGACGCCTGTGCCTCTTTGACAAAGCCTCCTACTCTCAAGCCATTTTGGCCATCTGCTCTTCGAGCTCTTCTTGCTGAAGGCGTAAGGCCATCATGGCCTCCTGATTTTGCTGCATCTTTTTCTGCAGGATAAACTGACGTTAGTCCCGACTTCCCTCTGCCCGATCTTTCCCTCGTCTTTTGTAAACCTGACACTGATTGTCATCGGCATGACTGACGGGAACAGAAGTGTGTTGACTAGTCGAGAACAATCATCGTCGGATAGATTGGGTGTGTCCAGCATTGTCTCCATGATCTTTAGAACCCAACCTATCCTTTACCAACTCCCTCACCTAGGTGGTGTGGTGGGTTTTTACTTTTTCCTGGTTTGAAGCAATGTTATCTCCACTCGCCATAGCCTTCTACCGAAAAATTACACAGTGATTGTTAAAGCACTAAAAGCCCTCCTTCTAGCGCCAATGTTAACGCCAAGTTTCACTGGTGCGTCCAATCACTAAATCCACTCGCTGAATCCTACACAGAAAAAAATCACACACGAAGCTTGATGGCTTGTGCCACCGGGGGATAGCTCCAGCGTGAGAATGAGTACAGGCCGTTGCAAGGTTTAGCAATGGTGGTTTTAGTGTTTAGTGCTCAAGAGTGTATTACCTGTTAACTGAAACCAAGCCTTGTATTTATAGCCATTCTCACTGCCTTAGAGTCCACCTCTTAGCCGGATTAGGACTTCAAAATATGGTAGTTACCATTATTTGGATCCAACGCAATCTCCTTAAAAGGAGCAAGTTGAATACCATCCAACCACTACCATTGGAGTTAACTTATTCAAATAAGGTTAGGACTAGGATCCTTAACCATTTAGAGCCCTTATTACTCCAGACTTTATACAAAGGCCCACCCTCTATATGGGCCCAATGCAACCAAACTCATATAAGCTAGTCTGGGCCCCGACCCAAAGGACTCGGATACCCGACCCCAAACATCATCAATGAGAATAGGACTCTAGCCCAAGGAACTCGGATACCCGACCCCAAACATCATCAATGAGAACAGGACTTCGGCCTAAGGGGCTCAGATGTCTGAACCCGAACACCATACACCAGAAGCAGACTCCGACCCGAAGGACTTGGAAACCCGAACCCAAACACCTTCAACATCCCTGACGACATCGTCCCAATGGGCTCAATGTCCCTTTCATACCCTGGACCTACAGCCCACATGAGGGTTGGTAAAATACTCCTGAATAGTGATCATGGAATGATTAAGGATGAAGAAGATATGAAATTGTGGGTTTAACTCTTCTTCCTCTTCTTGCTTCCTGACCTCTCTATTTTCTCTTTATATTCTTCCCTTTCTCCTTCTTTTTTTCTTTCTTTTCTTCCTTTCTCTCTTTTCTTTTCCCCCAAATTGTTGCTATAGGAGGATGGAATGAAAATAAGGCTGATAATTGCCTTAGTAGGCTAATAAGTTAGCCAACATCTTTTCCCCACACTTGCCTAACATTGAAAATATTCCACCAATCATGAAAGACTTTGGTGAATGAATTATGAAACGTTTGGAGCATATGGAAAATTAATATCATCATTTTTCCCACAATTCTCTCATATCTCAGCCGCCCACATGGGCAACTCCTCTAAAAAAAATTATTTCATCTCCTCTTTATTTGCTCATTTATCCGATTAATTGACCATTTATCAATTTAACATTTTATAGCTTTAGAATAATAATAATAAATTAAATTAGACTTTTAGTTCATAAAATTCGGGGTCTTACAATCTCCCTTCCTTATGAATTTTTGCCTTCAAAATTTACGTACCTGGTAGTTCGAAGAGATGAGAATACCTTGCTTTCTTTTCAGATTGTGCCTTCCCAGTTATTTCCTCTGTATCATAATTTCCCCATTGCTCATCTCCTGTATTTCAGATATCATTCTAGAATACAGCTTCAAAACAAAGGTTAATTGGCATATCATAATTTGTCAACTTAAGTGAGAAAATTCAGCTTATGTAGGACACATACTAGCGAAGGATATTACTCGTCTCTCCCCTCCTAGTTCTAATCCCGGATCTCTGCCAGAGATCATACCCCTAAGCTCTGATAACAAATATGATGCCCCAAAAATAGGTATACACGACCCATTCTAAGTCGCTAGAAATAACACTACTGACAACTTCATTTATACAATTGTTGAACTGTCGAGCAAAATACAACAACACATAAGCTGTGAGTTTTAATACAATAGTGTCTCGTATACAGTATCCAAACTAAAATTATTACAATTCCATATAAAATACAGTAGCAAATATTTCAAGACCCCAAAGAAGAACGAGAAGATTACTATCTTGTTCATTCTAATGAGGTGCACTTTTGACGCTTTCAAAGTTGAGTTCGCATCACCCTATTTAGTTAACCAAATCAATTATTAAGTGACGTATAATATACAACACACCCATCTTAGGTCCTCAATACAATTATATATTGCATGTTATGCAGTTGTATAATATATTGAGAAACTTCCATAGTCTCGGACCATCACACTATTTCCCTGTTATCCCCGCTCGACCCAACTATGCTCTTAATACCTGAAAGGAACTATGAAACAAAAGGATGAGCTCAACTAGCCCAGTAAAGAATATTATGACTAAGATAATTACATTATCAATAACCTTCATTAATAATAAATCAGAGATTGAGAACATATGGTAGAAACTGCAGCGAAATCAACAACCCATTAGAAGAGTCAAGTAGAACATAATGTCTACTATCTCCTCCAAATTAAAAGTCCACCATTAATATTTCATCCCTATAATACACATCAACAGTTCTTTGTTGTACCCAAGACAAAGATAACTTTCATCACATGTCTTCACCTGAACCACCAAAGATTATAGTTAAATTCATAATTTATTTTTATAATCAACAGTCCATCTTTGCACTACGAGCCAAAGCTATCAACTGTATTTTAGAAAAGTTAAGTAGAGCATGATATCTACTATCTTCTATGATTTAAAATTTTATCATCAATATTTTATCGCTGAGACTCAGCTCAATAAATAATCCACATTACTGAATTATCCATGCACTACGGTCAAGAATATTTGTTAGTATCACATCCATGAATTATCCATGCACTACGGACCAAGGATATTCATTATTATCACATCCACGAATTAATTTTTCATCACTGAGACTCAGCTAAATAAATAATCCATATCACTAAATTATCCATACACTACGGGCCAAGGATATGAATTAACAGTTCTTCTTTACACTAAGGCCAAAGATATACAACTATAAAACCAATAATCAACAGTCCATCTTTGCACTATTGGCCAAAGATGACTTTCAACATAATATAAGCATGAGAATGATGACAATGATATATATAATGAATGAACACAAATAATCAGAATAATAAGATAAAATAGATCTTAGTGATTTTCAATGTAATTATCCAGCGTCCAAATTGCTAACATGATATTAGATCAAGCACAATTATTAAAGATATTCTAATCTGTTCTCCCACGATTTTTGTTGGAATTTTTACACCTCATTCTATTTCAAGCCAAACTTTGATTCCTTGTGATTTGGCATTGATTTTGAATCTTCTCTTCCAGGTGGCAAAGTTTGTACCATCAAATACTGGAGGTCTGGTCATTGATAGTCCTTCTCCGCAACCAGTAGCATTGTAGGCCGTAGAAGGATCTACTATTAGTTATGCCTATATTTACTCAACAAACAAGCTAAAGAACACCGCTTTGATACCAATTAAAACTCCAATAATAATCTAAAAGGGGGGGTTGAATAGATTATTACATATTAAAAAAATTATCTTAGGCCTTTTTGAATTTTTGGATAATTAATTTGCAGTGTTAGAAATTAATATGCAAGATAGTAAAAAATCAATCACACAATGCACAAAGATTTGTCTAGTTCACAACATACATCCCGGGTATGCTTCTACGTCCAGTCTCAAGCTCCTCTCCAGGACTCGAGATCCTATGACTATCAGTAATAAATACTCCTTCAACAGGCGGAAAAGCCTTTACAAAGTTTTATAGTCAAACTTCCAATTGTTCCCAACTAATCTATCTTGGACAGCAAGCTCCCCGCTCCCTCCTCAAGCTTTGTTGTACTTCTTTAGAGTTCAGTTCTATTCTATGATCTGGTCTTGAAACAACAGCCTCTTCCTCAGCTCACAAGTACACTAGAGACCCAACTTTCTGTTGACCTCTCTAAGACTCTGGTCTTGGTCGAAGAATTACTCGTCTTTCTCACATGTACATAAAATAAACTAACTCTGACCTTTTCTCTTTTTACAAATAATTTTACAATAACGTGCTTCTCAAATAAACAGATAAGAATTTAGTACAGATTGATGCTTCTTAAATAAGTAGATATAATTTAGTACAGATTGATGCTTCTGTGTAAGCAAATATATAAATTATGCACTGGTATAAAAGTTTAAATAACTTTTATATTTTTGTGTGAGAAGTGCTTCTTGAATAAGCAAATAGATCAATTTTAGCTTTTACTCAAAAGTGCTTCTGTTTAAGCAGATATATAATTTAATGCAAATTTATAAAGAATTATTTATTCTTTATGGAGTAAAGAAAAGTCATTTTAAGTTTAAATAACTTTTAGAGTGAAAATGCTTCTGAGTAAGCAAATAAGTTATTTTAAGCTTTGAATCAAATATGCTTATATTTAAGCAGATATATTCACTTAAGTTTGTGAAATAAAAGTTTAAATAACTTTTATATTATGCAACAAGTATTTTATGAATAAATGAATTTATGAACAAATACTTGTGATGACAGATATCAAGTATAATAATTAAATCAGCTAAGTAATACTTTATATAACAAATATATTTGTTTACTCAGATAATATATAACAATATTTTATCTATTATGTGAACTTTTATAAATAATGTCACTTAGTACTATAAGGAATCGTACGGTTTGAATTCCTCTTTATAGAGGTGTATCTCCGTAGCCTTGTGGCGTCTAAGTACGACAAAATTTATAATTTCACAATTGATATTTATGTAAATATTTTCAATAGATCACCACGATTCTCAAATCCGGTTCGAATGATTCTCCTTTTTGGAGTAATATCTTAGTGTTGTTTTGAGCTATCAAGTGTCATATCTATTTTACGATATTTATATAAATAATATCAATAAAAGGTTACTAAAGACTATAAGAAATCGTACGGTTCGAATTCCTCTCTGTAGAGGTGTATCTCTGTAGCCTTGTGGCGCCCAAGTATCCTTTTATTTGATAAATAGATGAAATATAGATATATAGAATTGTGTATAACAATTTATATTCATATATCTATAAATATAAATAAGCAAGAGATAATTCAAATAAATAAATCAAATAACTTATCTCAATATGCTTAGACCAATTTCATCTTCTCAAATAATCAGAACTTTTGTAAGAAGAGAGAGATAAAGCTTTTTAGAGAGAAAGTATGTGGGAGAGAAATAAGCTTTTCTTTTTAAATGAATTGGCAAATTGAAAATGAAAAAAAGCCTCCTATTTATAGATTTTTGAAGTCGGGGGTAAAATGATATATATATATACATATTATGTTGCTATATATAAATATACGGTCCGGATCTTAAGCTCACCCCTTATCTAACATATCTTGCTCACCCCCCTTTAGCGACGAGATAGATCGGCGATTTATTAAAATCGCTATATGTTCGGTCCGTCGCTATATGTTATTCGTCGCAATATGTTGTCCATCACTAAAAGCTAAGACGACGGTTCTATATATAGCGACGGATCGAATCATCGTCCGGTCCGTCGCTAAAGGGGGGTGAGCAAGGTATGTTAGATAAGAGGTGAGCTTAAGATCCAGAGCGTATAAATATAATATATAATACATATAATGCATGCATGCACGGTTTGAAATAATTTGTCTGCACGTGCATTCATTCTTGGTTTATATATATATATGATATACTTTATATGTATGAATTATATTATAATATATATAATATTTATATCATGTAATGCATGCAAGGTAACTTATCTATAGTACTAGTAAATAACTTATGCATACACACATTTTATATATTTAAACAAATTATACTAATAGTATTATATATATATATATATATATATATATATATATGTTTATAATATGAAGTATGCATTCATGCAATAAATGAGCACTTAATTCGGTCAAAGCAATACAAAAATATGTGGACCAAAAACAAATGAACCAGCATGCTCCAAAAATCATGTCCCAAAATGGAAGTCACTTTTCATTTAACGTGCCTATATATCATACACACACTAGTTAATGTGCCTATAATATATATATATATATATATATATATATATATTACATGACATATATATTTATATATATATTATATATGCATGCAATAAATAATTTTTGAAATAATAAAATTAATTTGAGAATAAAAAGAAGATTCCCTTATGATTCAATCAAAATCTCCATCTTCTTTCCAAATTCGGTCAAACAAGCATTTGATGATCAACATATGACTTTTGTCCCAAAATGCATGACCCGATTCATTTTCAGCATATTAGCAAGCATTATCCCAATATAAGTGACCCATTTGATTTAACACTTTAAAACATCAAGATCAAGAAAATCAATTAAATAAGATTTAGAAAATATTTTTGGTCAAAGTAAATAAGATAATTAAAACAATTATAATAAAAATCCTATGGAGAGGATTCTACCCTTTTAATTAATTTATTTACTAGTTATTGTTATCATTAAAATAAAACTAAAAGTTGGAGACCCAACAGAATCCCTAAGATTCCTTTGAGCCACAAAGTCTCGGCATCAAGTCACTTAGACTAGACAATTCGATCACTAATGACCAGGATCCACCGATCCCAATTCAATCCTCAAAACCAGGATCTACTGACCCTACTTCGATCACATAGACCAGGATCCACCGACCCTTCTTCATGTTGTAGAAGTGTTTTGAGTTGTTGCTAAGATGGCTTGAATGCTCTTCATCTTATGGTACTTAGCATCATTATTGATTATCTTCTTGGTGCTTGCTGAACTCTGTTGTTGAAGCTTGATTTCTTCTGATTTTCATCATCTACTTATGATCAAAGTTGATATTTTGTTAAGCTATTAACTTGAGCTTTTTATCTTTGGTGCTTTTCATCATTGAACAATCTCAGGATCGTAGACTTGTGCTCTAAGTCTTCAGCTAGTTAATTTTGAGTGTTCATGATGAAGAGTATAATAGAGCATTGAGGTCTACCTTCTGATCTACCACTTTCACTTCATCAGCATCAACTGCATGACTTCTTTATGTTTGGATATTCAGTTCAGCCATGTCTTCTACTTTCTTAGCTCCGCGGCTCTGGTGCATTTTCTTTTAAGCTTTGTAGCTCTTTTGGTCTTTGGCTCTGTGGCTTTAACCTTTGCATATACTCATCAACTTCTTATAATCCGATGAGGTGCTGCCAAGATTAACTTTTAATCATCTTCTCTTTTGCACTTGATGGCTTTGAACATTTCTCTGCTCATAGAGTTGACCTTACTCTATGTTTTCTCTTGTTCAGTTTGATGTTCATTTCTAATGATGATTCTCCTTTTGTATTGACGTTCAGTGCTCATCATCATCATCATCTTCTTTTGAATGAAACCATCTTTTATACTACTTTAAAATCTTCCTGTTGAGAAGTATCTGTGACACCTCTAAATCCGGGTACTTTATTTTCACAGGATTTGGTGTTTACTGTCCAATTATAACACATATAACTACCCATAAATAAATGAAACTGTGACGCTCCCAAATTCGAGTACTTGAAACTCGTACTTAGTGCTCCACGATAACATTCATTCAACTACTTAATGTATTAATTAAACAAAATTATTATATCAAAGTTATCTACCTTCCCAGTCTCGAGAACCTTTAAGTCTTACATTACATGATAAATATTATATTATCTTACTACAAACAGTCATAACAACATAATTTAACCTACTCCTTCAGCTTTGTCCTTGCTAGAACCTTCAGGTTGTACTAGTTTAGCTGAAAACATTTAAATTTAAAGCAAGAATGAGCATTTGAGTGAAGTAAACTGAAACAATACTGAACGACATATTAATTCTATTTTATTTTTGAAACTACATACTGACTATAAATTTGGAAACAATTTAATAAACTATGAACTTTATTTTAATTTTTGAAAAGGTTAAACAGAACTTCATCTAAAAACCATCATGTCTTACGGACACGGAGGGTGATCAGCTTGTTATGCCCTGTATTGATCAATACTACTTGTTTGAACGATAAGTTCGTTCAGCTGGTCCGCCTTTGGTGCATAAAAGTTTTTCTTGTTTGGGATGTTCATAATTAATCTGAAATCTGAATTAAAATAATTCAACTGAGTAACAATAATATTCTATCCTGGTCAACAATATTTTTAAATAACATATACATATCTGAAAACTAGTAGGTATGTGTCAATATGTGATTAAATACATTCATTATCCAAGTGAGGGCACTTGAATAATCTTACTTAACTATCTATCACCAGAGTATATATTGATCATACACTATTACGGTAATGGTAAACGAATAGGGTTTGATAACTGGCATGAATACTAATGTTGAAATACATGACCGATAATTGTAGAGTTTAATAACTTATATAACATGAGTATAATTCGATAACTTACTTACATAGGATTATTGTATAAGTAGATACAAAGAGTAAGGATACTTGCCTGATCTGTTGCTTACACAACTTAGTTTTATCTTTTATACTGAAACCTATCATTCATAAGATTATTCTTTTGATCAGAATAATATATCATAACACCTAACACTGCTATTTGCAGTTATCATATAGCTTAAACACATTGTCACATAGTTATAATAGTCATTCTAACATAAATAATGACTTATCAGGTCAATCTATATAAATTTGGGTTAACTTTGGATTCATTTCGATGTACCGACGGCTTTATCGGGTAATAATCAAGTTTATATTTACTTAAACTCTATTCTGTAACTTCAATACTATAGTAGATGATTTAAATATTAATCATATTATTCTTCAAGGTATTATAATAATTTATCATGATTTTTCAACCAATTTGAAATCATTTTTAAATGATTAAATACAAAATAATTTCATTATCATTAATATTTAAATAATATAAAAATATTAATGAAATACTTGACAAAATATCTAAGTTATTAATAATAACTCAAAATATTTTTAAAACATTTATTTTACCCTTAAATGATTTTTAAAACATTTAAAATCATTTTTAAATGATCACCATTAATATTTAAATATTAATGTATTATTCATGAAAATATTAAAAGTCATTTATTATAATTTAAAATATTTTTTTTAATCATTTATATCATTTTAAATGATTTTTAAATCATTGAAACCATTTTTAAAATATTTATTTAATATAAATATTAAATTAACCTATTATCATTAATTTTAAATTATTAATGAAAATTACTTTAAAATATTAATAGTCATAATTTATAACTTCAAATATTTTTAAACACCTTATTATCATTTAAAATAATTTTATAATATAAAAATCATTTTAACCCATTTAATTAATACATTTATTAAATAAATTTAATACCATTAATATCCAAATAAATATTAATATTAATGAAAAATATGTCAATTTATCAAAAGTTAATTTTTATAACTTAAAATAATTTTTAAAAGCTGATTTTGTAATTTTTAGGAATTTATTTCTATATTTAAAGAATTTTTCTGAATTTAGAAAACAAAAATAATTAAATTAAATCGTTAAAGGCTTTAGCGACGTTTACATCATTTATGTAGTGTTCTTGAGGCTCAAGAACACTGACAATCAGTGTTCATGGTGCCTACTTTGACCATCTGTAACTTATTGGTCATGTTGTTTCTGGGAAAGGTCTTGTAATGATCGTGTAGTATACATGTAATACTACATGAATCAAGCATTAACTAAGTCATACAATCACACAGCATGAAGATCTGGCCATTCAAAGTTGTTTTTAGAACTTTCTGGGTTTTCCAGAAACCCAGTACTTCATGGGTCCATTTTGAGACTCAATTTTGTTTAGGTTCTGGTCATTGTTAATGCGATCTAATGGTTTAGGCTTGTAGTCCACATGTCAGGGTACACATATCAATCATCAAATCGGCTTAACTACATCAGATACATAAGATATCATTCAGTCAAAGGTTGTCAGAAAACATGTTCTTACGATTTCTGGGTTTTTCAGAAACTTTAACCGTGAACGAGTTGGCTAGTTTGACCAACAATTACTTTCATTCTGTTGTTTATCTAGGTGATTTAGGAGCATGAATATGTAGTACACATACAAGAGTATAGTCTAGATACATTAACACAAACAAAACATCAAACACATGCAAGATCTGGGACCTTAAACATCTTGTCAGACACTGAAAAACCAATTCTGGGTTACCCAGAATTTAAAAGTCAATGCCGAGTAGGCTTGTAACACCCCCTTTCCGACATAGAAATAGAGGTTACTCAAACACAACAAAATTGAAATGAAAGCTTTATGTCATAAAAGAATGGTCTCATAAAGATTAAATATCACAAGACAAACTATAATAAATATCACATTGGCTCAAACCATAGTCGAAGGTAATTATTAAAATTCTAAATAAACTGACATATCAAGCCTAAACAGAATATTTCTAAACCATTGGAATGAAGGGAGCTCTCATCACACTTGCCCTTGATCCCCCTGATTACCTGCCGGAAGAAAAACATAGCATAAGCCAAATGCCCAGTACGGATATAGAATTAAAAGAATAATGAAACGAAATAACTACCACAATTAAATAAACTGAACTGTAACGAACAAATCTAACACAACGAAATGATAGGCTGGATCAAATGGTTGGGTGTTATTTCATACCTAGCTCAAAACAAATAGTAATATACCTTGCCACACATGCAAGTCAAATAATGCCACACAGGCAATCAAAATAATGCCACACAGGCAATCACACATCGGACTGTGCAATCCAGATGCATGCAAAATCGGAAGGTGTGTTTGGCACAAACATCACCACTCCGCAGAACAGAACAGAACAGAAAACTAGGGTTGACCCATACGCCTCCCACAACATAACACCAAATGACCAACTCCCACCAGAGCACAAAATGGAGACGCCGTGGACTGATCACACCGCCACGAAATGTGTCATGCCTCGGTGCCAAGAGGACATGCCTGTGGTACCCCCACAGGTGGTTATAGCTCAGGTATACCCTACGGTATTCTAACAAAATATAATGCCACAACACATGCGACAAAATATCAATACAAAAGGGTTCTAACATGTACATGTTAAATCAAACGAATCATCAACACAAGTCTCTAAAAATATAATAACATGTACATCACTATAAATATCATAATAGAATTTAGACATGATACACTAGTCTAAAGAGTACAAATATGAGTTCTAATACAACGCCAAAACAAATTTATCACAATAAATTGACAAGGAACAATTATGAGAGGCAATACTAAATTTCGAACGAATAACGAAACGAACAAATCAAAGACAAAAGAGTCTCGCTAAAAGAGTACAGAACCCGTACTTGAATTAAGCAAAGTAATACCCAAAATTCCAATAACACTCGTTTAGACTCTCTCCGTCCAATCTAATAAATTTATAAAATTTTATTACAATATCATCATTAATAACGTAATACTATTAAATTTATTATTAACCTTTATGTCTTTAACAGTAAAATTAATTTGTTTAAGTTAATATAAATAACTTCTAATTTAATTTATCAATCTGGTTTGTAAGTTTCATTCTATAGCTTAATTCTTATTAAAATATTATATATATAATAAATATATACTGACGCCCTTTGGTCTTACTGACATAGCCTTGAATTATATACATACACAGTAATAATCTTAGGAAAGAAAAAAAAACTTGTTGTAATCATTATGCATAACATATATAACCACGTGCTTCGTTTGAAAAAAAAAACTGAAAGGATTTCATAAAATTGAATTAATTTAATTGAATTAGAGAGCAACAAGTCTTTATTGAAGATCAATTAGCATTAGATAACAATATGTCATTAATGTGACGCCCCCAAAATTAGGTATACATCACCCATCTTGGGTCGACACTTACATGGTACAGAATTTAAATACAACTTATTAACATAAGCTGTAGGTATAATATCGACATAAACTGTGAGTTTAAATACAAATATCGCTCTACTAGATATTATACAAACTCAAACAAAAAAGTCCTCAATACAGATTATTATCACACTATTTTACGAATAGTGAAGACTACTAATCTTATCTTGAGGACCATCACTCGTTTCCCAGACTCGTCCCGGCTATATTATCATTTCACGAAGAAAAAAGTGAAAGAAAGGGTGAGCTCAACTAGCCCAATAAGAAATATTATGACTAAGATAATGCGAATAAATTATCAATAGTCTTCAATAATGTTAAACCGATAAAATACAATAGACAACCCAGTTTAATCTGCAGTGAATATGAATCCATTTAAAAGAGTCAAGTAGAAAATAAAGTCTACTATCTTTTAGGTTTTAAAAGGTTTTTCATCACTTTTTTATAGTTGAGACTCGACTTTAATAAATATTTCACATCATCGAATCACCCCGCACTACTCTGCCGAGGATATTCTTTAGTATCACGACCACAATTATTCATGCACTACGGGCCAAGAATATTTGTGTATTCATTAATGGTCATGATCATGCCAACAATCGTCCATCAATGCACTACTGACAACGAGGATTTTTATCACATCATTTGTAACATTACGGTCATGATTACACCAATAGTCTCTGGTCATAATCATACCAAGTCCATCTATGCACTACAGGCCACATATGACTTTCAAAAAAATATAAACATGAGGATGATGACAATGATATAAGAATTCAATAAAACAAGTTCAAGAATTATTAACGTCCAAATTATCAACATGATCTTTGTTTTGTAGAGTAAAATTCAAGAATGATCGTAAGAATATTTCCATGAAAAGATCTTTGGATGAATCGCAAATATCAAGGATAATCTACTAATTTCATGGAGTATAGAAGTCAAAGTTTTAACCAACCGGGTATAATAAAGAATGGAATAACAAAAGAAATCACCATGCATGCGATAGACCGCAGCAGCATGGTTATTCAATGAATAATAAATAACGGAACCGTGTCGTGAAATTCACACCAAGCGGGATGTTCCAATGAATAATAAAGATGGAACCGTCATCCTGTAAAACACACGAGATAGGATATTCCAATGAGAATAATAATAAAGATTTTAACCAGTCCGATGTAAAAACACACGCATGGATGTTCCAACAGAATAATAAAGATGGAACCAGTCCGGTGTAAAACACAGACGCATGGATGTTCCAATGTAATAATAATAAAGAGCGGAACCAGTCCGGTGTAAAACACCTGCATGTGATGTTCCAATGAGAATAATAGAAGAATGTCACCAAGTATAGGGTAAACCACTTATACGAGTTATTCCAATGAATAATAAGCAATGGAATAACAACAGTTCTCTTCATGAATAAGAAAGAATAACACCCCTTACATTTGGTAGGAGATTGAATCTTTACAGCGGTGTAGTAACAAAATACTCTTCTTCTTTCTCTTATTCTCTCTATACTTTCTCTCTCTATAGCTTGAATGAATTAAGTGAAAATAATGAAGCCCTAAGCCTCTATTTATAGAAGATTTCTAGCTTAGCACTTTTGTTAGAAAAGGCAAGTGGCTTGACGATCGGGTTTGGCCTTTGTAATGTGAAACGACAAGTGGTTCGACGCCTGTAATGTGAAACGACAAGTGGTTCGACGTCTGGTAAAGATAATTACTATTAACGAAGGTAAATACTATTGACAAAGGTAAATACTATTCACAAGGGTAATTACTATTAGCGAAGGTAATTACTTATTGACGAAGGTAAATACTATTCACAAGGGTAATTACTATTGACGAAGGTAATTACTATTGACGAAGGTAAATACTATTGACGAAGAGACTCTTAGATGATGACATATGAGCCCCCATAAAATAATCAAACTTACCACAAATCATTTTTTTTTTTCATCAACACATATTTAATCTTTCAACAATTATTAATCATTTATAACTTGTCGTCTCAATTATTGATTTAATACTATAACATATTATACAGATGATACTGTGACAATAATTGAATCAATAATATAAGAGATATGATCACGAAATTCTCGTAGCAATAATTGAGCATAGGTGAGTGACTTCTCACGTAAGCATCAATAATCAATCTGAGTGTCTTACTTATGCAACTACTGGCGTATTCTTGTACTTTTACCACCGGTAGTTCAACAGTTTTAACGGTAACACCTCCGCCGTTATTTTTATAAAATATTTTTGTCGTTTTCTCAATCCGACAATAATTCTTTTGTGGGGTCCACCAATGATTGAGCCATTGTACGAATATTCCCTAACAAAAAGAATATTCCCCGACCAAACGAATATTTTATAACAACTTGCATACTTTGCAAAATTTATAAATATTACCCACAACTATAACATTATATCAAATTTATTCCATAATATTCAAAAATAATATTTATAGAAAAATTCATCTTTATTTATAAAAGTCGGGTTCTTACAACCTCCCCTTCTTATGAAATTTTGCCCTCGAAATTAGGGTACGTACCTGGTATGTTGAAGAGGTAAGGATACCTTGATTTCATTTCAGATTCTAACTCCCAAGTCATTTCCTCAACATCGTGGTTCCTCCACAAAACTTTGACTTGAGGTATAACCTTGGAGCGTAGAATATGTTCCTTCTTATCCAAAATTTGAACAGGAACCTCTTCATACGTCAAATCTTCCGCTATTTCATCCGGTTCTAACTCAATAATATGGTTCAGGTCTTTCACATATTTACGTAACATAGATATGTGAAAATGTTATGAACACGAGACATATTTGGCAGAAAGCGAGTCTATAGGCCACAGTTTCTACTCGATCGAGGATTAAAAATGGACCGATGAATCGAGGGTTAAGTTTTCCTCTCTTTCCAAATCTTGTAACTCCTTTCCATGGAGCAACTCTTAACAACACATGATCTCCTATATCGAATTCCACGTCCTTTCGATGAAGATCAGCATAACTCTTTTGTCGATTTTGTGAGGTTTTTATACGTTGTCGGATCGTTTGAATCTTTTCCGTAGTCATACGTACCAACTCCGGTCCCAACAACGTTGCTTCACCCACCTCATCCCAAAGATCTTTGAGAACGACACTTTCTTCCATCTGGCAACGCTTGAATGGAGCCATGCCATACTTGCTTGATAAGCTGTTGTTGTAGGAAAACTCCACCAATGGTAAGAACTTGTCCCAACTCCCTTGAAATCAAGGACACAGAGTCTTAATAGATCTTGAAGAGTTTGAATAGTCCTCTCCGATTGTCCGTCCGTCGAGGATGATATGCTTAGAGCTAAATCGTAAGTCTGCTGTGCCCCATAGCTTTTTGCAAACTAACCCAAAATCGTGAAGTGAATCTTGGGTCTCGATCGAAACTATGGATCTGGCATACCATGCGATCTTACAATCTCGTTTATGTACATACTGACGAAGCAAGACGTTCAAGTGTATAAGTTTCTCGTGTCGGTAAGAAATGAGCGGACTTGGTCAACTATCAACAATGACCCAAATCGCATCAATGCCTTGAGAAACCTTAGGAAGACCGTGTGCTTAAATCCATGGTAATGTGCTCCCACTTCCATTACGGAATTTCAAGTGGTTGCAATGGACCTTTTGGTACTTGATGCTCGCTTTAACTCGTTGACAAGTTAGACACCTTGAGATAAACAAATTATCTCTCTCTTTCATATTGCTCCACCAAAATGTATGCCGAATATCATGATACATTTTGGTACTCCCGAGATGGATTGCAAATGGTGTGTTGTGTGCCTCCATCATGATATTATACTTTAAATCATCGGTCGTTAGGAACACAAAGTCTGGAGTTGACTCAAGTATTCCTTCTTCATCGATTCTTGCTTCCTAAGATAGCACCTTCTTGCACTTTCTTCCTCATATGCATCGGCTCCAGTGCAGTAGCTTCGCAAGCGACTTTAACTTTATCAATTAAAGTCGGTTCTACTCGTATACTCGCTATCATCACATGCGTCCCTGGAGTCTTTAATTCTATCTCCATCCTTTGCAAGTCACACAAAATGGGCCTTTACGTTGACAATATCGCACTCGTACTTGCATATGATTTTCTACTCAATCGTCGGCTACCACGTTAAACTTTTCGAGGATGGTATTGGATGGTATGATCATAATCTTTCAATGATTCAAGCCAACGTCGTTGTCGCATGTTGAGTTCCTTTTGAGTGAAGAAATATTTGAGGCTTTTATGATCCGTAAAGATCTCCACTTTCTCCCCATACAAGTAATGCCTCCAAATTTTAAGTGCAAAGACAACAACCGCTAACTCTAGATCATGAGTAGGATAATTCCTCTCATATTCTTTGAGTTGTCGCGAGGCATAAAGCTATTACTTTTCCATGTTGCATGAGAACACATCCCAACCTTTGCCCCTCAAGCATCATCATAGATGACAAATCCCTCCGAGCGGATGGTATTGTCGAGAGCAGTCTTGAAATAAGTCTCCTCTTGAGTTCTTGAAAACTCTTCTCACATTCTTCGCTCCAACCGAACTTTGTATCTTTCCGAGTCACCGAAAGTCGATGGAATAGCGATTCGAGAAAATCCTTCCACGAATCTCCGATAATAACCAATTAAACCGAGAAAGCTACGTGCTTCCGGTCATCGATTTAGGTTGTTCCCGACTTTGAATAGCTTCAATCTTTCTTTGGGTCAATGATATTCCATGACTTGATACCACGTGCCCAAGGAATGCTACTTCTTCAAGCCAGAACTCGCATTTCTTCAACTTGGCATAAAGCTTATATTCACGAAGCTTTTGGAGTGTCAGCCTCAAGTGTTGCTCATGATCTTCACGGCTTTTGGAATAAATATGGATGTCATCAATAAAGACGACCACAAAGTGATCTAAATATTCCTTGAATACTCGGTTCATCATATCCATGAAGGCAGCAGGAGCATTAGTCAATCCAAAGGACATGACTAGGAATTCATAATGCCCGTCTCGAGTTAAAGCGAAAGTCTTTGGAATGTCGTGGTTCTAATCTTCAATTGGTGATATCCTAACGAAGATCAATCTTTGAAAAGAATTTGGCTCCTTGCAATCGGTCAAACATGTCATCAATACGTGGCAATGGATACCTATTTTTGATGGTGGCGTGATTCAACTCCCGATAATCAATACAAAGTCGCATACTCCCATCTTTCTTCTTCACGAATAGAGCAGGAGCACCCCAAGGAGAAGTACTAGGGCGAATAAAGCCAATGTCTAACAATTCCTGCGGTTGGGTCTTTAACTCCACGAAGTTCAATAGAGCCATTCGATATGGGGCTTTGGAAATAGGTTTTGTCTGGGGTTCAAGGTCGATACAAAATTCAATTTCACGCTTTCTAGGGTAGGCAGGCCAGAAGTTCTTGAGAATCGTCAGAAATTTATTAACAATAGGAATATCGTTTAAAAGCGGCGTATTTTTATTTAAATCGTGACATGAGCTAAGAAAGCTTGACATCCGTTTTCAATAAGCGAATAGCTTTATGACTTGAGATGGCCGTGATTGATTTTAATGGTTTGGTCGTTTGAATTCGCATAATAGGTTGATTAGGAATATGAAAACTAACAACCTTACGAAAACAATCAATTTTGCATGATAAGTAGTTAACCAATCAATCCTTAGAATCACGTCAAATGCAAGTATTTTTAATGAAATAAGATCGACGGGTAATGTGAGGGTACCGATTTGAACCAAACAAGACTTATAAACAATTGGATGTAATGAAGGTTTCTCCCAACGGAGTTTCCACAGATAAGTCAAAGTCTAATTTCTCTGAGTCAAATTTAATCGATGAGCGCAAGTAGGAGAAATAAAAGAATGGGTAGAACCCAGATCAAATAAAGTATAGACTTCATTAGAGTTTATGATAAGCTTACCCGTGATGACCTCATTCGGATTCCTTGCTCTTTGGGAGGTCACAACAAATGCTCTCCTCAGACTACTGGGTTTTTGAATTTTTGGGATGGCCTTTGGTGCCTCCATCCTAGCTCAATTTGTCTTGATGGCGACAAAATCGAGCTAAGTGACCTTCTCTTCCACAATTATAACATGCTTTGGACGGCATGACGCAGTTTGGACTGATGTGTCCCTCTCCTCCGCATTTGAAGCATATGATAGGTGGTCTTTCTCCTTCCTTAACAATGGGTGCTGGTGCTGACGTCTTTCCATCATTGTTGAATCTCTTTTCTTGAAATGTCCATTCTTATTGTTTTGTACGATTACCACCGGTGGTTACCATATCGCTTTGTTGATTCCCTCCACGCTTGTTGTCACCGCCTCGATGACTATTCTCGCCGGTATTATAATTTCTTAAATTGCTCTCTTTTAGTTGCGTTGACTCATTATCGCGCTCCACTAACTGAGCCCTATTTACAACATCTGAATACAAACACAGTTTATGAGAAATAAGATGTTGACGTATCTCCGGCTTCAAACCTCTTAAAACATTCGCGCCATTCTCTCTTCATTATCCACCAAGTGGGACGCAAACCGTGATAACTCCGCAAATTTTGCCTCGTATTGCGACACGGTCATATTGTTTTGTTCCAACTTGATAAACTCCACCTCCTTCATGTGGCGAATACTTTCGGAAAGTATTTGTCGTTGAAACGACTCTAGAACTTCTCCCAAGATATCTTCATGACAATTTGGTTGAGTCGTTTCTACCGATTCCCACCAATAATCCGCCTCTCACAACATAAAAGCGTGAAAGGGAACCTTTTGCTCCTCGGAGCATCCCAAGACATCAAATATCTTGGTAATCTGCTTTATCCATGCTTCCGCGAAGTGGTTTTGGCTCTCCTTAAACTCCGGTGGTCCCAGCTCCTTAAATTATTTAGCGGTGACCGCCGAGAGTTTTCCGTGTTTCCACCTACGTTTTGGACGAGAGTCGCTCTACTTTCTTTGTTGCATAAATTGCATAAAGCCTCTGAACATTTGATCATTCGTCATTTGGTCGGTGTTGTTGTTTTGCTTGAGGATTGTCGCCTTCACGATGCACATTATCCTCGATTATTGATATGTGGTGAATCAACAATCGCCTGCGCTCCATTGCTATTCTCAACATTCTCATATGTCATTTTCAGATACTGCCACAAAACAAAAGGTTAATTGACATGTAACAAATTATCCCTATCTTCTGACCAACCAATAAAATATCACATAAACGTAGGTAGGTCATACTAGCGAAGGTATTCCCGTCTCTCCCTCCTAGTACTATTCTCACATCTTAGCCAGGATCATATCCTAAGCTCGATACCAACTTGTGACGCCCCCAAAATTAGGTATACATCACCCATCTTGGGTCGAACACTTACATAGTACATGTAATTTAAATACAACTTATTAACATAAGCGTAGGTATACAATACGACATAAGCGTGAGTTTAAATACAAATATCGTCTACTAGATATTATACAAACTCAAACAAAAAGTCCTCAATCAGATTATTATCACACTATTTTACGAATAGTGAGGGACTACTAATGCTATCTTGAGGACCATCACTCGTTTCCCAGACTTCGTCCCAAATATATTATCATTTCAAGAGAAAACGGTGAAAGAAAGGGTGAGCTCAACTAGCCCATGAAGAAATATTATGACTAAGATAATGCGAATAAATTATCAATAGTCTTGATAATGTTAAACCGATAAAATACAATAGACAACCAGGTTTAAGCTGCAGTGAATATGCAATCCATTTAAAAGAGTCAAGTAGAAAATAAAGTCTACTATCTTTTAGGTTTTAAAGGTTTTTCATCATTTGTTTATAAATTTGAGACTCAAATTTTAATAAATATTTCACATCATCGAATCACCCCGCACTACTCTGACCAAGGATATTCTTTAGTATCCGACCACAATTATTCATGCACTACGGGCCGAGAATATTTGTGTATTCATTAATAATCATGATCATGCCAACAATCATCCATCAATGCACTACTACCAATCGAGGATTTTTATCACATCATTTGTAACATTACGGTCATGATTACACCGAATAGTCTCTGGTCATAATCATACCAAGTCCATCTATGCACTACAGCCTGAATACAGATGACTTTCAAAAAATATAAACATGAGGATGATGACAATGATATAAGAATTCAATAAAACAAGTTCAAGAATTATTAACGTCCAAATTATCAACATGATCTTTGTTTTGTAGAGTAAAATTCAAGAATGATCGAGAAAATATTTCCATGAAAAGATATCTTTGGATGAAACGCAAATATCGAGGATATTCTACTAATTTCATGGAGTATAGAAGTCAAAGTTTTAACCAATTTGGGTATAATAAAGAATGGAATAACAAAAGAAATCACCATGCATGCGATAGAATCGCATGCAGACGAGTTATTCCAACGAGAATAATAAATAACGGAACGGTCGTCGTGAAATTCACAATACAGGTGATGTTCTAACGAGAATAATAAAGATGGAACCGGATCCGGTGTAAAACACACGCATAGGATATTCCAGCGTAGAATAATAAAGATTTTAACCGGTCCGGTGTAAAACACATGCACGAGGATGTTCCAATGAGAATAATAAAGAGCGGAACCAGTCCGGTGTAAAACACACGAGCGTGATGTTCCAATGAATAATAATAAAGATTTTACCGAGTCCGGTGTAAAACACACAGAGCATGGATGTTCCAATGTAATAATAGAAGAATGTCACCAAGTATAGGGTAAACCACTTATACTGAGTTATTCCAATGAAATAATAAGCAATGGAATAACAACAGTTCTCTTCATGAATAAGAAAGAATAACACCCCTTACATTTGGTAGGAGATTGAATCTGCCGCCGTGTTGGAACCAAATACTCCTCTTCTTTCTCTCTTATTCTCTCTATACTTTCTCTCTCTATAGCTTGAATGAATTAAGTGAAAAATAATGAAGCCCTAGGCCTCTATTTATAGAAGATTTCTAGCTTAGCACTGCTTAGTGTGAAAAGGCAAGTGGCTTGACGAATTGGTTTGGCCTGTAATGTGAAACGACAAGTGGTTCGACGTCTGGTAAAGATAATTACTATTAACGAAGGTAAATACTATTGACAAAGGTAAATACTATTCACAAGGGTAATTACTATTAACGAAGGTAATTACTATTAATGAAGGTAAATACTATTCACAAGGGTAATTACTATTGATTTAAGGTAATTACTATTGACGAAGGTAAATACTATTGACGAAGAGACTCTTAGATGATGACATATGAGCCCCCCATAAAATAATCAAACTTACCACAAATCATTTTTTTTTCATCAACACATATTTAATCTTTCAACAATTATTAATCATTTATAACTTGTCGTCTCAATTATTGATTTAATACTATAACATATTATACGAGATGATCTTGTGACAATAATTGAATCAATAATATAAGAGATATGATCAAAGAATTCTTCAGAGTAATAATTGAGCATAGCTAAGTGACTTCTCACGTAAGCATCGATAATCAATACCGCAGTGCTACTATGCAACTACGCCAGATTCATCGTACTTTTACCACCGGGTAGTTCAATGCTTTTAACGGTAACACCTCCGTAGTTATTTTTATAAAATATTTTTGTCGTTTTCTCAATCCGCCAATAATAATTTCCATTAGGGGTCCACCAATGATTGAGCCATTGTGCACGAATATTCCCTAACAAAAGAATATTCCCAGAGCCAAACGAATATTTTATAACAACTTGCATACTTTGCAAAATTTATAAATATTACCCACAACTATAACATTATATCAAATTTTTCCATAATATTCAAAAATAATATTTATAGAAAAATTCATCTTTATTTATAAAAGTTTGGGGTCTTACAACTAACTTCCCATGTGAGCTTGTCTTAGATTAGCGAAAAATACACGCCTAAATATAAATATATGACTTACTTGAAATCGAAACTCAATTTCTTGTTCTCTTATCTTCCACAAAAGTGAATCAGATTTCCTCTTCCTTTTTTTCCTCTGTAGTAGGCGAAGACGTTCCCCCTTTTTTTTTCGGTTAAACCCCGGTGATGTATGAGATAGATTAGGGTTTAAATATTTATTTATATAACTGATGAACTCTCCTAATTTAAATAGAAATTTTAATTTTACCCACCTATAAATTAAATCAAATTAGTTTTAAGGCCCAATTTTATCAACTTAATTTATTCATCATTTATTAATACTTATTAGCCCAAAAGTAAATGACTAGCTTGACCCAAATAAAAGACAAAGTACAATTAATACAATTTAAAACAAAATATTTTTTTTTATTTAATATATTTTTTTTCCGGGTATTACATCACCTACCCCTTAAAAAGGATTCAGTCCCCGGAATCAAAAGAATAGAACACACCTAATTTTCAAAGAGATGCGGATACTCCGCTCGAATAGACTCCTCCATTTCCCAAGTAGCTTCCCGCTCTGAATGGTTTCTCTACGAAACCTTAACGAACGGAATTGTCTTCCTTCTCATAATCTTGACGGTCCAAAATCACCTCGGCTTGTTCCTCATAAGTAAGATCGTCCCGATTCTTATCGAACAGATATTGCACCACATGCAACGGATGATAATGATAACTCCTCAACACCGACACATGGAACACATTATGCACGTGAGCTAGCTGCAGAGGCAAAGCTAATCGATACGCAACTACACTAACTTTCTCCAAAATCTCAAATGGACCAATATAACGCGCACTAAGCTTCCCTTTCAACCCAAATCGCCGAATGCCCTTCCAAGGAGAAATTTTTAGAAACACATGCTCACCAGGTTCAAACTCTAAAGTCCTCCTATACTTATCAACATAACACTTCTGCCGTGATCGAGCCGACTTCAATTTCTCCATAGCCACCGCTACCTTCTCCGTAGTGATTTGGACTAACTCAGGCCCTTCTATGGCCCTTTCGCCAACCTCATCCCAACAAGTTGGTGCCCGACACTTCCTACCATACAATGCCTCAAAAGGAGCCATTCCAATACTTACATGCCAGCTGTTGTTATAAGAAAACTCAACTAGGCTCAAGTAATCATCCCAATTACCTGACCATTTAAGTGCACAAGACCTCAACATGTCCTCCAACGTCTGAATAGTCCGTTCGGATTTCCCATCAGTTTGTGGATGGAAAGAAGTACTAAAGTTGAGCCGAGTGCCCCAAGCTCGTTGAAACCCTTTCCAAAACTGTGAAGTGAACCGCGGATCCCGATCTAAAACAATAGACACCGGAGTACCATGAAGTCTAACAATCTCCTGCTAAAAGATATGTGCCAACCTATCCACCGATTAACCCTCATGGATAGCCAAAAAGTGTGTCGACTTAGTCTGTCGGTCCACTACTACCCAAATGGCATCATTCTTCTTAAAAGTCTTTAGCAAACCAGTCACAAAATCCATCGCGATATCCTTCCACTTTCACACTTGAATGTCTAACTATTGCAGCAAACCACTAGCTCGTTGATGTTCTATCTTCACTTGTTGACAAGTGAGGCACTTTCCAACATATTCAGCCACGTCTCGTTTCATCCCATTCCACCAAAAATTCTTCTTCAAGTCCCTATACATCTTTGTAGAACCTGGATGAATAGAAAATGGTGAACTATGAGCCTCCGCCAACACAGCCTCCCGAATGATTGGATCAGACGGCTCACCCAACCAAATCACACCATGGTCATCAATACGAAACTCAAGCTGCTTGCCCTCCTCTAAATTCTGTGCCATACTCCATAATTCCCCATCTTCTTTTTAAGCTTCTTTGACCCGCGAGATAAGATAGGGCTCTACTATCATACCCGCCAAAAGCTCATCTGAACCTCGTACATACAACTCCAACTCGATCTGCTCCATATCCGAAATAAGTTGAGGTTGTGTAATAAGGGTTGCTACACTCCCTGAACTCTTTCGACTAAGAGCATCTGCAACCACATTTGCTTTCCCCGGGTGATACTGAATCCTCACATCATAATCTTTTAGAAGCTCCAACCAACGCCTCTGCCTCATGTTGAGGTCTTTCTGAGTGAAGATGTATTTAAGACTTTTGTGATCTGTGAAGATATCACAAGTCTCTTCATACAAATAATTCCTCCAAATCTTTAGGGCAAAGATCACGGCTGCCAACTCCAAATCATGTGTGGGGTAATTCACCTCGTAAGGTTTAAGCTACCTAGAAGCATAAGCAATCACCTTACCGTGTTGCATCAAAACACACCCCAAGCCCTTCTAAGAAGCATCACTATAAATCTGGTAACCTCTTGTCCCCGACGACAATACAAGTATAGGAGCTGTCACGAGTCGTTTCTTCAATTCCTCGAAACTCTTCTCACGCTCCTCATTCCACACAAACTTCGTGCCCTTTCTCATCAATTGAGTCAATAGTAAGGCAATCAAAGAGAATCCTTCCACAAATCTCCTATAATACCCTGCCAAACCCAAGAAACTTCTAATCTCCATCACCGTAGTAGGTCTTGGCTATTAAGTGATAGCCTCAACCTTCGCAGGATCCACCTTAATGCCTTCAGCAGAAATAACATGTCCCAAAAATGCGACCTGCTCCAACCAAAACTCGCATTTAGAGAATTTAGCATACAGTTTCTCTTTCCGCAAAATCCCCAACACTGTGCAAAGATGTTCCTCATGCTCTTCCTTAGACTTGGAGTAAACCAAAATGTCATCAATAAATACAATAACAAATTGGTCCAAGTACTCCCTGAACACCCGATTCATCAAATCCATAAACACTGCTGGAGAGTTAGTCAACCCGAATGGCATCACTAGAAACTCGTAATGCCCATATCGAGTACGAAAAGCTATCTTAGGGATATCCTCATCCCTCACCCTCAACTGATGATAGCCCGACCTCAATTCTATTTTAGAAAATTATTTCGCCCCCTGAAGTTGGTCAAACAAGTCATTAATCCTCGACAATGGATACCGATTCCTGATGGTAATCTTGTTCAACTCCCTGTAGTCTATGCACAGCCTCATAGACCCTTCCTTCTTCTTCACAAAAAAAATTGGAGCACCCCGTGGAGAAACACTCGGTCGAATCACACCACGAGCTAACAGTTCGTGCAACTGCTCTTTCAATTCTTGCAACTCCAACAGTGCCATCTGATACGGCGCCTTAGAGATAGGCTCTGCACCAGGAACAAGCTCAATAGCATCGAAAAAGTCACGAACAATTGGAACATCCTCAATACGGGACTCACCCTTAGAGGTATCTTTCACAAACGCCAAATACCCCTCACAACCCTTTGCCACCAACTTTTCAGCCTTCAAAGCTGAAATTAACTTCACCACTCTACTCGGCTGTGAACCCTGAAACACGAATTCTGGAGACTTCATATCTCCAAAGATAACCTTATTCGCCTGACAATTGATAGTGGCCTGGTGCTTATCCAACTAGTCCATCCCAAGAATGACATCAAAATCGTGCATACTCATCGGAAGAAGATTAGCCCTACAAATCTTATCCCCAAAACTGATCGCACACCCTCGATACAAATCGGAAATAACGATAGAAGTCCCCGTCGGGGTAGCAATAGACATAACAGAATCTAAAGACTGAGATGGCACAACCAGGTGCCGGACAAAAGACTGAGCAACAATGGAATGAGTAGAACCCGTATCAAACAAAATAGACGCCTCACAATTGCCAACTAAAAGAGTGCCAGAAATAGTACCTAGCGCACCTGCCGCCTGGTTATACGTCAAGGCAAATACTCGACCACCTTGACGCCGACCTCCATTGCCACCATTATCACCACCTTCACCATTACCGCGTGGACCAGTACAATCCCTAGCAATATGACCCATTTGTCCACACAAGAAGCATGCACCTGTGAGTCTGTGGCACTATCTCCCCGGATGATTAGCCCCACAAGTAGCACAAGGAGCTATCGAAATGAGATTTGGGTTACCCGCACCAGCTGGTCTTGGATAACGACCCTAATTTTGTCCCTGCTGACGATTCTGCCACTACTGACAATTTTGACCATGCCAAGGTAGCTGAAGCTAACAATTCTGACCTTGTTATGGCATCTGCTGATAACCCCTGTTCTAATTCTGGCCACGCCACTGCCCTTGCTGGCCACCACGGTTCCAATTCCACTGAACACCCTGATTCTTCTCGTGCTGACCCGAAGTTTAACCCTGCTGGTCATCTCTGTCCCTCTTTCGACTCCCTTCCGATTTAGAAAACCGAAAGTTCAGTCTCTCCATCTCAATATTCTTAGCAGCATTGGCCACTGCTGACACATCTGCAAACTTGTTGTTAATGAGAAGTTGTTGATACTTGTAATGGATTCTCCACTTGAATTTCTCTGCATGTTCCACTGCAGTCCCTGCTGAGGTTCCTGCAAAGCCGGCCAACCTAGTGAACCTCGTCATAAAATCCGTGATGGACTCATCATCTTTCTGTCGAATAGACAGATACTCTCTGGCATAGGCCTCTTTATCAGCAGCTGGAAAATACTATTGATAAAAGACCTCACAAAACTCAGCCCAACCAAGTGTTTCAACATAACCATCACCCTTTGTTGTTTTCATCGCTTTCCACCACCTCTGTGCATCCCCTTCTAGCTTGTAAAATGCAAGCAATACTCTCTGATTATCGGAGCACCCCAACACATCAAAGATCTTCTCTAGGTGAGCAATCCAATTCTCTGCATCAATTGGAGTCGGAGCTGAACTGAATGCCTATGGTTTTTGCTTCTGAAACCTTTCCAACCATAAATACATTGGAACCACCTGCTGATCATGGCCATCTACATTCCCTTCCTCTTCGTTTGCCTGTGGACCATTATTTCTCGGGTTCTTCTTTCCAGAATTTCTAGTGTCACCGCCTTTGCATTGCTGTATAACACAATGCCACTTAATCGAGGTAAAGCTTGGTTCACCGCATGATTCCCCAAGGTAGCCAATTGAGCATTAAACTGATCATTAGGTTGCTCATTGGGCTAACCCTCACCTCTTCCCCTATTATTACCTCACCTCCCAGCAACTCTAGCAGATCTATGAGCCATCTAAGAAAGAGATCATGAATATAAACAAAGCAGATTAGAGACAAATTCGAATATAGCTGATATGATAGCTGAATAGAAAATCAAACAGAACAAAAACCTAACCCAGAAGTCTACCCATAACTCACAAGTCAAACCTAAATAGGTTTTCTACAAGAAAGAACCTGGCTCTGATACCAACTCTGTAGCACCCCCTTTCCGATAGAGGAAGAGAGGGTTACTCAAACACAACAAAACTGAAATGAAAGCTTTATGTCATAAAAGAATGGTCTTGTAAAGATTAAATATCACAAGACAAATTATAATAAATATCACATTGGCTCAAACCATAGTCGAAGGTAATTATTACAATTCTAAATAAACTGACATATCAAGCCTAAACAGAATATTTATAAACCATTTGAATGAAGGGAGCTCTCAGAACACTTACCCTTGATCCCCCTGATTACCCGCCAGAAGAAAAACACAGTATGAGCTAAATGCCTAGTACGGATATAGAATTAAAAGAATAATAAAACGAAATAACTACCACAATTAAATGAACTGAACTGTAACGAATAAATCTAACACAACGAAATGATAGGCTGAATCAAATGGCTGGGTGTTATTTCATACCGAGCTCAAAACAAATAGTAATATACCTTGCCACACAGGCAAGTCAAATAATGCCACACAGGCAATCAAAATAATGCCACACAGGCAATCACACATCGGACTGCGCAATCCAGATGCATGCAAAAATTGGAAGGTGTGTTTGGCACATATATCACCACTCCGCAGAACAAAAAACTAGGGTCGACCCATACGCCTCCCACAACATAACACCAAATGGCCAACTCCCACCGGAGCACAAAATGGAGACGCCGTGGACTGATCACACCGCCACAGAAGGTGTCATGCCTCGGTGCCAAGAGGACATGGCTGTGGTACCCCCACATGTGGTTATAGCTCAGGTATACCCTACAGTATTCTAACAAAATATAATATCACAACACATGCGACAAAATATCAATACAAAAGGGTTCTAACGTGTACATGTTAAATTAAACGAATCATCAACACAAGTCTCTAAAAATATAATAACATGCACATCACTATAAATATCAAAATAAAATTTAGACATGATACACTAGTCTAAAGAGTACAAATATGAGTTCTAATACAACGCCAAAACAAATTTATCACAATAAATTGACAAGGAACAATTATGAGAGGCAATACTAAATTTCAAACGAATAACGAAACGAACAAATCAAAAATAAAAGAGTCTCGTTGAAAGAGTACGGAACCCGTACCTGAATTAAGCAATGTAATACCCAAAATTACAATAACACTCGTTTAGACTCTCTCTGCCAATCTAATAAATTTATAAAATTTTATTACAATATCATCATTAATAACGTAATACTATTAAATTTATTATTAACCTTTATGTCTTTAACAGTAAATTAATTTGTTTAAGTTAATATACATAACTTCTAATTTAATTTATCAATTCGGTTTGTAAGTTTCATTCTATAGCTTAATACTTATTAAAATATTATATATATATATATATATAAATAAATATATATTGACACCCTTTGGCCTTACTGACATAGCCTTGAATTATATACATACACAATAATAATCTTAGGAAAGAAAAAAAAACTTGTTGTAATCATTATGCATAACATATATAACCACGTGCTTCGTTTAAAAAGAAAATTGAAAGGATTTCATAAAATTGAATTAGAGAGCAACAAGTCTTTGTTGAAGATCAATTAGCATTAGATAGCAATATCTCATTAACTTCCCACGCAGTTGTCTTAGATTGCAGAATATACACACGCCTAAATATAAATATATGACTTACTTGAAATCGAAACTCAATTTCTTGTTCTCTTATCTTCCACAAAAGTGAATCTGATTTCCTCTTCCTTTTTTTTCCTCGGTAGCAGCAGCAACGTTCCCCCCCTTTCAATTCGCTTCAGTAATGTGTGAGATAGATTAGGGTTTAAATATTTATTTATATAACTGATGAACTCTCCTAATTTAAATAGAAATTTTAATTTTACCCACCTATAAATTAAATCAAATTAGTTTTAAGGCCCAATTTTATCAACTTAATTTATTCATCATTTATTAATACTTATTAGCCCAAAAGTAAATGACTATCTTGACCCAAATAAAAGACAAAGTACAATTAATACAATTTAAAATAAAATAATTTTTTTTATTTAATATATTTTTTTCCGGGTATTACAAGGCTACTTTGACCATCCACTACTTACAATCTGTTGATTGTTTGATTGATTTAAAGGCATGGATCTAGAGTCTATCTAACAGGCTACAAATTAGATATAATAACATTAACAAAACACTTAACAACTGACAGAAATGAGCCTTGGAAAATGTTGTCAGACACTTATTTTGAGTTTCTGGGCTGCCCAGAAATTCTTGGTCATGCTCGGTCAACTGAGTTTGACCATGAATATCTTTCATTCTGGACATGATCTAAGCATGATTTCAAGTCCAGATGAATGTCCTTACAACAAACTACAAATCTTAAACATCAAACATACAAAATCATTAACAAACTAAGATCTATGGCCTCTAACATTCGGTTGTCAAGCCATAAATCTAGGGTTCTTGGACAGTTTTGAAAAGTTGATTTTTGAGCACTTTGATGCTATAGATCTATGAGGTAACATCATAGATCATCATATAACATCTTCTAACACTTAAATAAACACATAAATAAGAAATCTAACATGACTTTAAGAATCAAATTTAGGTTTTAGGGTTATACCTCTTTCTTGAAATTGTTTTGATCTTGCTCTATACCACTGATCTTGGTGTTCTAGAGCGTTGTTTGGGGACTGAATTACTTACGAATTTTGTGGCTTTAGAGAGATATAGGCTAGGTTGAGTGTTAGATAGTAAGTGAACAACTTTGGTAAACTTTTTCTCTCCTTTATCCTTTATAATTTGATTCAATGAATCTAAGCTTGCAAGGTGTCAATTGGGATAAGGATGGCTGAGATTCTAGGCACATGGAAGATCTAACAAGTGATGAGTCATGCATTTCTAGAAAATCTTTTTGCTTACAAATTAAGTAAAAGGGTAATTTGGTCATTTTGCACAATAAAGGGTATATTGGTCCTTTCCACTTGAATTTTAAGGGTAGTTTGGTAATTTCATATATTTCCCATAACTTTTAATCTTAAGATTTGCTAAATACCATTAGGGCTTGCTAATCACCAATTAGGGTTTTGAAATTAGGTTTAGGGTTTCTCGAAAATCAAATTAGGGTTTCTAACTTAGCATTTAGGGTTTCTTAATAATAGTTAGGATTTTCCATAATTAGATTCGTAATCACTAACATATCTCTTTGATCACATATACCTAATTAGTAATCAGTCTTAGTTTCCTATTTAGGGTTTGAATTAGGGTTTTTGATTTAAACTTAGGGTTTTCTACTACTCTACTATTTCTGATCAACACTGAACCATACACACATATAATACATACATATCATATTGAAATATAATTATTATATCTTAATATTCTCTTTCCTTGTTCATAATCCATTAAATAGGGTTATGGACCATAACTAACTTATCTTTCTTTATCAGTCAACTTAAAATTTTAAATTGACTAATTTGCTAAATCCATATCGTATATATTCAAAATATTATTTGTATTAAAAAAAATTATTCATAAAAATACATATATAATCATTCGAAAATTCCTGGTTCTTTACAGAAACTCATAAATGAATAGAAATCCTCTCAATAAAGGGTTACAACATCTTAAAGAAATATAATCCCAGGTTATCTAACCTTAATACATCAAATGCGAAAACATCATAAACAAATAAGTCTTAAACATAACATCATAAGTCTGAACATCAACATTCTCAAATAACAATAAACAAGTCTTCATCACTTGTTTGCCTTGCCCTTTCCCTTACTAGTGGATAGCTCGTCAACTCTTTTAACCTTAGCTGCAATGTTATTATGCAAGAGTGAGCAACAATTGCCCACAATTATAACAATAATAATAATAACATTTTAATAAACAATGGATACTAGATAATAGAAAGCTCGACTTTTGAATGAAGATTAGGAAACAAGAATCAAAAGTACATCTGAGGGTCACAAGACCAAGAACTATGTCCCAGGTTATCAAGTATTTCTACTTTAAACCTTTAATAGTTGCAAGACTATATGAACCTTACATCTCGTACTTAGGGGGATCCGCTCTTAGTACCATGTATGTGTACAACATCACAATGTTAATGCATAATATAATCCCCTATAAAGGGTTATTCATCTCAGTTTGATATTAGAGTTCGCACCAAAGGAAGTTTGGTTTGGATAAGCTTCAATATTAGTTCTAGAATTTAGGACGCTCATCAACTATGGACTAGTCAAATCAAAAAGAGTTCGCTAGTCATTCAAGGTTCAATAATATAATTGATACTCAAATTAAATAGTGAATCTGAAAGGTATACAGTTAAATAAACATTGTATAACCGAAGTATTACTTTTGAAGAATTATATCATCTCATTTGAAATCATGAACTTGAACAAACAAGAGTAAGACTTTGCTCAATATAAGAATAAGAATTATGAACTTTCTCAATTAAAAGTAGAGTTAAGAAACTTGCGTAACGATAACAAGTTAGGGATAGAACACTTTCCTCGTGCATAAATTATATGTTAACTATTCATGTTTCTCAATTAATCCAACATACCATTTGCATTCACAATACCAATTAATTATAACATAACTAGCATCATGAGCATATTCTCTTTTAACTTAGCTTAACTCTAAGTCTGATTATATTAATCAAATCACAAACATTAGTTCTTAAACACATTATTAGACTTCACAAATAACGAGTTTAAATAAGCATTCGACTTATCAATTAATTATGTAAAACATCATTGACATGTTAATAATATGTTTTAATATCTCATTATATGATTAACACATTTTCATGTTCATTAGATTACATTTTACATTAAATATCTGAACTTGAATACTTAAATAAAATTTTCTGGGCGATTTTGCAGATCGGTATTTCTTATTTGTACTTCCCAAAGCCCAGCGTTCGGTCTTTGAAAGCGCTATATGCGTGACAAAAGACTCGCACCTAGCACTACGGTGCGCAGACAAGTCTTCTAAGAGGCGCTACAGCGTTGCGTCGTAGACTCAAAATCTGAAGTTTGCGAAAAACGCAGAACAGAGCAAAATTTTCCAATTTCGTTGTTCATAGCACTAATTATACATTCCCAAATTACATAATCTTTACAGAATCATTACTAAGTATATATGACATGATTATGACCAACTAAACAACACAAACATACAAATTTAAACCCATAAAATTACTATTTTTGTGAAAAACACCATTTTTGACATTTCTAAAAAAATTAACCACCACGAACTCGTTTTTTAACCAAATTCGTCCATACAAGTTTTGCCCTTTTTGTTTTTACATGTATAAACATAATCAATCATCAATTTACTTTTTAACTTACAATTTAAGCATTAAATTTCATACATTTAAGCCATATTTAAATGTTATTCTCTGTAAACTTCAAAAATCCAATTTAAACACAATTTCATGGATTTGATTACTCTAAATCACATACAAATCATATACAAATAGATTATACATGCTAATAAACATATACAATCAATTTCTTAACAAATTGGCCATCAAACTCCATTTACAGATAAATAAAATAAACTTTCATGGAGAAAACTCAAGAACGTAAATTAAATTTTGAATATAAGAAATTACCCTTGATTAAGTTTAGATTGCTAGAGGATGATAGAAAGCTCCTTTAATTCTCCCAAACTTCTGCTTCAATCTCAATCTCTCTCCATTTTTCTCCATTTTCTCTCTAAGTTTTTTTGACTTAGCTAGATGATATAATACGTAAAAGTATAAGTCTGATATAATATAATATGTATAAGACTAACTGGCAGAACATGGGTAGCAATTAAGTGCTTCATGGCCTTAACTGCTCCCATGTTCTTTAAGGTCATGTTTGGTTTGCAAAAGAATAACTCATTTCCATTTATTTTAATTAACTTGTTTATTATATAGTTTATTTGTCACACTTTAATTAATCAAATATCATTATTTAAATTCAATTAAATAAAAGCCAATATTACACATTAAATCAAATTATCACATAATTAAAATTCTCATTTATTATATATGAAAAATTATTAAATCTCTAATTAACTAATAAATTAATTAGAAAAATATTATAATTATTTAATAATTTAATTATCCCAATTAAATTCACACTTTTAACTATAATATTACTCAACATTAATTTAATTAATGTAGCACATTTAATTAAATCTACCACAAATCCATCAAACATTTATTTAACTCAATAAATAATTAACAAAATATTTATTTAATTTAATAAATATTTAAAAATAATTACAAAAATCTTGTTTGTCACATTCTTCCCTCTTTAAAAGGATTATGTCCCCAGAATCACGATTCAATTAAATTCGACACATTACATTCTCCCCCCTTACAAAAATTCTCTCCCCAGAATCGCTACACATATATTAAGCAAATAATTGAGGGTAATTGTTCATCAATTGTTCTTCAAGTTCCCACATAGCTTTTTCTGCGTTGTGGTTCCTCTAAATTACCTTAACAGAAGATATTACTTTATTTCTGAGTACTTATTCTTTCCTGTCGACTATCTAAACATGAACTACTTTATAAGATAAATCTTTCTCAAATTTTAGAGGTTCATATTCTATGACATGCTTGTAATCGGGCTTATACGATCATAATACAAAAACAAGAAAAACATTATGGATCTGCTCTAATGCCGGAGGTAAGGCTACCTCATACGCGACTTCACCAATTCATCTCAATACTTCAGAGGGCCCAATGAACCTTGGGCTCAATTTTCCCTTCTTGCCCAATCTAATTTTTCTCTTCCAAGGAGATACTTTCAAGAAAACGAAGCTACCAGATTAAAATTCTCGATTCTGTTGATGTTGATCGGCATATTTCTTCTGTCTGTCATGAGCAGCTATCAATCTAGTCCTAATCACCTTGACAATGTCGGCGGTCTGTTGTACCAATTCTGGTCCTAGCAATTGACGTTAGCCAACTTCATCCCGGCATAATGGGGTTCTGCACTTTCCGCCGTATAACATTTCATAAGGCCTCATACCGATATTTGCGTGGTAATTGTTATTGTAAGCAAATTCCACCAACGGTAGATGATCATCCCAATTTCCTTTTCAATCCATGATACAAGCTCTTAACATATCTTTTGATGTTTGGATTGTCCTTTCACTCTGTCCATCTCTCTAAGGATGATATGTCGTACTCATTCTTAACTACGTTCCCATACATTCCTGTAGACGCTTCCAAAAGTTTGATGTGAAAGGCGGATCTTGATCAGAAATAATACACTAGCACACCGTGCCTTGAAACAATCTATTTCATATACAGCTTCGCCAACTGATCTAGGTTGAATCTTATCTTAATCAGTAAGAAGTGTGCTGATTTCGTTAGTCGATCCACGATAACCCACACCGCGTCAAAACCTTTCTAGGCCGTCGGAAGACCTACTACAAAATCCATTGTGATATATTCCCATTTCCATTCTGGGATTTCTAATGGTTGCAACATCCCACTCGGCCTCTGATGTTCTACTTTAACTTTCTGACATGTCAAACACTTGGCCACACAATCGACAATGTCCCTTCTCATATTCGGGCAAAAAAATGTCAGAGATCCTGGTACATCTTCGTACTCCCCAGGTGAATTGTATACCTTGAGCTATGAGCTTCGCTCAAAATTTCCTCTTTAACCTCTGGTACAGTCGGAACCCAAATTCTTCCCTCTAATCTCAATAGCCCTTCGTTATCAACTTTAAATTTCCCTTCATCGCCTTCAGATATTATTTTCCTGATTTTTTCACATTCCTCATCCTTGAGTTGTGCTTCCTTAACCTTATCCACCAAAGTGGGGCCGATTCCCAATTAAAACAGTTTTTCGTCTGACTCCTTAGGATATTTCCCCTCTAACTCCAGTTTTGCCATTGCTGAAATTAACTCCTCTTGAGCGGTTAACATAGACAGTTTCTCCTGACCCTTTTTGCTTAAGGCATCGGCAACAACATTCGCTTTACCCGGATGATATAAAGTCTCATAGTCATAACCCTTTATCAACTCCAACCATCTCCTCTAACGCATGTTCAAATACTTTTGTGTGAAGCTATATTTCAGACTCTTATGGTCTGTATATATTTCACACTTCTCCCCGTAGAGATAGTGTCACCAGATCTTCAAAGCAAACACTATCGTGGACAACTCCAAATCTTGTCATTCAATTATCGTGACGCATACGCAATGACCTTGTCGTTCTGCATAAGCACACAACCTAGTCCTTTATGTGATGCATCACTATACACAATAAAATTTCCTATGCTATCCGAAAGTGATAACACAGGTGCCATACTTAACCTTTTCTTCAATTCTTGAAATCTTTCCTCACACATCTCCATCTAAATGAACTTCACCAATTTCTTAGTCAAATTTATTAGCAGATCACGATTTTGGAAAATTCTTGAATAAATCTTTTGTAATAACCTGTCAGTCCTAGAAAACTCCTTACTTCCAACGGTGTCTTCGATTGATCCCAATTTAGTACAACTTCAACCTTTGATGGATCTACCGAAATTCTGTCCTTATCAATCACATGTCCAAGAAATTTCACTCGCTCTATCCAGAATTCACACTTCAAAAACATGGCGTACAACTTCTCTCTTCTTAATGCCTCCAATGTCACTTTCAAATGTTTGGCATGTTCCTCCTTGGTTTTAGAATACACCAGAATATCATCGATGAACACCACCATGAATTTATCCAAAAACGGCTTAAACACCCTGTTCATTAAGTCAATAAATGCTGCAAGAGCATTCGTTAGACCAAACAACATCACCAAAAACTCGTAGTGACTATAACAAGTCCTGAACGCTGTCTTTGGTACATCTTCTTTCTTCACCTTCAACTGATGATACCCACTTCTTAAGTCTATCTTCAAAAAGTATCTAGCTCCCTTCAGCTGGTCAAACAAATGATACTTATTCTTAATCGTGACCTTGTTTAACTCTCTATAATCAATGCAAAGCCGCATCGATCCGTCCTTCTTCTTAACGAACAACATCGGCGCTTCCTATGGCGATATGCTTGGTTGGATATACCTTTTGTCCAAAAATTCTTGCAGTTGTACCATCAATTCTTTCATCTCCACCAGAGAAATACGGTACGGGGCCTTTGATATCAGAGCAGTTCCTGGTGCTAAATCAATCAAGAACTCAATCTCTCTGTCAGGCGGCAGTACTGGCAGATCATCTGGGAGTACATCTACAAAATCCCTAAAGACGGGTATTTCTTCCAATTTTGCACTCTCCTTTTGAGTATCGACTATGTATGCTAAATACCCTACACAACCTCGTCTCAACAACTTCCTAGCTTGCATCATCGTTAGACGGAGTAATAAGGTTAATGTACTTATTTTTGCAATCAATTACCGTTGCATAATTGAATAACCAATCCATTCCCAAAATAACGTTAAATTCTCCACATTTAATCGGGATTGGATCTACGATCATCACGTTTCCCTTAATATCTACTTTATAGTTCTTGTGCACAAACCTAATAGGAATTACTTCCCTATTCGTAATCTCTATGTTCAAAGGGTATTCTAATTCCTCCTTAGGCAATTCTAAATTCTTAGCAAAATCATTGGATATAAATGAACAAGTAGTATCCAAATCAAATAATATGTAAGCATTTATATCATTGATCAGAATGAAACCTAACACCATATCCCTCGACTGGATAGCATCCTGCATGATCATGTTGAAAGTTCTGGCGGTAGGTTGGTTTGAAGAGGTTGATCTAGTGATAGTTAGAGTGTTACCACCACTGTTTCCCTTACTTCTACCTGCTTCTACTCTTCCTGTTGCCTTCTTGGAACAATCCCTAGCCAGATGATCCTTCGACCCACAAGTGAAGCAAGCGGCCTTTTTAGGATTAGGGCAATTTGGCATTATGTGGTCTTCCTAACCACAATTGTAGCAAACCCTCTTCCCCTTCATGCATACCCCATGTGATTCTTCCCACAGGTAGGACAAGCCTCCACCTTCTTCTGAATTTCTTGCTAATTCCCAGTAGACATTATCATTCCACTTCTTTTTCTGATTATTACCATCTCCACTATTGCTGCTACTAGCTTTGTTATTCTCAACTTCATTCTTCTTTTTCTTCTTCTTCTTCTTTTGTTCCTGGTTATACCTGGTCAGAGCATCACTTCCACCTTCTGCAATGATTTCCTTCTCCAAAACTCCTGCAAAAGTGTTCAATTGAAATATTGACACCTTGCTATACAACCATGGCTTCAATCCATGTTCAAACCGTCTAGCTTTCTTTTCATCCGTATTCACCTGATAAGTTGCAAACCTAGCCAACTCATTGAATGTCGTGAAGTACTCTGGCACAAACATGTGACCCTACTTTAACTCCAGAAATTGAACCTCCATCTGGTTTTGAGAGCTCGTTGGGAAGTACATCTTAAAGAACATCTCCTTGAACCTATCACATGCGATCACACCATGTCCTCCTCAAACCTTATTTTCCTGCCACCAATAGCTGGCCTCTGACTTCAGTATAAAGGTTGTGAAGGTAGCCTTTTGGTTATCATTGACCCTCGCAACATCAAACACCTTATCCATCTCAATTACCCAAGTTTGGGCTTCGATTTAACACATGGAACCCTTAAACTCTGGCGGTTCTACTGCCTTAAAGTCCTTAAATGACACAGCTTGGGGAGATTGCGGCTGATTCGCAAGTGTTCCCGTTAACAGGTTCACCAACTGCTGAATAGGATTGGTGTCGACCTTATTTTTGTTATTTATAGTTCCCTCTTGAGCTTGTTGACGGGTTGGGTGTCTTCATTGCGACATTTACTATTTAAGATATATGTTTATTAGATCATTACTCAATCTCTTAAGTATTTAATATTTAACTTAAACATTTTAAGATTATCACTTAACACATAACATCTTGAATAAACATCGATATTTTATTCATTAACAACTTTTAAAACATAGAAAGATAACATCACTGCTATTTACATTAACTTTCCTGAACTGGTAAGGTTTCAGGATTACATTCTCATATTATCCTATTATGTATAGAAACATTCAGGATTTACATCTACTAACTCAAATAATGATTCACATAACATATTATTCTTCCTAACAAGGCCTATTAAGATATTGCATAACTTTACTGCACTCCTATTCCATGATATGGAACATTGTCTTACAATCTAACATGTACCATGGCAATTCTTTGAACTGAATTAGATAAAATATTACTCAGTCCTGGGCTATATCCATTGCTGGATGGAAAGCATTGTCCATCTCACCCATCTTAGCCCTTTTTACCTGCACCACTTCTTCAGTTATATCAGCACGCTGGGAAGCCTCCTCATAAGAAGATTCAGCTCTTGTTCGCTTGGCGGACTCCTCACTCAGATCACTCTTTAGTTTCTCCCTCTCAGCCAATAGTTGCTCCTTCTGACTCTCTGCCTGAACTAACTTTCACTCTATATTCCTAAGACGTCCATCAAGATCTTGGATTTCCTCATCTTTCTATTTTATAGTGGTCTGGCGTTCATCTGCCAGCTCCTCCAACTCTCTGACTTTATCCTGTAGCTCTATATTATGGTCATATATCTCATCATACATCCCAGCTGCAATAGAGTTCTGTGGGAACTCTTCTTCCTCCTCTTCCTCATCTATCTGTGCTAGCTGATAAGTAGGTTTTATACCTACTTATTGTTTACCAACTCACTGGAACTGTGCTCAACTCGAGTATTTATAGTATGTTTTATTTGTTTTTTATGTCTATTTTGTAGTGTGCATAGCTGGAACTCCTACAACAACCAAAGGCATGGAATGGCAAGAGAATGGTATGGAATGACATTAACATGGCATGGTGGAATTAAGCTAGAGTGAAGATTGCATAACTGGACCTGAGCAGGTGAGGAGGATCAATGAATGGGGAAATGAAGAAAATAAGAAATGAAGAAGAAGTAGCAGAAAACAGCAACAACAAAATGCAGCAGAAAACATAGTGCAGCAGCTGTGAGACCCCAGATTTTATCAATAAAGATTTAAATTTAGTCGAAATAATTTTTAATATTATAGTGTGAATTTGAGATAATATTATAGTTGTGGGTAGTATTTATAAATTTTGCAAAGTATGCAAGTGGTTATTTTATATTCGATTGGTCGGGGAATATTCGGTTTAGCGGGGAATATTAAATACAACTACTCAATCATTGGTGGACCCTACAATGAAATTATTGTTGGATTGAGAAAACGACAAAAAATATTTTATTGAAATAACGGCGGAAGTTTTACTGGTTGATCTTTGTTGAACTACTCGGTAGTAAAAGTATGCGATGTCGTGTGGTTGCATAGTAGCACTCGGTATTGATTATTGATGCTTATGTGAGAAGTCACTCGGTTTGATTCTATTAGTGTCGATTAATAATATGAATTATTATAATGATAATGACGTTTTTGTTTTATTACGTATTATTAACGTAATAAAAGCGAAACATCTTTTATATAAAATAGAATACTTTATTAAAGTTATTCATAAATAGAATATATTATATTTTATTATGCATAGTGTTGCATAGTGTTTTGCATAGTGTTTTTGCATAGTATTGCATAGTGTTTGCATAGTAAAATGTTTTTATATAAATAGAATATATTATATTTTATTTAAAAGATTTTTCTTTAAATATGGACCGTTAGATTAAAGTAAATCAATCTGGACCGCTCATGGATTAGTTACTTATGCATTCCATTTTCCTATAAATAGAAGCTCATTCCTTCATTATTTTCTTTGAATTCATTGAAACTCTAGAGAGAGAAATTATAGAGAGAAGCTATAGAGAAAAGTTATAGAAAGAAGAAGAGTATTACGCTACTTCACTACTTCTATATTCAGTTCTTTTTACGATAAGGGGTGTTATTCTTTCTTCTTGAAGAGAACTTCATTATTCCATTCACTATTATTATTACATTGAATAACTTTTGTAAAAGTGGCATACCTATACATAACTTTGTATATGCATGACACCCTATACTTGGTGAAATCCTTATGTTATTCCATTGCTTATTATTACATTGGAATAACTTTTGTATACAGTTTACCCTATACTTGGTGACATTCTTCTATTATTACATTGGAACATCCTGTGCATGTGTTTTACACCTGACACAGTTCCGCTTTTATTATTACTGTTGGAACATCACATGCATGTGTTTTACAGGACTGGTTCCGTCTTTATCATTCTGTTGGAATATCCTATCTGTGTGTTTTTACACCTGATCCGGTTCCATCTTTATTATTCTCGTTGGAACATCACATGGGGTGTGAATTTCACACGACACCGTTCCGTTATTATTATTATGTTGGAATAACTTTTGTCTGCGCAATCTGCATGCATGGTGATTTCTTTTGTTATTCCATTCTTTATTATACCCGGTTGGTTAAAACTTTGACTTCTATACTCCATGAAATTAGTAGAATATCCTTGATATTTGCGTTTCATCCAAATCTTTTCATGAAAATATTCTTACGGTCATTCTTGAATTTTACTCTCTGAAAAAAAATGTCATGTTGACAATTTGGGCGTTAATAATTCATGGATTAAATAATTCTTGAACTTGTTTTATTGAATTATTATGTCATTGTCATCATCCTCATGTTATATTATGTTATCTTTGGCTTACGTGCATAGATGAACTTAGTATGATTATGACCGAGGATCATTCGGTATAATCATGACTTGATATAAATGATGTGACAAAAGTCCTCGGTGGCACGTAATGCGGTGATGGAAAGTTTTTGGTATGATTATGACCGGGGGTGATTCGGTATATAGTCATGACCATTGATAATTTGATGAAAATCCTTGGCCGTGGTATAGGGATGATTAGATGTGGTGGTTTATTTATTAAATTTGAGTCTCGGCGATAAAATTGATGAAAACCTTTTAAAACCTAAAAGATAGTAGACTTTATTTTCTACTTGACTCTTTTAATGGATTGCATATTCATTGCAGCTTAAACCGGTTGTCTATTGTATTTTATCGGTTTAACATTGTTGAAGGCTAATGATAATTTATTCGCATTATCTTAGTCATAATATTTCTTCTTGGGGCTAGTTGAGCTCACCTTTCTTTCACTTTGTTCTCTTGAGGAAATGAGAACATAGCCGGAGACGAGTCGAGGAGCGGAGTAATGGTCGAGAGGATAGCATTAGTAGTCCTCACTATTACGTGAAATAGTGTGATAATAGTTGTAATGAGGACTCCTTTTGAGTTTGTATAATATCTAGTAGACAATATTTGTATTCAAACTCACGATTTATGTCGTAATGTACACCGGCAGTTATATTAGTAAGTTGTATTTGAATTTATGTACCATGTAAGTGGCGACCCAAGATGGGTGGCGTATACCTAATTTTGGGGCGCCACGCGTGAGTAAGGCTTGATCGGTTGCTTATTCAAGCTCTATATGGCTTGCCCGCGCTATAGGAATACAGAGACAGAGTTAAGCAGTTGCGCGGCTGCGCTCCAACAACACAGGGCTTTGGCATGCCCGCGCCATACATTCGGCAAACAACTCTGTAGCGCGCCCGCGCTCGATCTGCAAGGCTATATCGTGCGGCCGCGCGAGTCTTATTCAATTAAAATTGCTGACTTTTTGTAATTTGAATTTGAGCATGTTTTGCACAGCTGAAACGATATGGTTGGCACCAGAGACGTGTTTGTGATCAGTTTTTATTATTCTTAGGTTTTTATTCTCTCTTTAATTAGATTGCTGAATAATATATTTTTCATTTCTGGATATTTGGGTGGATTGGAAAAAGTCTGGAAACAGAACTTGTAGCAGGATTTAACAGATTTGTTCTCTCATTTATTTATTAACTCTTGTTTGTGATTTTCATTTCTATGTGTTGCTTCAATCCCATAATGGCTTTTGGTTTAGAAATTAACTAATTTCCATTATGTGATTCTAATGGATTTTGATACGTAATCTAGACATGCATGCCTGATTGTGATGTTGTATATTTAACAATGGATTACCCATTATGGTTGTGCTAAATGATTGAATGCTTGATCACCATTCACACTAATTGCTTGTATGGATTTGGAAAATGAAATATAAGTATAGATTATATCATAATGGCATGTGTTCATAAGACTTATTTGTGTTAGGTTTTGTGATTCGTGAACCGGATAGACATATACAGATTCACCATTTGTAGACATTAAAAGAGCTTGCACTTAAATCATATTTGCTTTAAATTCACATAGAAATATAGTGAGTTTGGTAATTGTGTTGCTTACATGAATTCTATCAAATGTGGATTTTATGTAAATTGGTCATAGTTCATTGAAAAATGGTTATGTTCCACTTTTGTGCTCTTGACTAGCTTTCCATGATAAATAATTAAACATGACATGATGGCTGCATTTTAGATGAAACATTAAATGATATTAGAATTCCATTTCTCTCCAATTTGATTTCATTACTTTAGTAATTATAAGTTTGTTTTACTAATTAATTTAGAATTCAATTTAATTGTGAGTTGATCGTTTAAGCATATAGAAATAGTGATTAAGTTGTTGCACGATAAATTAGATTTAACACCTTTCTCCGTGGATCGATACTTTTTGTACTACTTGTTGACTTTGCATGAGTTAGAGTCCTTTTTCGTAAACAAAAAAGGAGGCAATAAGTTTTTGGCGCTGTTGCCGGGGAAAGGCGTTTATTTTTAATATTGTCGTCATCAATTAAAGCTAAATTTGTGTGACTTAAACAATTCTATTCTTATCCTATTTCTATTTTTGTTTTTGTTTGCATTTCAGGTACTTGTATACATTTTATGCATACGCGATCCACAAACTCTGAATTGGTGCCCGCACAGGATAACATCAACGGCAGAGGTTGGAAATCGAGAGTGCGTAGGAATATACAAGTAGATTTTGATACCACAACATCCAGCATGGCAGCCGAAGAGCAAAGAGAGGAACACAGGGCCTTACAAGATTACTCGATGCCGAATATAAATGGGTTACAGTCAAGCATATTGAGGCCAGCTATAGCAGCCAACACTTTTGAGATAAAGTTGGGTACTATACAAATGGTGCAGAATTCGGTATAATTCGGGGGTGCTGCTACAGATGACCCGAACCAGCATTTATTAAGCTTCATAGAGATATTTGACACCTTCAAGCACAATGGGGTATCTGAAGATGCAATCAGGCTCAGACTGTTTCCATTCTCGTTACGGGACAAGGCTAGAAGTTAACACAAACGTTCTTAGCTAAATTTTTTCCAATGGCTAAGACTGCTAAAATGAGGACATCAATTTCCCAGTTTGAGCAACAGCAGGGTGAATCATTATACGAAGCATGGGAAAGGTATAAAGAGATGCTAAGGAAATGTCCCCATCATGGAATGTCGGATTGGATGGTGATAAATGCTTTTTATAATGGATTGGGATGGCAGTCAAGGCCAATTGTAGATGCAGCTGCAGGTGGAGCCTTATGGGGGTAAAAGTTATGAAGAGGCTTACAATCTTAAAGAGACTATGACAGCTAATGACTTTCAAAATCCTATGGCCAGAATGCCACAGCCCAAAGTTACAGGAATATTGGAGGTAGATGTTATCACACAGTTGTCAACTAAGATGGTGTCTATGGAAAAGAAGATTGATTCATTGGCGGAGAGTAAAGCGAAGACAATTGCTTTTGTATGTGAGATATGTGCAGGTTCACATTTAACCGATCGATCAATGTGCTATCAATTCGAGAATCATGCAAAGATATGTGAGCACTATCGGAAAAATCGAATCGGTTCGAATTCCTCTGACTGAACAACCAAAATCATCCCAATTTTAGTTGGACAAATAATCAAAATCAACCAAATCAATAGTTTCAGTCATAATCATCTCATCAAGATAGTATACTGCAAAACCGACCTACCCTCCGAGTTTCAATGAAGAACCACAACATCATCCACCACCATGCTTGAAAGAAGAGAAGAAGTCAAAAATGGAGGAGATGATGTTGAAGTACATGGCAAATACCGAGGTAAGGATCAAGAACCAAGCAGTGGCTATCAAAAATTTAGAGACACAGATGGGTCAGATAGCTAGTATGCTCAACAACAGACCACAAGGTACATTGCCTAGTACAACAGAGGCAAATCCAAGAAGAGAGAGTAAAGAACAATGTCAGGCAATTACACTTAGATCAGGGAAATAGACTGCAAATTCACAGCATGGCGCGCCCATGCCAATTTTACAAGAGGAAGACGCGCGATGAAGGAAAATTTTTTGAGGAAGTTTTGATCAAAGAAGGTTCTGAACAAGGGGAAGTGGAAAAGAAGAGTAAAGAGTCAACTAAGAAACCAGTGACCAAGCTACCAGTTGTTCATCCCCATGTTCCGTATCCATAGAGATTACATAAGCAAAGGGAAGACAAACAATTCAACAAGTATTTGGAGGTGTTTAAGAAGCTACAGATTAACATACCTTTCGCTGAGGCATTGGAACAGATGCCAAGTTATGCAAAGTTTATGAAGGGTATCTTGTCAAGGAAGAAAATGCTAGAAGATTTTGAAACAATAGCCTTGACTGAGGAATGTAGTGCAGTGCTTCAAAGCAAATTACCTCCGAAGTTGAAAGACCCATGCAGCTTCACAATACCATGCTAGCTAAATAGGGAAGATGTGTTTCAACAAATGATTGTGTTATTTAGGGGAAAACATCAAGTTGATGCCACTGTCAGTGTTCAATCAGTTGGGATTGCCAGCTCCAAGGCCGACAAATATTTCTTTACAGCTTGCTGACAGGTCCATTACCTATCCACAGGGTATTGTAGAAGATGTGCTGGTTAAAGTGGATAAATTCATTTTCCCGGTTGATTTCATCATATTGGACTATCAAGAAGATAGAAGTATATCGATCATTCTTGGAAGACCATTCCTAGCCACAGGAAGGACCTTGATAGATGTTCAGAAAGGTGAATTGACAATGAGGGTTCATGATCAAGAAGTCACCTTCAATGTATTTAAGGCTATGAAATTCCCTACAGAAGAAGAGTAATGTTTTAGGATTGATATGGTGGACAAGATGCTGAATGATGAAGTAGAGAACTTGGTGAAAAATGAACCTTTGAAGAGTGCTATTGTGGGAAGTTCAGAGATAGAAGATGGTGAGATTGAAGAAATTGTTCAAATACTTGACACAACACCACAGTTCAGAAAATTCAAGACTCCTGTTGAGCCATTAAAGATTGTTTGGGAGACATTAGTGAAACTCAAGCCATCACTTGAGATGCCTCCAGAACTTAAGTTGAAACTTCTTCCAGACCACTTGAGGTATGTATTTTTAAATGATAATTCAAAATTATCTGTTATTATTTCTTCTGCACTAACATCTTGCCAGGAAGAAAAATTGCTAAGAGTTTTGAGAGAGTTCAAATCAGCCATTGGATGGACCACAGCAGATATCAAAGGGGTCAACCCATCATTTTTCATGCACAAGATCCTGTTAGAAGATGATAGCAAACCTTCAGTGGAACAACAACGGAGACTTAATCCAATTATGAAGGAAGTGGTAAAGAAGGAAGTTCTAAAATGGCTAGACGCAGGAATTATATATCTAATCTCAGACAGCTCGTGGGTGAGCCCGGTGCAGTGTGTACCAAAGAAGGGGGGGAATGATCGTAGTCTCCAACGAGAACAATGAGTTGATACCGACAAGGACAGTGACGGGGTGGAGAGTCTGCATGGACTATCGTAGACTTAATAAAGCTACAAGGAAAGACCATTTCCCCCTGCCATTTATTGATCAGATGTTGGGCAGGCTAGTAGGTCACGAGTACTATTGTCTTCTGGATGGGTATTCATGCTACAATCAGATTGTGATGGCTCCAGAAGACTAGGAAAAGACAACTTTCACATGTCCATATGGAACATTTGCTTTCACAAGGATGTCTTTCGGGTTGTGCAATGCCCACAACTACATTTCAGAGGTGTATGATGGTAATTTTTTCGGATATGGTGGAGCACAATGTGGAAGTGTTTATGGATGACTTCTCAATAATCGGTGATTCATTTGATTTATGTTTAGAAAATTTGGTGATGGTATTGAGAAGATGTGTTGAAACAAATTTGGTTTTGAATCGGGAAAAGTGCCATTTTATGGTATAAGAAGGAATAATCTTGGGACACAAGGTGTCAAAGAAAGGATTAGAGGTGGACAAGACGAAGTTAAAGACCATTGAGAATTTGCCTCCACCAACTTCTGTAAAAGGTGTTAGTAGTTTTTTAGGGTATGCAGGCTTCTACCGCAGGTTTATTAAAGACTTCTCCAAGATCACAAAGCCACTTTGCAGTTTATTGGAGAAGGATGCAAAGTTCAAGTTCAATAAAGAATGCCTGTCTGCGTTTGAGCATTTGAAGAGAATGTTAACTTCAGCACCACTGATCACAAACACCAGATTGGGACCTACCATTTGAATTGACGTCTAATGCCGGTGACTATGCTATGGGGGCTATTTTGGGCCAGAGAAGGGAAAAGATCTTTCATATGATATATTATACGAGCAAAACCCTTACTGATGCTCAGTTGAACTACACCACCATTGAGAAGGAACTTTTGGCAGTTGTGTATGCTTTTGACAAATTTTGAGCCTATTTGATTAGGACTAAGGTGATAGTGTACAGAGATCATGCAGCAATTCGGTACTTAGTGTCAATGAATGATGCAAAGCCTCGACTAATCATATGGATACTTCTATTGCAAGAATTTGATTTAGAGATCAAGGACAGGAAAGGTATTGAGAATCAAGTGGCGGACCACTTATCTAGATTGGAGAATTCGGGAAGGGATGTAGATGACAAGGTTGTGATTAATGAGTCCTTCCCAGATGAACAGTTATTTTTGGTGAAAGGGGAAGTGCCATGGTTCGTAGACTATGCTAACTATTTGGTGAGCAAGATCATTCCTACAGATTTGCTTGGTTATCAAAAGAAGAAGTTTTTGCATGAGGTGAAGTGGTTTATATAGGATGTACCATACTTGTTCAAATAATGTGCAAATCAAATGATAAAGAGATGTATCCCATATAGTGAGACAGAGGGTATTCTACAAGAATGCCACGCGTCATTGTATGGAGGTCACTACGGTGGTCAAAGGACAGCGGCTAGAGTGTTGCAAGCATGATTCTACTAGCTGACAATTTTTAAAGATGCTTACAGTTTTATTTAGAAATGTGACAGATGTCAAAGAGTCAGAAATATCTCAAAGGGAAATGAAATGCCTTTGAACACAATCCTCGAGGTAGAAATTTTTGATGTTTGGGGGATAGATTTCATGGGCCCTTTTATTTCGTCATGTGGGAATTTATATATCTTGTTAGCAGTCGACTATGTTTCTAAGTGGGTGGAAGTTGTAGCTCTTCCGACTAATGATGCTAAGGTGGTCCTCAAATTTTTATAAAGGAGTATTTTCACAAGGTTTGGGACTCCGAGGGCCATTATTAATGATGAGGGTAGTCATTTTTGTAATCGTCAGTTCACAGCTCTATTGGCTAAGTATGGGGTAAATCATCGCATTGCTACAGCTTACCATCCCCAAACCAATGGCCAAGTAGAGGTGTCAAATCATGAAGTTAAGAGAATTTTGGAAAAGTAGAGGTGTCAAATCAAGGAAGGATTGGTCATTGAAGCTAGATGATGTTGTATGGGCTTACAAGACCACCTATAAGACACCTTTGGATATGTCACCATTCCAGCTTGTATATAAAAAGGCTTGTCACCTTCCAATGGAGCTCGAGTACAAAGCGTATTGGGCAATTAGGAAGCTCAATTTCGACGTAAAGGCTGCAAGAGAAAAATGTCTACTCCAACTCAATGAGTTAGACGAATTTAGATTACAAGCCTATGAGAACTCGAAGCTATACAAGGAAAAGGTGAAGAGATGACATAACCAAAAGATTATGGAAAGAGTGTTCGAGCCGGGACAAAGGGTTCTATTGTTTAATTCAAGACTTAAACTTTTTCCCGGGAAGCTCAAGTCAAGGTGGTCAGAGCCATTTACTGTGAAGACAGTTTATCCACATGGTGCGGTTGAGATATTCGATAATTTCCCAGACAAGCCTTTCAAGGTCAATGGATGGCGGCTTAAGCACTATTATAGTGGTGAGGTTGATAGGGAGAAGGTCACCTTAATTCTTTCCTCTACATGATTAAATCAGAGATAGTCAAGCTAATTGACTATAACTTAGCGCTTGATGGGAGGCACCCCATTATTTCTATCCTTACCTTTTGTTTAATTCTTTTGAATCATGTCTATTTTGTATCTGCATGTTTAATTATTGATAACACATAATTTTTTATATAAATTTTGTTAGAGCTGCTTGTGAATATCATTTTGATTAGGAGTAGCATATAAAATATTCTGTTTGGATATGTTCATTCATGTATGTTATTTAGTCATGTTTTGATCTTGGAGAGTTGTTATATCTCATATTTGTCAATGTTGTATGTGTAGGTGATTTGCAGAATGTTAGTAGCTACTGATTTCTATTTTAAAGTGCATCTCAGTTTTTATCGAGAATATTTGTCAGTCTAGCAGCAATCTTTAGTAGTTCCAACGTCGCGTGCCTGCCATGGGTATATCTATGTGTTATGTTACATGGCCTTGCGCCGCTTATTTTCATAATACTCTCTGACATGCATGCACATGGCGTGCCGCTTCGACCATATCACGATTATAAAACCCAAGAATCGCGCTCGAGGTCGGTTATAGAAAATTTTTTAAGTCCTTAAAACCGTGTCCCACTCCAACTCTCTTATATCAGTTACTTTGAAAACGTGCATCTCCCCATTTCTTTTCAAAACTGACGCCTATCTTCTCCTCTCCCAAACTATTTCATTTCAAATTTCAAACTCCTCACCCCACTACGTATTCTACGCATCAGTTTCCTTCCCACGTTCAACTTCTCATACACATCCATTCAGAGATAAAGCTAGGGTTTATGAGAGATTGTTACATCAACAAGTTTGGGGGTGATAGAAACAGAGCACGCATTTTTTCAGTAAATTTCTTCTTCAATTAAGGGTTTTCTTCATCAATTACAATGGGGCCAAAAAGAGCACGTTCTCGCACTCCAGAGTTATCTTCCTCAAGCAGCCAGAGTGAGGATACTGTTGATTTTTCTAAGTTCGTTAGCCTTAAGACACATACAAAGTACTGCAGAATAGTGGCAAAGACCTTTGTGAGGGAGCGTGGTTTTAAGCCTGAAAGACAAGATGGCCAGTTATGGGAAATGATACGTGAACGAGGATGGGTTGGAGTGACTGCTACTCCTATGCCTGTACCCATGGGAATTGTTCGGGAATTTTATGCCAATGCCAAAGAAACTATGAGTGGGTTTTCCTATGTCAGAAGAGTTCAAGTAGACTATTGTCCGCAAGCAATTAGGGAAGTGTTCAAGACACTCGATGCACCACCAGTTGGACGTACTAATTGGGTCGAAGCTGCAGGATTCGAAACTGACCTCGACGTGGTTATCACTGACTTGTGTGTACCGAGTACCCAATGGACTTACAAGCCTGGTACAAATCAGCCTAGAACTTTTCAGGCTTCAACCCTCAATCGCTATGCCAAGGTTTGGAATTTATTCATCTGTACAAAGCTTATGCCATCGTCACATCAACATGAGATCACAATTGAGCGGGCAATTATTTTATGGGGAATAGTCATAGGGAAATTCATCGATGTTGGCCATCTTATTCATCAGAATATGTTACGTTACATGAGGGGGAACACTACATGAAGCATCCCACATGCGTCTGTTGTAGCTAGTCTTTGTGCACGAAAAGGGGTCACATGGGCCAATGAACAACTACAGTACCCAAGTCAGGATATCACTCACGACACGATAGTCAAGTTCGAGGATTGGGCAGGAGGTACCCCTCATCTGAGGGGCAAAGACTTCATCCTTCCACCCACATCATCGAGGCCCTCGCCGTAGCCCACGCGCACAAATGACGCAGGAACCGCAAACCTAGCCACTGTTGAACAGGATGATCGTCGTCTCCGAAGGTTGGAGAGAAAAGTGGACGTGATGTTTGACAATTTTGTAGTGTTTGCCAATAGTCTGTTGAGGTCCCTAGCCGAGGATTTTTCAAAATAAGGAACCATGCTTGAGTGGCCACAGTTTGGGATAGCAGTGCCATTTCCACCGCCAGACTCACCACCCGAGGAGGGTGGTGGTAGAGCTGATAATTAGGGGAGTTTCTTATAACCCTTTACCGTCATTCATTGGGGATAATGAATAATTTAAGTATGGGTGTATTGGGTGTTTATTAGTGTAGTGCATGTAGTTAATTGCATGTAGTTTAATTTTGCATCATATTGTGCATGCTTAGTGTAATTTTTACATGTTATTTGTTTAGTTTAATTTTGCAGTAAATTTTTTGCATTTTAGTGTTTATTATCTATTTTTGTTATGTGTTTAGTTGCATATCCCAAGTATCTAGTTTTGTGGAATTTTGTTTCTAGCCAATGATGAATTAGAATTTTAATGGATTTTTGAATTTAGTGGATAACATGAGCTCAGCTATAATGTTTTACGTCATTTAATTCATGCTTGTTGTTTAGATGCTTTCGGTTAGCACATAGATGTTCATATATACTTGTTGGTATAAGAATAACGTGTTTTGATTACTGAGTAGAAAATGTTGTTTTTAAAGATAGAATTGTGTAGAAAGTAGACATAGCCTATGAAAACACAGATACTCAAACTTTGGGAACACATGGGTATGCTTGCTATAAATAAATAGGGAGAGATGGAGCGTAAAACACACTCGTTTAAATGGAAATGGAAAGTGAGATTGAGCGTAAAACGCACTCACTATGTATATAAAAAAAATCATCAATAAACACCACGGGAAAGTGCAAAAATCGCCCTCGTGAGTAATAATAAAGCAAAATAAACCCATTGTTGAACCTTAGTTTGTATTGATGTGTTGGAGTAGTTTTTGTTGCATTAGTATACATGGTGTTTGATTTAGACTTCAGTTTTCTGTCTTAAGCAGTATAACATGTGTAGTCTTTTAACATCTTTATAGTGAGTATGTATTATTTTATTGTATGATGTTATGTATGTAGTTTGGGTTAATACTTTATTTTTGAATCTGGATAATTCTCTGAGGCATACTTGATAATCCAATTTAGTTTGAAATCTTGGGACTCATTTGTATCATAGTGTAGTTTGCATAGCATGTAGTTTATTTTTGTGTGCATTGCTCTAGGGCAAGCAATAGTTCAAGTTTAGGGGTATTTGATAAGTAGGTTTTATACCTACTTATTGTTTACCAACTCACTGGAACTGTGCTCAACACAAGTATTTTTAGTATATTTTATTTTTTTTATGTCTATTTTGTAGTGTGCATAGCTGGAACTCCTACAACAACCAAAGGCATTGAATGACAAGAAAATGGCATGGAATGGCATTAACATGGCATGGTGGAATTAAGCTAGAGTGAAGATTGCATAACTGGACCTGAGTAGGTGAGGAGGATCAATGAATGGGGAAATGAAGACGAAGTAGTAGAAAACAGCAACAACAAAAAGCAGCAGAAGACACGGTCTGGCAATGGTCTTGTACCCATATTGCCATTCAATCTCAACATGGCGTGCCCACGCTTATAGAATCTGAGAGACGAGTTAAGCGGTTCTTGGCAAGCTAGCTCCAACAACATACAGGCTTTAAGCGCTTTTTGCCATACATTTGGCAAACAACTCAGATGCCTTGCGTGCTCGATCTGCAAAGATATATCGCGCGGCCGCGCGAGTCTTATTTAGTTAAAATTGCTGACTTTTTGTAATTTGAATTTGAGCATGTTTTGCTCAGCTAAAACGATATGGTTGGCACCAGAGACTTGTTTGTGATCAGTTTTTATCAATTTTTATTATTCTTAGGTTTTGACTACGTAGAAGGTTTTTTTGAAGCATTTGCCATATACTTCAAGCTTTTCTCTTTAATTAGATTGCTTAATAATATATTTTACATTTTTGGATATTTAGCTGGATTAGAAAAAGTCTGGAAACAGAACTTGCAGCAGGATTTAACAGATTTGTTCTCTCATTTCTTTATTAACTCTTGTTTGTGATTTTCATTTCTATGTGTTGCTTCAACCCCATAATGGCTTTTGGTTCAGAAATGAACTAATTTCCATTATGGGATTCTAAAGGATTTTGATACGTAATCTAGACATGCATGCCTGATTGTGATGTTTCATATTTAACAGTGGATTGCCCATTATGGTTGTGCTAAATAATTGAATGCTTGATCATCATTCACACTAATTGCTTTTATGGATTTGGAAAATGAAATATAAGTATAGATAAGATCATAATGGCATGTGTTCATAAGACTTATTTGTGTTAGGTTTTGTGATTTATGAACCGGATAGACATATACCGATTCACCATTTGTAGTCATTAAAAGAGCTTGCACTTAAATCATATTTGCTTTAAATTCACATAGAAATATAGTGAGTTCGGCAATTTTGATGCTTACATGAATTCTATCAAATGTGGATTTTATGTAAATTGGTATAAGTTCATTGAGAAATGGTTATGTTCCACTTTTGTGCTCTTGACTTGCTTTCCATGATAAATAATTAAACATGACTTGAGGGCTGCAATTTAGATGAAACATTAAATGATATTAGAATCCCATTTCTCTCCAATTTGATTTCATTACTTTAGTAATTATGAGTTTATTTTATTAATTAATTCAGAATTCAATTTAATTGTGAATTGATCGTTTAAGCATATAGAAGTAGTGATTAAGTTATTGCACAATAAATTAGATTTAACACCTTTCTTCGTGGATCGATACTTTTCTTACTCTATACTACTTGTTGACCCATGTATACTTGTATGAGTTAGAGTCCTTTTTCGTAAACCAAAAAGGTGGCAACAATAGCTCCACAGGATCCTCCTCATCCATCTCTACCTCATCCTCCCGATCAAACTCAGCCTCATGCTCCTGACCCTTGACAGTGATCAACGGAGGTGGCTCCCTTCGAATCAACTACTCCTGGACGACATAGATATCTTGGGGCTCCTCCTCTCTAGGCACTCGGGGTTCCTCCTCCCCAGTTTGACTAGATCCTCCAACATCAGTCACCTTGACAACAAAAATTTAAGTTTTAATTACTAATCAATGCGAGCACATAAGTTATTAACACATAAGCACATAAAGTCTTTTATTATCTTTAGTGAATTCCCTAATTCATTACTTAGAACTCGATAAGAGTTTGTCACCACTATGTTCTCAATCTCCTATAAGGTTACTACCTAAGGTTCCCCCCCCCCCCCACCTAAGGTTCATAACCTACAGCTTTTATACCAACTTGTGATACCCCCAAATCCGGGTACTTCATTTCCACAGGATTTAGTGTTCACTGTCCAATTATAACACATCTAACTACCCATAAATAAATGAAACTTATAACTGAAATAAAAATCCTCCCAATAAAGGGTTACAACATCTTAAACAAACACAATCCCAGGTAATCTAACCTTAATACATCAAATGCGAAAACGTCATAAACAAATAAGTCTTAAACATAACATCTGTAACAATCCAGAATTTTAATTATAATTTTTAAATATTTATAGAATTATATAAATATTTATTGGATGTGTTTATTGTTGAATAAATATTTGTTTAACTTGATTTGATTTGATTTGGTTAATTATTTGTTTAATAAATAATTAATGGGCTAAGGAAATTAATTATTATGAGATAATATTCTAATTTAATTTAATAATTAAGTTAGAGATTGTATAATGATTAAATGATTTATTCAATAAATTGTTATTAGAATTATTTAAATTAAGTATGAAAACTTAATTAAATAAAGTGTGACAAATAATTATATTATAAAGAAGTTATTAAAATAAATTAAAGGAGTTTAATTTAGTTTTGCTAAACAATGCTTAAATATATTAAGTCTTTAATTTTTAAAGGGTTTTGCCAAACAGGGCCTTATGACTTTTGGATTTTTGATTTTTGAATTATTAATAATATAAATAAAATAAATTAAAATAATTTTATTTATATCTTATACGTTATATTTGGTAACTGATATTACTTATTAGGTTTATTATGACTATATACGTTTCTTTTTATGCTTTGTTATCAGTTTAGTTTTGTTATGTCAAATGTATTTGACCTGTACTGATAACTAAGAAAAAAGAAAGAAAATTGTTAGAGAAAATTGAGAGACCAGAGAGAATTGAGAGAAAGACAAGTCTGTGATTCCAAAGCAAGTTTTGAGTTTTACCAAGTAGTAGTCAAGCAAGTGAAGGAATGTCATATAACCCTTAATATATATGTTACGACATATTTTCTTGAGTATAAAGTCTATATACAAGTTTCTGAAATCTATATTTTTATAAATTGGTTATGAGATTATGCGTTTAGTGTGATGGTGATAGAATAACTAGCATATATATATATGTGTGTGTGTGTGATTGTATGCTAAATTACGTATACATGAAAGAAATTGGTTTTTACAGGAGAGGAAGATGGCTATGCTCTACCTTCTCTCCTCTTTTTTCCTTGGTTTCTCGATCCTTGTACCCTCCTAATCTCCCCGGCTTCTTTTTCGGCTGGTCTCCCCCTCTGTTTCTCCCCTTTCCCCTCATGTTCGTTCTGTTTTGGTATTCAAGCTTCTTTCCTCATTGCTTAGGTCTTCGTGCTTTGTTCCGATGGTTAGCCACTCCCATCTTTCGGCTGGAAACTCGCTGAGTAGTCAATCTAGGGATCTATTCGCTGAGTTTGGTGTCTCTAACCCTAACTCCCCGATGGAGGTCAGCTCTGATATGGCAGAATCTGTCCCTCTTCCTATTGGAACCTCGATGGTTTCTGATGGCTCGGAGGACTCTATTGTTGCTGGGGACGATATTGATCGGTTAGGGTTACAAGTTGATTCAGATATGAAGGAAATATTCACTGCTGCCCAACAATTGTCCCAGCAAAGTTGAGGCTGTTGCCGAACGTAGAAAATGCAACACTCTAATGGAATTCATACTTGCAAAAGGTTTCACTACTGAATAGTTAAATGAATTATCTAATAGGAGCGACCCTTGTCCTCGTAAGGTCCTTGATCAAGACCTGTTTGTTATTTGTCCTCTAAAGGATTCTCCCTCTTCTGGTGGCATGAAGAAGGCCTCTTTAGACCCATCTGGTGTTACACCTAAGGACTTGGAAGAAGGTGATATTCCTATTTTTTTGGTGTGGGTGCGGGGTCCTCTTTACGTGGGGGCTCGGTGGGCTCTCCGATTGAGCTGGTTAAACAATCCTGGAGCTCGGTAGTAGCCAAAAAAGACCCCCAATCTTGTTTTAAGCTGGATTACTTGCCTCCCCCTTCTTCTGATGATGGGGTTATTTTGGTTCGTCCTCCCTCTGTAGTTCTTTTGAAGGGTATCAGTCTCTGGAAGGCTAGTTTGGTAGGGGGTTTCCTCAATGCTCGATTACCCTTTAAAATGGTTGAAGACGCAACCCACAGTATGTGGGATAAGTTGTGTCTCCAAAGTGTGTTCTTACAGGAAAAGGGTTTCTTTATCTTCAAGTTTTCATCGGCTAAGGATAGAGATAACGTTCTTGCTATAGGTCCCTGGTATATCTCCAATAAACTTCTATGTTTAAAACAATGGAAGAAAGGGCTTGACTTCCAGTTTGACACTTGCTTTAAAGCCCCGGTTTGGGTGAAGTTCCATGACATCCCCTTGTCCTATCTGTCTTCGGATGGTCTTAGCTACATTGCTACTGCTATGGGTAGATCCTTGTTCGTGGATAAGATGACTGAAAAATTGGAGCCTATGAGTTTTGCTATAGTTTGCATTGAGATTTCCCCTTCTTCAGCTATGCCTTCTAGCCTTGATTTAGTAGTGATTGAAGAGGAATCAAACTCTGAAAAGATAATTACGGTTAAGGTAGAATATCAAAATAGGCCTCAGCTCTGTTCTCACTGTAAGTCCTTTGGGCACTCTCTTATTAGGTGCCCTAGGGCAAACTATAAGTGGGTTCCTAAAGCCCAAGGTATTTCCATCCCTCCTGTCTCTGCTCCTATCCTAGCTCATCCTTCATCCTTGAGCCCCCCTCCTGTGGTGCTCCCTGCTTCTAATGAGTGGACTGTGATTTCAAAAGGTCATAAGTCGCTAGCTATGGCTTCTTCCATAGATGCTGGGGATCCCAATTCTTTCCTGCCTTTGGGCTGCCCCGGAGGGGCTGACTTCTCGGATACTGACTATACTCCCTCTCCCAACCCTCTAGTGGGTAAACTTAAAATCATTGATGAGAAAGCTGGTCGTGACCTAAAGACTAAATCCAGAGGTGGTTTGGATACTGGGCAATCTTCAAAGAAGAAAATCAAAGGAGGGGGGTGGTAAATCCCCAACTTAATTTCTTTTCCCTTTATTTATGTTTAAATTTTGCTCTATGAATATTAGAGGTGTTAATAAGTTATCTAAGCAGGACAGTGTCCTTGCTCTTTTGTTTAAGCATAATATCTCTTTTGTTGGCCTAGTGAAAACTAGAGCCAAAGCTTCAAAATCCATTGCTATATCTAGGTCTCTTCGCCTTAATTGGCTCTGGCATTTTAACTACGAGCATCATGAGAATGGGAGAGTTTGGGTTGGATGGGACCCTGGGGTTTTGCAAGTGACTGTTTTTAGCTAAATCCTCCCAGTTTATTCACTGCTCTATTTTGGCTTTTGCTGTTAATATTCATTTTGTCAATACAGTTGTTTATGGTTTGAATACCCCTTCCGAGAGGAAAGATTTGTGGTCTGAGATTTGATCTCTGGCCCCGGCTATATCCATTCCTTGGTGTTTGTTAGGGGACTTTAATGAGGTTCTCTCAATTTCTGAGATTTCGGGTGGTGATGTGACTTGGGATTATGGTAAGCAGGACTTCCTGGACTGTGCCTCTCACATCCATGTGACTGACCTCAGGGCATATGGGGCTGCCCTCACTTGGTGGAATTCGAGTGATACTAAGCCTATTTACAAGAAATTAGGCCGGGCATTGGTGAATGACTTATGGCTTCAAAATTTCCCTTTAGCTCAAGCCTTTTTTGCTCCAAGAGACATTTTTGACCATTGCCCTATTGTGATTTGATCTGGCTTTTTGGTTCCCCCTATGCCTAAGCCTTTCCAGTTTTTTCAATTTCATGGTAAACCTGCCTGAGTTCATGGTTGTGGTCCAAGAAGCTTGGTTTGTTACTATTCTGGGGACCCTTTGCAGATTCTTGCTAGTAAGTTAAAGGCTGTTAAGCGTGCTCTTTGCATTCTCAATCGTGAAAGAGGCAGCTTATCCTCTATTATCGATAAGGCTAGGGGCTTGCTTCGTGCGGCTCAAAATGTTATCTCTCTCAATCCCGGAGACCTCTCTCTTATCAGTCATCAGAGGGTTCTTTTTCAAGATCTCTGGAATGGTTTGGCTAATAAAGAGAATCTTCTCAAGCAAAAATTTAGGATTCAATGGCTTAAAGAGGAGGATACAAATTCTAGATTCTTCCATAGTCAGATTAAGAATAGGTGGAACCAAAATAAAATCCTAGCCATCACGAATGTTGACGGCTCTGTCCAGACTGGCCATAAGGAAATTAAGGGTATTTCTGTTGATCATTTCCAAGCTTTATTAGGGACTACTTTGCCTGTGGTTAGGCTTGAAAATTTTTCCCTTGATTATACCAAATGTGTCTCTTCTTCTCAAGTAGCTGCTCTTGAAAGAGACATCTCGGATGCGGAAATTTTTTCTACTCTTAAGTCTATGAAGAAGAATAAGAGCCCGGGCCCGGATGGCTTCAATGTTAACTTCTTTCTCCACTGCTGGAGTATTGTGGGGAGGACTTTTATTTTTGTTGTCCAGTCATTTTTCAAGAAAGGCTGCCTCCTTCGAGGAATTAATTCCACGACCATTATTTTGGTTCCTAAGGTTGCCCACCCTTCGACTATGTCTGATTTTAGGCCTATCTCTTGTTGCAACACTACTTACAAGTGCACTCAAAGATTATTGCTTCTAGACTCTAGGCTATTTTTCCCTCTATCATATCCCCTTGCCAAGCGGTCTTTGTTGCAGGGAGAAGGATTGGGGATAATGTCCTCCTTGCCCAGGAGCTTTTTAGAAATTATCACAGATCCTCTGGCCCTGCCCGATGTGCTTTGAAAATTGATCTTTATAAAGCTTTTGACTCGGTCTCTTGGGGTTTTCTGACAGCAGCTCTTCGGCTCCTCAAATTCCCTCCTAAATTTGTGTTTTGGATTCAGGCTTGTATCACAACTAAGTTCTTCTCGGTTAAAGTCAATGGGTCCCTGTGTGGGTATTTCAAAGGAGCGAAAGGGCTCAGGCAAGGAGACCCTTTATCCCCTTACCTTTTTGTGATTGCTATGGAAATTCTGTCTCTTGGGCTTTCAAAGGCCTCAAAGGAGCCATGTTTCCGTCATCACTGGGAAACGCAGGAGCAGTCCGTCACTCACCTTTGTTTCGCGGATGACCTTATTCTTTTCTGCCATGGAGATGTCCTTTCAGTTAAATTATTAAAGGATTGCCTTGACTCCTTCTCGGCTTCCTCTGGCCTGTGCATTAATCAGTCAAAGAGCTTATGCTTCCTATCCCATGTCCCTCCCACTATGGCTGATTCCATCATTGTTACTTTTGGATTCCAACGTGGTGGGTTTCCTGCGAAGTTTTTAGGGGTTCCTCTGTTAACTTCAAAGCTCAGTCTAGCGGATTGCCGCCCTCTTATTGAAAGGATAGTGACCAAAATTTCCTCCTGGACTAATAATTTTCTATCCAATGCGGGGAGGCTTCTATTAATTAAATCCGTCATTTTTTCGATCCAATAGTATTGGTCCTCTTTCTTCATTATGGCAGCTTCGGTTCTTAAGTCCCTTAGGTCTATCATGTGCAGATTTCTCTTGAAGGGTCCATCCATGCTCAAATATGGTGCTAAAGTTGCTTGGAAAAAAATTACATTACCGATCTCTGAAGGAGGCCTTGCTATAAAATAGCTTGAGGACTGGAACAAAGCGCAAATTCTGATGCACCTTTGGAGAGTGGTTAACCCCTCTCTTGCCTCTCTATGGGCTTCTTGGATCCGGTCTTCTTTGAAAAATAAACACTTCTTGAATATGGCTATCCCGGGAGACTGTTCGTGGATTTGGAGGAAGGTGCTGCAACTTAGGCCTATTGCTGCAAAGCACATCAGATTTTGCATTGGTAATGGGAATGGCACTAGCCTCTGGTTTGATCCTTGGTTAAGTGAGTCAACTTTTGCTAACTCTCCCCATTCTTCTCTGGTAATTAACTCTAAGACTAGGTCCTCAGGCTACTATTATCCTCATCATCAATAGCTCTTCATGGGTTCTTCCCTCTTCCAACCATTGGGATGTTATGGATTTTAAGGAAAGGTTTGATGTTAGTAGGCACTGTGACTCCACCTCTATGGATCATATCCTTTCGGATAATACTAAAGCCTCTGAGGTTAAGGCTGCTGCAATCTGGGAGTCGATTAGGGTGGTGGGGTCTGATACTCTTTGGGTAAAGGTGGTTTGGCACAAATTACTTATGCCTCGCTTCTCTTTCAACCTCTGGTTGGCTTTCCATAAGGGGCTGCGCACCCTTGATAGACTTGTTAGTTATGGGATTTATGTCAATCCCTTCTGTGTGTTTTGTCATAATGATTTGGAAACTTTTGACCATTTATTCTTTAACTACCCTTACTCCTTCCGCGTTCTTTTCCCTGTTATGAGAAGTTGTGGATGGAGAGGGTGTAGCTGGAGCTGGGATTCCCTCTCTTCCTTCCTTATACACTTCTATAGGTCAAACTTCCTTCATAGTCTTTCCATTCTTGGGTTTGCTGCTGTTGTGTATAGACTTTGGACTGAGCGCAATGCTAGAATTTTCTCTGGTAAAGCAACCCCTTCTCAATCCTTGGTCAAAGACATTTTGCATACCATCAAGTGTAAGCTATATAGTAGCCTTTAATTCCAAAGGGTCAAAGATATGCCTTGCTTTAGTCATCTTGCCATATAAGGCTTTATCCAAAGGTTTGCTGAGTTTAGTTCAGAGGGAGATGGTGTTTTTGCTTCTGCAATGGGTTTTAATCAGTTATTAGCTTCAGGGTGTAGTAAGGTGTTGCTCTGCTTCTTTTGGATGGTTTATGAAGTCTGCAGTCTTCTACACTGGTTGGTCATTGGGAGCTAGTTTTAGTCTTCTTCTATGGTTGGTCTCTGAGTTGAGATGCCATGTCCTCATGGTTCTATTGCTAGCTTACTCGATGGTTGAGTCTGTTTGTTTTGGTCAGCTGGTTTTGGCCAAAGGGTTCTCTGCAGCCTGTGTTTGATGGGTTTCTGTGGTTAATGCATGTTGCTTTGATTTGTATGGGCCTTTTTGCTGTTGTGTTTGGCTGCTAGTGCTGCTCGTGGTTCTCTGTCTTGCTTTGTTTTGGGCAGATTGTTGTGTGTTTGGTATGTCTACTGGGTTGCTTCAGTTGTTCTTTCGGCTACTGTTCCTTGTATGGTGTAATAGTCAGCTGCTGGGCTTTAAACAGCTGCTCTGTGCCATGTGCCCCTGTGCTATTGGCTGCTGTTCCGTGTGCTGCAGATGCTTGGGTCAGCCAGCGGGATGAGGGGCTTTGCTGAGTATGTCTGCTTTTTGCTGCTGGGTTGCTTTATTGTTGCTGGGTTGCTCTACTTCTAATGTTGCTGCAGCCGAATCTGCAGCGCCTAGTTGCTGTTGCAAGTTGTTTGGCATCTGCTATAGTTCTCGGCTAGTATGCTGGTTTGGTTTTACCAGTTGTTGTCTAGGACTCTGTTGCTGGATTTCGGGTTCTGTGGCTGCTGGTTTTTTCGGGAAGGGCTGGTTTTTGATGTCTGCAGGAGGTGTTCTCTACTTTGCAGCTGTTGTTGTAGGATGGCTTGCTATATAGGGGCTGCCGGTTTCTGCATGAGTTGGCTTCAGCTTCTTGAAGCAGTAATGTTGTAGCTGCAGCCGCTAGGCTCTTGCTGTTGTGTCTGCTGGTGCTATTTTGGTCTGTTTTCTCTAATTGGTGTCATGTGTTGCATGGCTGCTGGGTTTTGCAGGCTGATTTTTTTTCTGGTTGCGCATGGGGTGTGGTATTGCCTGCCTTCTGTTTTGGGCTGATTTGATGCCAGTCATTTATGGTTGTTTAGTTTCTTTCGGGTTAGGGAATCTCCTAGATTTGAAGATGCTATTGCTATTTTGTTTCAATTCTTATTACAGTATTGTATTCTTATTGGGCTTGTGGGTTTGTAATCTTTTATATTCATGACATCATAGGGCATGTCCTATGATGTCTATGATATATCCTGATTTGGGTTTCCTATGAGGTTGTAATCTTTTCCTTTTTTTATACAGTCTTAACTTTAGCGGAAAAAAAAATTAGTTTTTACAGTGAATATATATTTGTGTGGTTTAACGACGTGAGTTTCAATTTCTATGTTCTATGAATTTTATTTTTCGAATTTTTGCTATACAACTGAATTATTGCAATTGTAGGTAGTTGTAATGCTAGAATTTATGTTTAGACAAATAATTGTATGTTAATTTCGTTTAAAAGAAAGAGAAACTATTTTTCAGTGTATGTTCTTATACATGGCTTATGACAGTAACAAAATTGATGGTTAAAGTGTATACGAATTGTAAAAAAAAATTGAACTGTGATTATGTGAATTGGGTATGAAATAAAGATAACGAAGTTCAAAGGAATCAAGTTGGTGTATAATTGTGGTTACTGTTCACTGTGTTAAGAAATATCAAAAATGGAGTTTTGTTGCTTTAAAAATTAGCTTTCAAGGATTTAAGTTTTCTGATATTGTTGTTTCGTTGTGTTAAATTAGTATATGTATGATGCGTAACGTGTATGTGTAATTTGCATAAGTTATACATGTTAATTGGTGTTAGAAATTAAGATACAATAGCTTTGTTCTATTCTTCGTTTTGTGTTACAGAAGCTTCGAGCCTCAAAGCTAAAATCCGTGCCCTCTCTAAATTTCATGCTGAGTCATCATCATGTATATGCGCGCTTCCATTAATGTAAATTGTAATGCAATAATACTGTTACCGGTTAAGAGGATAGAGTCTAGGAATGACTTTTGTTTTGCACAAAAGTGCAGAATTATTGATGTAATGCAATATGATGATTTTAAACATGTAATTTTGTTATTATTGTATTATAGTGCTAGGAACGAGCATGTTATTAACACCTAACAAGTTTTATTATTATTTTATTGATGTAATATGACTATGTGGTTAACAATTAAACCATACATGAAATAAATACTTATAGAGTATTTGTAATGACTAATTGTATCCTAATGATATGTAATTAAGATATTGTGAATCAAACTATTACGATTTAGCCTACAAGCAAGGCAAGTTCTCTAACTCAAACTCGAGTTGTTATTTTTCAAGCACGTTAGTGGATAATTATTGTTGATGATTCCACATCTAATATTATTATTGAATATTCGCATTATGACAAGTTTTCTAACTCTACACTTCCGTTGAGCTAGTTCTATTGTTACATTGAGCAAGTTTATTGTTTCTAGTTCAATTACAATTATGCAAGTTTCTTAACTTCTTTCAATTTGTGTATTAAACGCAAGTATCTTATCCTTAACTTGTTATTTAGCATGGAAGTTTCTGATGGACTAACGTTGAATAAGTTTTATCGTTCAATTACTATTTATTATGCATGCTCCATACTCAATTTTAAATAAGATTTCTAACCTTAGCTTAATATTGTTCAAGCAAGGTATGTTATGTTATTCAATATTTATGCTATTAGATTATTCCTAAAGCATGAACTTAGTATAAAATGTTGATTCATTTATGGTTTATTCCATAACATAGTGTTATTACCTTTTTATTTAACTAATCCTTAGTTGATGTTCATTGAATTCCAAATTACCTTGAAATGTATTCAAACTAAACTTACTTTGGTGCGGACTTGTACTCTAAATGCTGAGATGAACAACCCAATTATTAGGGGATAACTTACGCATAGCGTTGAAATGTTTGTACACAATACATTGTACGAAGGGCTGATCCCTCTAAGTACGAGGAGTCCCTATAGTCTTATGACGGTTAAATTTTAAGTTGAAAGATTACTTATAACTATGGACATAGTTCGTTGTCTTCTACCCCTCAGATGAATGAACTCAGAATTTTGATTATCATTGATAAAACCTATTGTTCAGTTCTATTGAGCCTATTAATTGGCAATTGTTGTAAAGATTTTATTCATTATTATTTCAAGTGAGTTTTGTTTGCTCACTCTTGCTTATATAAATATTACAGCTAAAGTTGAGAAGGTCGATGTACCTAGCACCAGTAAAGGAAAGGGAAAGATGAACAAGTATTGAAGACTTGTAATCATGTTGACATTTTATTGTCGGTCTTTATTTTTAATGATTGAAATTAAGATATTTAATTTTCCGCATTTGAATGATTGTATTTAAAGGTTAGATAACCTGAGAGATTTTTATTAATTTAATCCTTTAATGGGAAGGTTTATTATTCAATTTTATTATGATTGGATAGTTAGATATGAATGTTTTTATCAAGTGAACACAAAATCTTGAGGGAATGAAGTACCCGGATTTGGGGGTGTCACAAGTTGGTATCAAAGCCTTAGGTTATGAACCTTAGGTGGGGGAAAGCCTTAGGAAGTAACCTTTGAAAAGATAGTGGTGATAAACTCTTATCGAGTTTTAAGGAAGAAGTAATAAAACACTTATGTGCTTATGTGATTACAATCTATGTGCTTGTGAGTGTCGAGTAGTAATGAATAGTAATTAAAACTTAAATTTTGTTGTTAGGATGGTTAATGTAAGAGAATCCAGTCAGGCTAGGGAGGAAGGACCACAGATGCCTAGAGAGAAGTCTCGAGATATTCAGGTGGTCTGGGAACAACTACTGCCACGGGAAATAACTCTGTTGGTCACAGTGGTTGAGCAAGAGAGGTTACCTGATGAGGATGATGAGATAGATACGGACGAGGAAGACCCCGTTGAGCTGCCACAGTCGGATGAGGATGAGGATGATGAGGAAGAAGAGCTTCCACTTAACTCGATAGTCGGTAGTATATCATTTAAGTATCTGATCGCAATGTGGAACTTCGAGACAACGTCGAGGAGTTACAAGAGATAGTAAATTTGAATCGCGATTCATGATAAGCGCAGAAGGACAACGAGATCCAGGATCGAGATGAACGTTTGAGTAATGTCGAAGAGAAGCTGGTCCACAACGGAGGAGAAAATGAGCAACTGACAGAGGAAATCGCAGAACTGAAGAACAAGCTGATGGAAGAATCTACTAAGAGGGCTAGAGTCGAAGACGCGTATGAAGAAGCTTATCAACGAGCCGGGATAGCAGAGAGAGAGGCACAAGAAAAGAGGATCAAGATGGAAGAGATGAATAACATATTCAACACCGTGATTAATCGAGCTCAAGCTCGGGTCATGGGTTATCCGATTCAGTTTGAGACGCTGCCATCATACATATTATATCGCCGAACAATGTTCCGAATTATGGAGGAAGAGCGTTGTAAGGCTTCGTAGTATCTTAGTAGGACATCGTAAGGAATGTACCTAATATGCGATTAATGATATGATAAATAAAATGTAAATCCCAGGTGTTATATAACCTATGTGATATGATGATGATGTTATCCTGGAACTTTAGTGGTTCAGGAAAGTAATGTAAATAGCAAAGATGCTATTGTTCTTATGTTTTCTAAAAGATTATGAATGAATAAAAGTTATTATTTTATTCAAAGTGTTATGTGTTACGTGATAATCTTTTATGGTGTGCAAATTAAGTAGAAAATACTTTTAAAAATTGAGTAATAGTCTAATGAGTGTATTTTAATAGAAAATGCCTCCAAGACGTCAACCCCGACAAAGAACCCCCGAGGGATCTACCAATAACAACAATGCTGAGGCTAATCTAGTTCAGCAGCTAGTGACGTTACTGACGGGTGCATTGCAGAATCAAGCTGTGACATTTAAGGACTTCAAGGCGGTTGGACCACTAGAATTACGTGGGTCCATGAATCCAGTTGAGGCACATACCTAGATCATGGAGATAGAGAGAGTGTTCGAGGTAGCTAGGTTTGGTGAAAATCAGAAGACTGCTTTTGCAACATTTATGTTAAAAGCAGAGGCTAGTTATTGGTGGCAAGCCAATAAAACTCAAGGAGTACAAGGGGTGATGACTTGGGATAGGTTTAAGGAGATATTCTTCGAGACTTATTTCCTAGAGAGTTTGAAGAATCAGATGGAGGTGCAGTTTCTAGAACTGAAGCAGGGATCAATGACGATATCAAAATATCTTGCGAAATTCAAATGAAGCTAACGAGGTTCATGCCATATCAAGTCAATCACTGGATGAGCCGCAAGGCTAGGAGGTTTGGAAAGGTGGATTTGAAACACTGGTTGTATAGTAGGGTCTCCCTGTTCCAGCTGAAGACATTCGTAGTGGTGCTTGAGAAGGCAATTCTCGCTGAGAGTGAAGGCGAGGCTGTAGCAAAGCACAATCAAGAACAGAAAAAGAAGAAGAGAGAGGGCGAAGTTAAGAATGGTTGTAGTAACGGTGGAAATTGTATCAATAACCTGAAGAGGAAATGGGATGGAAATGTGGGTTCTGGAAACCAGCAGGGTAACCAGCAGAAGAAAAAGTTTGAAGCATGTGCTACATGCGGAATGTTTCATGCACGTATGCTTAAGGCGGAAGCGTGTATGCTTTAACTGTGGCCAGGAGGGTCACATTGCCCCAAATTGTAGTCAACCCAAGAAGAATGTTTGCTACACGTGCGGGTCAAAGGATCATTTTGCTCGTGAGTGCCCTAAAAAGAAAGCTGAAGAGACGACAGAAACAAGGGAGGTAGTAGAGGAGACACATTGACCATTCTGGGACCAACATCATCAAACAAACCCACGGCGGAACCTTGACATGACCGCTGCAAGATGTTGTGCAATCAAAGATGTTGTGTTAGGTATTATCCCAATCAATGATATTGATGCTTATGTATTATTTGATTAAAAGTGCTACTTGCTTCATTTATATCGATGAATTTCCTAAGAGGTTAGGATTACCTAGTGAAGAATTGAATTTCCCTTTAAACATAGAAATTGCGAATAGGGAAGTGATTCCTGTTAGGTTCGTATACAATAATTGTAGGGTGAACATTAAGGGAAATGTTATGATGGTAGATTTAATTCCAATTAAACTTGGAGAGTTTGAAGTTATTTGGGAATGGATTGGCTGTTAAATTATGGAGCAATAATTGATTACCAAAAGAAATATGTAAACCTTATGACTCCGTCAAAAGTAGTTTTCTTTGGTAGTAGATCGCCTAGACATGCGAGATGTCGATGATTATCGCAGCGAAGTTGTTGAATCAAAGTTGTGTGGGTTATTTAGCTTACATAGTCGATACTCGGAGGAAGGGGGTGAAATCGGAAGAGATACCAATGGTTAGGGAATTCATGGATGTGTTTAGGGAGATTTACGGGACTTACTTTGATCGAGTGATTAAATTAAATGATTGACTTAGCGCCGAGAACCGCTCTGATATCGAAGGCCCGTCTGAGATGGCTCTGGGGTAGAGATGAAGGCCCGATGGTACAATTGCAAGAATCTGTTAGATAAGAAGTATATTCAACCGAGGCGTATCACCATGGGGAGCGCCGGTTGTTAGTTAATGAAGAAGGATGGGTCGATCGTCTTTGCATTGATTATAGAAATTAAATAAAGTCACTATTAAGAATAAATATCCATTGCCAAGAATAGATGACTTGTTTGATCAGTTAAAGGGTGCTAGATAATTCTCAAAAATAGATTTGAGAAGTGGGTATCATCAACTGAAAGTAAGGAAGGAGGATTTACCGAAGACGACATTCTGAACTCGGTATGGACATTACGAATTTTTGGGTGATGTCTTTTCGGATTGACAAATGCCCTTCTTTGCATTCATGGATTTGATGAACAGGTGTTTAAACCATTTTTAGACAAGTTTGTGGTGGTATTTATCAACGACATTCTGGTGTTCTCCAAGACTCAAGAAGAACACGTGGAACACTTACGTTTGACGTTGGAAACACAAAGAAAGGAAAAATTATACGCGAAATTCTCTAAGTGTGAGTTTTGGCTAGAACGTGTACAATTTCTTGGGCATGTGATTGAAAAAGATGGGATTTCAATGGATCCATCAAAAGTTGAAGTTGTAATCAACTGGGAACAACCAAGAACACCTTCGGAGGTGAGGAGTTTCTTGGGACTGGCCGGCTATTCTAGATGTTTTTTTTTGCTAAATTTCTATACGGTTTATTAAGGACTTTTCCAAGATTGCCACTCCGTTAACAAATTTGATAAGGAAAGCTGTAAAATTTGTTTGGACGGAGAAGTGTGAAGAAAGTTTTCAAGAATTGAAAAGAAGTTAAGTGTAACCGTGTTGTCATTACCGGATAATCTGAGAAATTTTGTGGTGTATAGTGATGCCTCACATAAAGGGTTGGGTTGTGTTCTTATTCAGAACGGAAAAGTTATTGCTTATGCATCAAGACAATTGAAGGACTACGAGAAAGGATATCCGACTCATGATTTAGAGTTGGCTGCAGTGGTATTTGCTCTAAAAATATGGACACATTATCTCTATGGAGAAAATGTGAGATATACATGCAGGATCATAAGAGTTTGAAATAGATTTTCACTCAAAAGGACCTCGAACATGCGTCGAAAGGAGATGGATGGAATTGATAAAAGATTACGATTGTGAGATCTTTTATCATCCGAAATAAAGCGAATGTTATTGCGAGATCTTTGATAACCACTCGGGAGGAGCTTATTTCAAAGAATGACAAAAGCCGGAGTTGAAAATAAAATTTCTGAAAGAAGCCGACGAAAGACTATTCCATATAGAAGCTGGTCCAACTTTGGTGGACAAGGTAAAGAATGCTCAACTACAAGATGAAGAATGTAGAAAAATCAAGGAGAAAGTGGTGTAGGGTAGTGAAGTGAAATACAAGATCGATACCGAATGAGGATGATGAGGAAGAAGAGCTTCCACTTAACTCGATAGCCGGCCGTATGTACGACGAAGTATACGATCGCAATGTGGAACTTCAGGACAACGTCGAGGAGTTACATGAGATAGTAGCTGAAGAGCAATTCGCAATGGCGCAGAAGGACAACGAGATCCAGGATCGAGATGAACGTTTGAGTAATGTCGAAGAGAAGCTGGTCCACACCGAAGGAGAAAACGAGCAACTGACAGAGGAAATCGCAGAACTGAAGAACAAGCTGAAAGAAGAATCTACTAAGAGGGCTAGAGCCGAAGATGCGTATGAAGAAGCTTATCAACGAGCCGGGATAGCAGAGAGAGAGGCACAAGAAAAGAGGATCAAGATGGAAGAGAAGAATAACGTATTCAACACCGTGATTAATCGAGCTCAAGCTCGGGTCATGGGTTATCCGACTCAGTTCGAGACGCTGCCATCGTACATATTAGATCGCCGAACAATGTTCCGAATTATGGAGGAAGAACGTTGTAAGGCTACGCAGTAGTAGGACATCGTAGGGAATGTACCTGATATGCGATTAATGATATGATAAATAAAATGTAAATCCTAGGTGTTATGAATATTAGAGGTATTAATAAGTTATCTAAGCAGGATAGTGTCCTTGCTCTTTTGTTTAAGCATAATATCTCTTTAGTTGGCCTAGTGGAAACTAGAGTCAAAGCTTCAAAAGCCACTGCTATATCTAGGTCTCTTCGCCTTAATTGGCTCTGGCATTTTAACTACGAGCATCATGAGAATGGGAGAGTTTGGGTTGGATGGGACCCGGGGGTTTTGCAAGTGACTATTTTTAGCTAAATCCTCCCAGTCTATTCACTGCTTTGTTTTGGCTTATGCTGTTAATATTCATTTTATCATTACAGTTGTTTATGGTTTGAATACCCCTTCCGAGAGGAACGATTTGTGGTCTGATATTAGATCTCTGGCCCCGGCTATATCCATTCCTTGGTGTTTGTTAGGGGACTTTAATGAGGTTCTCTCAATTTCTGAGATTTCGGGTGGTGATGCGACTTGGGATTACAGTAAGCAGGACTTCCTGGACTGTGCCTCTGTCATCCATGTGACTGACCTCAGGGCGTATGGGGCTGGCCTCACTTGGTGGAATTCGAGTGATACTAAGCCTATTTACAAGAAATTAGGCTGGGCATTGGTGAATGACTTATGGATTCAGAATTTCCCTTTAGCTCAAGCCTTTTTTGCTCCAAGAGACATTTCTGACCATTGCCCTGTTGTGATTTGTTCTGGCTTTTTGGTTCCCCCTATGCCTAAGCCTTTCCAGTTTTTCAATTTCATGGTAAACCTGCCTGAGTTCATGGTTGTGGTCCAAGAAGCTTGGTTTGTTACTGTTTCGGGGACCCTTTGCAGATTCTTGCTAGTAATTTATAGGTTGTTAAGCGTGCTCTTTGCATTCTCAACCGTGAAAGAGGCAGCTTATCCTCTATTATCGATAAGGCTAGGGGCTTGCTTCATGCGGCTCAAAATTCTATCTCTCTCAATCCCGGAGACCTCTCTCTTCTCAGTCATCAGAGGGTTCTTTCTCAAGATCTTTGGAATGCTTTGGCTAATGAAGAGAATCTTCTCAAGCAAAAATTTAGGATTCAATGGCTTAAAGAGGAGGATACAAATTCTGGATTCTTCCATAGTCAGATTAAGAATAGGTGGAACCAAAATAAAATCCTAGCAATCATGAATGTTGACGGCTCTGTCCAGACTGGCCATAAGGAAATTAAGGGTATTTTCGTTGATCATTTCCAAGCTTTATTATGGACTACTTTTCCTGTGGTTAGGCTTGAAAATTTATCCATTGATTCTCCCAAATGTGTCTTTTCTTCTCAAGCAGCTGCTCTTGAAAGAGACATCTCGAATGAGGAAATCTTTTCTACTCTTAAGTCTATGAAGAAAATAAGGGCCCGGGCCCGGATGGCTTCAATGTTAACTTCTTTCTCCACTGCTGGAGTATTGTGGGGAGGACTTTTACTTTTTTTGTCCAGTCCTTTTTCAAGAAAGGCTGCCTCCTTCGAGGAATTAATTCCACGGCCATTATTCTTGTTCCTAAGGTTGCCTACCCTTCGACTATGTCTGATTTTAGGCCTCTCTCTTGTTGCAACACTACTTACAAGTATATCTCGAAGATTATTGCTTCTAGACTTAAGGCTATTCTTCCCTCTATCATATCCCTTTGCCAAGTGGCCTTTGTTGCAGGGAGAAGGATTGGGGATAATGTCCTCCTTGCCCAGGAGCTTTTTAGAAATTATAACAGATCCTCTGGCCCTGCCCGATGTGCTTTGAAAATTGATCTTTGTAAAGCTTTTGACTCGGTCTCTTGGGGTTTTCTAATAGCAGCTCTTCGGCTCCTCAAATTCCATCCTATATTTGTGTTTTGGATTCAGGCTTGTATCACAACTACGTTCTTCTCGGTTAAAGTCAATGGGTCCCTGTGTGGGTATTTCAAAGGAGCAAAATGGCTCAGTGAAGGAGACCCTTTATCCCCTTACCTTTTTGTGATTGCTATGGAAATTCTGTCTCTTGGGCTTTCAAAGGCCTCAAAGGAGCCATGTTTCCGTCATCACTGGGAAACGCAGGAGCAGTCCGTCACTCACCTTTGTTTCGCGGATGACCTTATTCTTTTCTGCCATGGAGATGTCCTTTCAGTTAAATTATTAAAGGATTGCCTTGACTCCTTCTCGGCTTCCTCTGGCCTGTGCATTAATCAGTCAAAGAGCTTATGCTTCCTATCCCATGTCCCTCCCACTATGGCTGATTCCATCATTGTTACTTTTGGATTCCAACGTGGTGGGTTTCCTGCGAAGTTTTTAGGGGTTCCTCTGTTAACTTCAAAGCTCAGTCTAGCGGATTGCCGCCCTCTTATTGAAAGGATAGTGACCAAAATTTCCTCCTGGACTAATAAATTTCTATCCTATGCGGGGAGGCTTCTATTAATTAAATCCGTCATTTTTACAATCCAATAGTATTGGTCCTCTTTCTTCATTATGGCAGCTTCGGTTCTTAAGTCCCTTAGGTCTATCATGTGTAGATTTCTCTTGAAGGGTCCATCCATGCTCAAATATGGTGCTAAAGTTGCTTGGAAAAAAATTACATTACCGATCTCTGAAGGAGGCCTTGCTATAAAATAGCTTGAGGACTGGAACAAAGCGCAAATTCTGATGCACCTTTGGAGAGTGGTTAACCCCTCTCTTGCCTCTCTATGGGCTTCTTGGATCCGGTCTTCTTTGAAAAATAAACACTTCTGGAATATGGCTATCCCGGGAGACTGTTTGTGGATTTGGAGGAAGGTGCTGCAACTTAGGCCTATTGCTGCAAAGCACATCAGATTTTGCATTGGTAATGGGGAAGGCACTAGCCTCTGGTTTGATCCTTGGTTAAGTAAGTCAACTTTAGCTAACACAACCCATTCTTATCTGGTAATTAACTCTAGACTAGGTCCTCAGGCTACTATTATCCTCATCATCAATAGCTCTTCATGGGTTCTTCCCTCTTCCAACCATCGGGATGTTATGGACTTTAGGGAAAGGTTTGATGTTATCAGGCACTGTGACTCCACCTCTATGGATCAGATCCTTTGGGATGATACTAAAGCCTCTGAGGTTAAGGCTGCTGCAATCTGGGAGTCGATTAGGGTGGTGGGGTCTGATACTCTTTGGGCAAAGGTGGTTTGGCACAAATTACTTATGCATCGCTTCTCTTTCAACCTCTGGTTGGCTTTCCATAAGGGGCTGCGCACCCTTGATAGACTTGTTAGTTATGGGATTCATGTTAATCCCTTCTATGTGTTTTGTCATAATGATTTGGAAACTTTTGACCATTTATTCTTTAACTGCCCTTACTCCTTCCGCGTTCTTTTCCCTGTTATGAGAAGTTGTGGATGGAGAGGGTGTAGCAGGAGCTGGGATTCCCTCTCTTCCTTACTTATACACTTCTATAGGTCAAACTTCCTTCATAGTCTTTCTATTCTTGGGTTTGCTGCTATTGTGTATAGACTTTGGACTGAGCGCAATGCTAGAATTTTCTCTAGTAAAGCAACCCCTTCTCAAACCTTGGTCAAAGACATTTTGCATACCATGAAGTGTAAGCTAGATAGTAGCCTTTAATTCCAAAGGGTCAAAGATATGCCTTGCTTTAGGCATCTTGCCATATAAGGCTTTATCCAAAGGTTTGATGAGTTTAGTCCAGAGGGAGATGGTGTTTTTGCTTTTGTAATGGGTTTTGATAAGTTATTGGCTTCAGGGTGTAGTAAGGTGTTGCTCTGCTTCTTTTGGATGGTTTATGAAGTCTGCAGTCTTCTACACTGGTTGGTCATTGGGAGCTGGTTTTAGTCTTCTTCTATGGTTGGTTTCTGAGTTGAGATGCCATGTCCTCATGGTTCTGTTGCTAGCTTGCTTGATGGTTGAGTCTGTTTGTTTTGGTCAGCTGGTTTTGGCCTAAGGGTTCTCTACAGCCTGTGTTGATGGGTTTCTGTGGTTGATGCCTGTTGCTTTGATTTGTATGGGCCTTTTTGCTATTCTGTTTGGCTGCTAGTGCTGCTCCTGGTTCTCTATCTTGCTTTGTTTTGGGCAGATTGTTGTGCATTTGGTATGTCTACTGGGTTGCTTCAGTTGTTCTTTTGGCTACTGTTCCTTGTATGGTGTAATAGTCAGCTGTTGGGCTTTAAACAGCTGCTCTGTGCCATGTGCCCCTGTGTTATTGGCTGTTCTTCCGTGTGCTGCAGATGCTTGGGTCTGCCAGCGGGATGAGGGGCTTTGTTGAGTATGTCTGCTTTTTGCTGCTGGGTTGCTTTGTTGTTGCTGGGTTGTTCTACTTCTAATGTTGCGACAGCCGAATCTGCAGCGCCTAGTTTGCTGTTGCAAGTTGTTTGGCATCTGCTGTAGTTCTCGGCTAGTATGCTGGTTTGGTTTTTCCAGTTGTTGTCTGGGACTCTGTTGCTCGATTTCGGGTTCTGTGGCTGCTGGTTTTTTCGGGCAGGGCCGATTTTTTATGTCTGCAGGAGGTGTTCTCTCCTATGCAGCTGCTGTTGTAGGATGGCTTGCTATATAGGGGCTGTCGGTTTCTGCATGAGTTGGTTTCAGTTTCTTGAAGCAGTAGTGTTGGAGCTGCAGCCGCTAGGCTCTTGCTGTTGTGTCTGCTGGTGCTATTTTGGTCTGTTTTCTCTAATTGGTGTCATGTGTGGCGTGGCTGCTGGGTTTTACCAGCTGATTTGTTTTCTTGTTGCGCATGGGGTGTGGTATTGCCTGCCTTCTGTTTTGGGCTGATTTGATGCCAGTCTTTTTTGGTTGTTTAGTTTCTTTCGGCTTTGGGAATCTCCTAGATTTGAAGATGCTATTGCTATTTTGTTTCAATTCTTATTACAGTATTGTATTCTTATTGGGCTTGTGGGCTTGTAATCTTTTATATTCATGACATCATAGGTCATGTCCTATGATGTCTATGATATATCCTGATTTGGGTTTCCCATGAGGTTGTAATCTTTTCCTTTTTTATACATTCTAAATTTAGTAAAAAATAAAATTAGTTTTTATAGTGAATATATATTTGTGTGGTTTAACGACGTGAGTTTCAATTTCTATGTTCTATGAATTTTATTTTTTGAATTTTTGCTATACAACTGAATTATTGCAATTGTAGGTAGTTGTAATGCTAGAATTTATGTTTAGACAAAGAATTGTATGTTAATTTCATTTAAAAGAAAGAGAAACTATTTTTCAGTGTATGTTCTTATACATGGCTTATGACAGTAACAAAATTGATGGTTAAAGTGTATACGAATTGTAAAAAAAAATTGAATTGTGATTATGTTAATTGGGTATGAAATAAAGATAACGAAGTTCAAAGGAATCAAGTTGGTGTATAATTGTGGTTACTGTTCACTGTGTCAAGAAATATCAAAAATGGAGTTTTGTTGGTTTAAAAATTAGCTTTCAAGGATTTAAGTTTTCTGATATTGTTGTTTAGTTGTGTTAAATTAGTATATGTATGATGCGTAACGTGTATGTGTAATTTGCATAAATTATACATGTTAATTGGTGTTAGAAATTAAGATACAATAGCTTTGTTCTATTCTTCATTTTGTGTTTGGTAAGCTCGGAGCCTCAGAGCTAAAATCCGTCTTGACTTTCTAAATTTCATGTTTAGACTTAGGTTAACGATGAGTTTAGGAATGACTTTTGTTTTGCACAAAAGTCTATAATTGTTGATGTAATGCAATATGATGATTTTTAAACATGTAATTTTGTTATTATTGTATTATAGTGCTAAGAACGAGCATGTTATTAACACCTAACAAGTTTTATTATTATTTTATTGATGTAATATGACTATGTGGTTAACAATTAAACCATACATGAAATAAATACTTATAGAGTATTTGTAATGACTAATTGTATCCTAATGATATGTAATTAGGATATTGTGAATCAAACTATTACGATTTAGCCTACAAGCAAGGCAAGTTCTCTAACTCAAACTCGAGCTGTTATTTTTCAAGCACGTTAGTGGATAGTTATTGTTGATGATTCCACATCTAATATTATTATTGAATATTCGCATTATGACAAGTTTTCTAACTCTACACTTCCGTTGAGCTAGTTCTATTGTTACATTGAGCAAGTTTATTGTTTCTAGTTCGATTACAATTATGCAAGTTTCTTAACTTCTTTCAATTTGTGTATTAAACGCAAGTATCTTATCCTTAACTTGTTATTTAGCATGCAAGTTTCTGATGGACTAACGTTGAATAAGTTTTATCGTTCAATTACTATTTATTATGCATGCTCCATACTCAATTTTAAATAAGATTTCTAACCTTAGCTTAATATTGTTCAAGCAAGGTATGTTATGTTATTCAATATTTATGCTATTAGATTATTCCTAAAGCATGAACTTAGTATACAATGTTGATTCAATTATGGTTTATTCCGTAACATAGTGTGATTACCTTTTTATTCAACTAATCCTTAGTTGATGTTTGTTGAATTCCAAATTACCTTGAAATGTATTCAAACCAAATTTACGTTGGTGTGGACTTGTACTCTAAATGCTGAGATGAACATCCCAATTATTAGGGGATAACTTACGCATAGCGTTGAAATGTTTGTGCACAATACATTGTACGAAGGGCTGATCACCCTAAGTACGAGGAGTCCCTATAGTCTTATGACGGTTAAATTTTAAGTTAAAAGATTACTTATAACTATGGACATAGTTCGTTGTCTTCTAACCCTCAGATGAATGAACTCAGAATTTTGATTATCATTGATAGAACCTATTGTTCAGTTCTATTGAGCCTATTAATTGGCAATTGTTGTAATGATTTTATTCATTATTATTTCAAGTGAGCTTTGTTTGCTCACTCTTGCTTATATAAATATTACAGCTAAAGTTGAGAAGGTCGATGTACCTAGCACCAGTAAAGGAAAGGGAAAGATGAACAAGTATTGAAGACTTGTAATCATGTTGACATTTTATTGTCGGTCTTTATTTTTAATGATTGAAATGAAGATATTTAATTTTTCGCATTTGAATGATTGTATTTAAAGGTTAGATAACCTGAGAGATTGTTTATTAATGTAACCCTTTAATGGGAAGGTTTATTATTCAATTTTATTATGATTGGATAGTTAGATATGAATGTTTTTATCAAGTGAACACCAAATCTTGAGGGAATGAAGTACCCGGATTTGGGTGTGTCACAAGTTGGTATCAAAGCCTTAAGTTATGAACCTTAGGTGGGGGAAAGCCTTAAGAAGTAACCTTTGAAAAGATAGTGGTGATAAACTCTTATCGAGTTTTAAGGAAGAAGTAATAAAACACTTATGTGCTTATGTGATTACAATCTATGTGCTTGTGAGTGTCGAGTAGTAATGAATAGTAATTAAAACTTAAATTTTGTTGTCAGGATGGTTAATGTAAGAGAATCCAGTCAGGCTAGGGAGGAAGGACCACAGATGCCTAGAGAGGAGTCTCGAGATATTCAGGTGGTTTGGGAACAACTACTGCCACGGGAAATAACTCTGTTGGTCACAGTGGTTGAGCAAGAGAGGTTACCTGATGAGGATAATGAGATAGAGATGAACGAGGAGGACCCCGTTGAGCTGCCACAGTCGGATGAGGATGAGGATGATGAGGAAGAAGAGCTTCCACTTAACTCGATAATTCTACAAAGATGTATATGACTTTAAGTATCTGATCGCAATGTGGAACTTCAGGACAACGTCGAGGAGTTACAAGAGATAGTAGCTGAATAGCAGTTCGCAATGGCGCAGAAGGACAACGAGATCCAGGATCGAGATGAACGTTTGAGTAATGTCGAAGAGATGCTGGTCCACACCGAAGGAGAAAATGAGCAACTGACAGAAGAAATCGCAGAACTGAAGAACAAGCTGAAGGAAGAATTTACTAAGAGGGCTAGAGCCGAAGACGCTTATGAAGAAGCTTATCAACGAGCCGGGATAGCATAGAGAGAGGCACAAGAAAAGAGGATCAAGATGGAAGAGATGAATAACGTATTCAACACCGTGATTAATCGAGCTCAAGCTCGGGTCATGGGTTATCCGATTCAGTTCGAGACGCTGCCATCGTACATATTAGATCGCCGAACAATGTTCTGAATTATGGAGGAAGAGCGTTGTAAGGATACGCAGTATTTTAGTAGGACATCGTAGGGAATGTACCTGATATGCGATTAATGATATGATAAATAAAATGTAAATCCTAGGTGTTATGAATATTAGAGGTGTTAATAAGTTATCTAAGCAGGACAGTGTCCTTGCTCTTTTGTTTAAGCATAATATCTCTTTTGTTGGCCTAGTGGAAACTAGAGTCAAAGCTTCAAAAGCCACTGCTATATCTAGGTCTCTTCGCCTTAATTGGCTCTGGCATTTTAACTACGAGCATCATGAGAATGGGAGAGTTTGGGTTGGATGGGACCCGGGGGTTTTGCAAGTGACTGTTTTTAGCTAAATCCTCCCAGTCTATTCACTGCTTTGTTTTGGCTTATGCTGTTAATATTCATTTTGTCATTACAGTTGTTTATGGTTTGAATACCCTTTCCGAGAGGAAAGATTTGTGGTCTGATATTAGATCTCTGGCCCCGACTATATCCATTCCTTGGTGTTTGTTAGGGGACTTTAATGAGGTTCTCTCAATTTCCGAGATTTCGGGTGGTGATGCGACTTGGGATTATAGTAAGTAGGACTTCCTGGACTGTGCCTCTGCCATCCATGTGACTGACCTTAGGGCGTATGGGGCTGGCCTCACTTGATGGAATTCGAGTGATACTAAGCCTATTTACAAGAAATTAGGCCGGGCATTGGTGAATGACTTATGGCTTCAGAATTTCCCTTTAGCTCAAGCCTTTTTTGCTCCAAGAGACATTTCTAACCATTGCCCTATTGTGATTTGTTCTAGCTTTTTGGTTCCCCCTATGCCTAAGCCTTTCCAATTTTTCAATTTTATGGTAAACCTGCCTGAGTTCATGGTTGTGGTGTAAGAAGCTTGGTTTGGTACTGTTCCGGGGACCCTTTGCAGATTCTTACTAGTAAGTTAAAGGCTGTTAAGCGTGCTCTTTGCATTCTCAACCGTGAAAGAGGCAGCTTATCCTCTATTATCGATAAGGCTAGGGGCTTGCTTTCATGCGGCTCAAAATGCTATCTCTCTCAATCCCGGAGACCTCTCTCTTCTTAGTCATCAGAGGGTTCTTTCTCAAGATCTTTGGAATGCTTTGGCTAATGAAGAGAATCTTCTCAAGCAAAAATTTAGGATTCAATGGCTTAAAGAGGAGGATACAAATTCTGGATTCTTCCATAGTCAGATTAAGAATAGGTGGAACCAAAATAAAATCCTAGCCATCATGAATGTTGACGTCTCTGTCCAGACTGGCCATAAGGAAATTAAGGGTATTTTTGTTGATCATTTCCAAGCTTTTTTAGGGACTACTTTTCCTGTGGTTAGGCCTGAAAATTTATCCATTGATTCTCCCAAATGTGTCTCTTCATCTCAAGCAGCTGCTCTTGAAAGAGACATCTCGGATGAGGAAATCTTTTCTACTCTTAAGTCTATGAAGAAGAATAAGGGCCCGGGCCGGATGGATTCAATGTTAACTTCTTTCTCCACTGCTGGAGTATTGTGGGGAGGACTTTTACTTTTGTTGTCCAGTCCTTTTTCAAGAAAGGCTGCCTCATTCGAGGAATTAATTCCACGGCCATTATTCTGGTTCCTAAGGTTGCCCACCCTTCGACTATGTCTGATTTTAGTCCTATCTCTTGTTGCAACACTACTTACAAGTGTATCTCGAAGATTATTGCTTCTAGACTCAAGGCTATTCTTCCCTCTATCATATCCCCTTGCCAAGCGGCCTTTGTTGCAGGGAGAAGGATTGGGGATAATGTCCTCCTTGCCCAGGAGCTTTTTAGAAATTATCACAGATCCTCTGGCCCTGCCCGATGTGCTTTGAAAATTGATCTTTGTAAAGCTTTTGACTCGGTCTCTTGGGGTTTTCTGATAGCAGCTCTTCGGCTCCTCAAATTCCCTCCTAAATTTGTGTTTTGGATTCAGGCTTGTATCACAACTACGTTCTTCTCGCTTAAAGTCAATGGGTCCCTGTGTGGGTATTTCAAAGGAACGAAAGGACTCAGGCAAGGAGACCCTTTATCCCCTTACCTTTTTGTGATTGCTATGGAAATTTTGTCTCTTGGGCTTTCAAAGGCCTCAAAGGAGCCATGTTTCCGTCATCACTGGGAAATGCAGGAGCAGTCCGTCACTCACCTTTATTTCGCGGATGACCTTATTCTTTTCTGCCATGGAGATGTCCTTTCAGTTAAATTATTAAAGGATTGCCTCGACTCCTTCTCGGCTTCCTCTGGCCTGTGTATTAATTAGTCAAAGAGCTTATGCTTCCTATCCCATGTCCCTCCCACTATGGCTGATTCCATCATTGTTACTTTTGGATTCCAACGTGGTGGGTTTCCTGCGATGTTTTTAGGGGTTCCTTTGTTAACTTCAAAGCTCAGTCTAGCGGATTGCCGCCCTCTTATTGAAAGGATAGTGACCAAAATTTCCTCCTGGACTAATAAATTTCTATCCTATGCGGGGAGGCTTCTATTAATTAAATCCGTCATCTTTTCGATCCAATAGTATTGGTCCTCTTTCTTCATTATGGCAGCTTTGATTCTTTAGTCCCTTAGGTCTATCATGTGCAGATTTCTCTTGAAGGGTCCATCCATGCTCAAATATGGTGCTCAAGTTGCTTGGAAAAAAATTACATTACCGATCTCTGAAGGAGGCCTCGCTATAAAATAGCTTGAGGACTGGAACAAAGCGCAAATTCTGATGCACCTTTGGAGAGTGGTTAACCCCTCTCTTGCCTCTCTATGGGCTTCTTGGATCCGGTCTTCTTTGAAAAATAAACACTTCTGGAATATGGCTATCCCGGGAGACTGTTTGTGGATTTGGAGGAAGGTGCTGCAACTTAGGCCTATTGCTGCAAAGCACATCAGATTTTGCATTGGTAATGGGGAAGGCACTAGCCTCTGGTTTGATCCTTGGTTAAGTGAGTCAACTTTAGCTAACTCTCCCCATTCTTCTCTGGTAATTAACTCTAGACTAGGTCCTCAGGCTACTATTATCCTCATCATCAATAACTCTTCATGGGTTCTTCCCTCTTCCAACCATCGGGATGTTATGGACTTTAGGGAAAGGATTGATGTTAGTAGGCACTGTGACTCCACCTCTATGGATCAGATCCTTTGGGATGATACTAAAGCCTCTGAGGTTAAGGCTGCTGTAATCTGGGAGTCGATTAGGGTGGTGGGGTCTGATACTCTTTGGGCAAAGGTGGTTTGGCACAAATTACTTATGCCTCGCTTCTCTTTCAACCTCTGGTTGGCTTTCCATAAGGGGATGCGCACCCTTGATAGACTTGTTAGTTATGGGATTCATGTTAATCCCTTCTGTGTGTTTTGTCATAATGATTTGGAAACTTTTGTCCATTTATTCTTTAACTACCCTTACTCCTTCCGCGTTCTTTTCCCTATTATGAGAAGTTGTGGATGGAGAGGGTGTAGCAGGAGCTGGGATTCCCTCTCTTCCTTACTTATACACTTCTATAGGTCAAACTTCCTTCATAGTCTTTCCATTCTTGGGTTTGATGCTGTTGTGTATAGACTTTGGACTGAGCGCAATGCTAGAATTTTCTTCTGTAAAGAAACCCCTTCTCAAACCTTGGTCAAAGACATTTTGCATACCATCAAGTGTAAGCTAGATAGTAGCCTTTAATTCCAAAGGGTCAAAGATATGCCTCGCTTTAGGCATCTTGCCATATAAGGCTTTATCCAAAGGTTTGCTGAGTTTAGTCCAGAGGGAGATGGTGTTTTTGCTTTTGTAATGGGTTTTAATCAGTTATTGGCTTCAGGGTGTAGTAAGGTGTTGCTCTGCTTCTTTTGGATGGTTTATGAAGTCTGCAGTCTTCTACACTGGTTGGTCATTGGGAGCTGGTTTTAGTCTTCTTCTATGGTTGGTCTCTGAGTTGAGATGCTATGTCCTCATGGTTCTGTTGCTAGCTTGCTCGATGGTTGAGTCTGTTTGTTTTGGTCAGCTGGTTTTGGCCTAAGGGTTCTCTGCAGCCTGTGTTGATGGGTTTCTGTGGTTGATGCATGTTGCTTTGATTTGTATGGGCCTTTTCACTGTTGTGTTTGGCTGCTAGTGCTGCTCATGGTTCTCTGTCTTGCTTTGTTTTGGGCAGATTGTTGTGCGTTTGGTATGTCTACTGGGTTGTTTCAGTTGTTCTTTTGGCTACTGTTCCTTATATGGTGTAATAGTCAGCTGCTGGGCTTTAAACAGCTGCTCTGTGCCATGTGCCCCTGTGCTATTGGCTGCTGTTCCGTGTGCTGCAGATGCTTGGGTCTGCCAGCGGGATGAGGGGCTTTGCTGAGTATGTCTGCTTTTTGCTGCTGGGTTGCTTTGTTGTTGCTGGGTTGCTCTACTTCTAATGTTGATGCAGCCGAATCTGCAGCGCCTAGTTTGCTATTGCAAGTTGTTTAGCATCTGTTGTAGTTCTCAGCTAGTATGCTGGTTTGGTTTTTCCAGTTGTTGTCTGAGACTCTGTTGCTAGATTTCGGGTTCTGTGGCTGCTGGTTTTTTAGGCAGAGCCGGTTTTTGATGTCTGCAGGAGGTGTTCTCTGCTTTGCAGCTGCTGTTGTAGGATGGCTTGCTATATAGGGGCTGCCGGTTTCTGCATGAGTTGGCTTCAGCTTCTTGAAGCAGTAGTGTTGTAGCTGCAGCCGCTAGGCTCTTGCTGTTGTGTCTGCTGGTGCTATTTTGGTCTGTTTTCTCTAATTGGTGTCATGTGTGGCGTGGCTGCTGGGTTTTGCAGGCTTATTTATTTTCTGGTTGCGCATGGGGTGTGGTATTGCCTGCCTTCTGTTTTGGGCTGATTTGATGCCAGTCTTTTATGGTTGTTTAGTTTCTTTCGGCTTAGGGAATCTCCTAGATTTGAAGATGCTATTGCTATTTTGTTTCAATTCTTATTACAGTATTGTATTCTTATTGGGCTTGTGGGCTTGTAATCTTTTATATTCATGACATCATAGGGCATGCCCTATGATGTCTATGATATATCTTGATTTGGGTTTCTCATGAAGTTGTAATCTTTTCCTTTTTTTGTACAGTCTAAATTTAGCAAAAAAAAAATTAGTTTTTACAATGAATATATATTTGTGTGGTTTAACGACGTGAGTTTCAATTTCTATGTTCTATGAATTTTATTTTTCGAATTTTTGCTATACAACTGAATTATTGCAATTGAAGGTAGTTATAATGCTAGAATTTATGTTTAGACAAATAATTGTATGTTAATTTCGTTTAAAAGAAAGAGAAACTATTTTTCAGTGTATGTTCTTATACATGGCTTATGACAGTAACAAAATTGATGGTTAAAGTGTATACGAATTGTAAAAAAAATTGAACTGTGATTATGTTAATTGGGTATGAAATAAAGATAACGAAGTTCAAAGGAATCAAGTTGGTGTATAATTGTGGTTACTGTTCATTGTGTTAAGAAATATCAAAAATGGAGTTTTGTTGCTTTAAAAATTAGCTTTCAAGGATTTAAGTTTTCTGATATTGTTGTTTCGTTGTGTTAAATTAGTATATGTATGATGCGTAACGTGTATGTGTAATTTGCATAAGTTATACATGTTAATTGGTGTTAGAAATTAAGATACAATAGCTTTGTTCTATTCTTCGTTTTTGTGTTCGTAGCTTTCGAGCCTCGGTAGCTAAAATCCGTGCCCCAGCTCTAAATTTAAATTTCACAGTCATCAATATCATCATACATGTGTAACGCCTACCATTAATGTAAACTGTGCCAATACCTTACCGGTTAGCAGTAGGTCTAGGAATGACTTTTGTTTTGCACAAAAATCTGTAATTATTGATGTAATGCAATATGATGATTTTTAAACATGTAATTTTGTTATTATTGTATTATAGTGCTAGGAACGAGCATGTTATTAACACCTAACAAGTTTTATTATTATTTTATTGATGTAATATGACTATGTGGTTAACAATTAAACCATACATGAAATAAATACTTATAGAGTATTTGTAATGACTAATTGTATCCTAATGATATGTAATTAGGATATTGTGAATCAAACTATTACGATTTAGCCTACAAGCAAGGCAAGTTCTCTAACTCAAACTCGAGTTGTTATTTTTCAAGCACGTTAGTGGATAATTATTGTTGATGATTCCACATCTAATATTATTATTGAATATTTACATTATGACAAGTTTTCTAACTCTACACTTCCGTTGAGCTAGTTCTATTGTTACATTGAGCAAGTTTATTGTTTCTAGTTCAATTACAATTATGCAAGTTTCTTAACTTCTTTCAATTTGTGTATTAAACGCAAGTATCTTATCCTTAACTTGTTATTTAGCATGGAAGTTTCTGATGGACTAACGTTGAATAAGTTTTATCGTTCAATTACTATTTATTATGCATGCTCCATACTCAATTTTAAATAAGATTTCTAACCTTAGCTTAATATTGTTCAAGCAAGGTATGTTATGTTATTCAATATTTATGCTATTAGATTATTCCTAAAGCATGAACTTAGTATAAAATGTTGATTCATTTATGGTTTATTCCATAACATAGTGTTATTACCTTTTTATTTAACTAATCCTTAGTTGATGTTCATTGAATTCCAAATTACCTTGAAATGTATTCAAACTAAACTTACTTTGGTGCGGACTTGTACTCTAAATGCTGAGATGAACAACCCAATTATTAGGGGATAACTTACGCATAACGTTGAAATGTTTGTACACAATACATTGTACGAAGGGCTGATCCCCCTAAGTACGAGAAGTCCCTATAGTCTTATGACGGTTAAATTTTAAGTTGAAAGATTACTTATAACTATGGACATAGTTCGTTGTCTTCTAACCCTCAGATGAATGAACTCAGAATTTTGATTATCATTGATAGAACCTATTGTTCAGTTCTATTGAGCCTATTAATTGGCAATTGTTGTAAAGATTTTATTCATTATTATTTCAAGTGAGTTTTGTTTGCTCACTCTTGCTTATATAAACATTACAGCTAAAGTTGAGAAGGTCGATGTACCTAGCACCAGTAAAGGAAAGGGAAAGATGAACAAGTATTGAAGACTTGTAATCATGTTGACATTTTATTGTCGGTCTTTATTTTTAATGATTGAAATTAAGATATTTAATTTTCCGCATTTGAATGATTGTATTTAAAGGTTAGATAACCTGAGAGATTTTTATTAATTTAATCCTTTAATGGGAAGGTTTATTATTCAATTTTATTATGATTGGGTAGTTAGATATGAATGTTTTTATCAAGTGAACACAAAATCTTGAGGGAATGAAGTACCCGAATTTGGGGGTGTCACAAGTTGGTATCAAAGCCTTAGGTTATGAACCTTAGGTGGGGGAAAGCCTTAGGAAGTAACCTTTGAAAAGATAGTGGTGATAAACTCTTATCGAGTTTTAAGGAAGAAGTAATAAAACACTTATGTGCTTATGTGATTACAATCTATGTGCTTGTGAGTGTCGAGTAGTAATGAATAGTAATTAAAACTTAAATTTTGTTGTCAGGATGGTTAATATAAGAGAATCCAGTCAGGCTAGGGAGGAAGGACCACAGATGCCTAGAGAAAAGTCTCGAGATATTCAGGTGGTTTGGGAACAACTACTGCCACGGGAAATAACTCTGTTGGTCACAGTGGTTGAGCAAGAGAGGTTACCTGATGAGGATGATGAGATAGAGACGGACGAGGAGGACCCCGTTGAGCTGCCACAGTCGGATGAGGATGAGGATGATGAGGAAGAAGAGCTTCCACTTAACTCGATAGCCGGCCGTATGTACGACGAAGTATACGATCGCAATGTGGAACTTCAGGACAACGTCGAGGAGTTACAAGAGATAGTAGCTGAACTGCAGTTCGTAATGGCGCAGAAGGACAACGAGATCCAGGATCGAGATGAACGTTTGAGTAATGTCGAAGAGAAGCTGGTCCACACCGGAGGAGAAAACGAGCAACTGACAGAGGAAATCGCAGAACTGAAGAACAAGCTGATGGAAGAATCTACTAAGAGGGCTAGAGCCGAAGACGAAAAATGAAGAAGCTTATCAACGAGCCGGGATAACAGAGAGAGAGGCACAAGAAAAGAGGATCAAGATGGAAGAGATGAATAACGTATTCAACACCGTGATTAATCGAGCTTAAGCTCGGGTCATGGGTTATCCGATTCAGTTTGAGACGCTGCCATCATACATATTATATCGCCGAACAATGTTCCGAATTATGGAGGAAGAGCGTTGTAAGGCTTCGTAGTATCTTAGTAGAACATCGTAGGGAATGTACCTAATATGCGATTAATGATATGATAAATAAAATGTAAATCCCAGGTGTTATATAACCTATGTGATATGATGATGATGTTATCCTGGAACTTTAGTGGTTCAGGAAAGTAATGTAAATAGCAGAGATGCTATTGTTCTTTTGTTTTCTAAAAGATTATGAATGAATAAAAGTTATTATTTTATTCAAAGTGTTATGTGTTACGTGATAATCTTTTATGGTGTGCAAATTAAGTAGAAAATACTTTTAAAAATAGAGTAATAGTCTAATGAGTGTATTTTAATAGAAAATGCCTCCAAGACGTCAACCCTGACAAAGAACCCCCGAGGGATCTACCAATAACAACAATGCTGAGGCTAATCTAGTTCAGCAGCTAGTGACGTTACTGACGGGTGCATTGCAGAATCAAGCTGTGGCATTTAAGGACTTCAAGGCGTTTAGACCACTAGAATTACGTGGGTCCATGAATCCAGTTAAGGCACATACTTAGATCATGGAGATAGAGAGAGTGTTCGAGGTATCTAGGGTTGGTGAGAATCAGAAGACTGCTTTTGCAACATTTATGTTAAAAGCAGAGGCTAGTTATTGGTGGCAAGCTAATAAAACTCAAGGAGTACAAGGGGTGATGACTTGGGATAGGTTTAAGGAGATATTCTTTGAGACTTATTTCCTAGAGAGTTCGAAGAATCAGATGGAGGTGCAATTTCTAGAACTGAAGCAGGGATCAATGACGATATCGAAATATGCCGCAAAATTCAGCGAGCTAACGAGGTTTGCGCCATATCAAGTCAACACAGATGAGCACAAGGCTAGGAGGTTTGAGCAGGGACTGAAACCCTGGTTGTATAGTAGGGTCTCCCTGTTCCAGCTGAAGACATTCGCAGTGGTGCTTGAGAAGGCAATTCTCGCTGAGAGTGAAGGCGAGGCTGTAACAAAGCACAATCAAGAACAGAAAAAGAAGAAGAGAGAGGGCGAAGTTAAGAATGGTGGTAGTAACGGTGGAAATTGTATCAATAACCTGAAGAGGAAATGGGATGGAAATGTGGGTTTTGGAAACCAGCAGGGTAACCAGCAGAAGAAAAAGTTCGAAGCATGTGCTACATGCGGAATGTTTCACGCACGTATGCTTAAGGCGGAAGTGTGTATGCTTTAACTGTGGCCAAGAGGGTCACATTGCCCCAAATTATAGTCAACCCAAGAAGAATGTTTGCTACACGTGCGGGTCAAAGGATCATTTTGCTCGTGAGTGCCCTAAAAAGAAAGCTGAAGAGACGACGAGAAACAAGGGAGGTAGTAGAGGAGACACATTGACCATTGCGGGACCAACATCATCAAACAAACCCACAGCCAGAACCTTCAACATGACTGTGCAAGATGTTGTGCAATCAAAAGATGTTGTGTTAGGTATTATCCCAATCAATGATATTGATGCTTATGTATTATTTGATTCGGGTGCTACTTGCTCATTTATATCTGATGAATTTCCTAAGAGGTTAGGATTACCTAGTGAAGAATTGAATTTCCCTTTAAACATAGAAATTGCGAATAGGGAAGTGATTCCTGTTAGGTTCGTATGCAATAATTGTAGGGTGAACATTAAGGGAAATGTTATGATGGTAGATTTAATTCCAATTAAACTTGGAGAGTTTGAAGTTATTTGGGAATGGATTGGCTGTTAAATTATGGAGCGATAATTGATTACCAAAAGAAATATGTAAACCTTATGACTCCGTCAAAGGTAGTTTTCTTTGGTAGTAGATCGCCTAGACATGCGAGATATCTGATGATTATGCAGGCCAAGAAGTTGTTGAATCAAAGTTGTGTGGGTTATTTAGCTTACATAGTCGATACTCAGAGGAAGGGGGTGAAACTGGAAGAGATACCAATGGTTAGGGAATTCATGGATGTGTTTTCGGGAGATTTACCAGGACTTCCGCCTGATCGAGTGATTAAATTCGTGATTGACTTAGCACCAGGAACCGCTCTGAAATCGAAGGCCCCGTACAGGATGGCTCTGGTAGAGATGAAGGAACTGATGGTACAATTGCAAGAACTGTTAGATAAGAAGTATATTCAACCGAGCGTATCACCATGGGGAGCGCCGGTGTTAGTTGTGAAGAAGGATGGGTCGATGCGTCTTTGCATTGATTATAGGGAATTAAACAAAGTCACTATTAAGAATAAATATCCATTGCCAAGAATAGATGACTTGTTTGATCAGTTAAAGGGTGCTAGATAATTCTCAAAAATAGATTTGAGAAGTGGGTATCATCAACTGAAAGTAAGGAAGGAGGATTTACCGAAGACGACATTCTGAACTCGGTATGGACATTACGAATTTTTGGTGATGTCTTTCTGATTGACAAATGCCCTTGCTGCATTCATGGATTTGATGAACAGGGTGTTTAAACCATTTTTAGACAAGTTTGTGGTGGTATTTATCAACGACATTCTGGTGTTCTCCAAGACTCAAGAAGAACACGTGGAACACTTACGTTTGACGTTGGAAACACAAAGAAAGGAAAAATTGTACGCAAAATTCTCTAAGTGTTAGTTTTGGCTAGAACGTGTACAATTTCTTGGGCATGTGATTGAAAAAGATGGGATTTCAGTGGATCCATCAAAAGTTGAAGTTGTAATCAACTGGGAACAACCAAGAACACCTTCGGAGGTGAGGAGTTTCTTGGGACTGGCCGGCTATTCTAGATGTTTTTTTTTGCTAAATTTCTAGACGGTTTATTAAGGACTTTTCCAAGATTGCCACTCCGTTAACAAATTTGATAAGGAAAGCTGTAAAATTTGTTTAGACGGAGAAGTGTGAAAAAAGTTTTCATGAATTGAAAAAGAAGTTAAGTGTGGCACCTGTGTTGTCATTACCAGATAATACAGGAAATTTTGTGGTGTATAGTGATGCCTCACATAAAGGGTTGGGTTGTGTTCTTATTCAGAACGGAAAAGTTATTGCTTATGCATCAAGACAATTGAAGGACTACGAGAAAGGATATCCGACCCATGATTTAGAGTTGGCTGCAGTGGTATTTGCTCTAAAAATATGGACACATTATCTCTATGGAGAAAAATGTGAGATATACACAGATCATAAGAGTTTGAAATAGATTTTCACTCAAAAGGACCTGAACATGCGTCAAAGGAGATGGATGGAATTGATAAAAGATTATGATTGTGAGATCTTTTATCATCCAGGCAAAGCGAATGTTGTTGCAGATGCTGATAACCACTCAGGAAGAGCTTATTTCAGCAATGACAAAACTGGAGTTGAAAATAAAATTTCCGAAAGAAGCCGACGAAAGACTATTCCATATAGAAGCTGGTCCAACTTTGGTGGACAAGGTAAAGAATGCTCAACTACAAGATGAAGAATGTAGAAAAATCAAGGAGAAAGTGGTGTAGGGTAGTGAAGTGAAATACAAGATCGATACCGAAGGATTGCTAAGATTCGAGCAAAGAATTTGGGTTCCAGCAGTACCAGTTATTAAAGAAGAAATCTTGACCGATGTTCATAACTCAAGATATTCGATTCATCCAGGAAGTACGAAGATGTATAAATATTTGCGATGACACTTCTGGTGGCCAAACATGAAAAGAGATGTCGCAGAATGTGTTGTGAAATGCTTGACATGTCAAAGAGTCAAGGCCGAACATCAAAGACCAAGCGGATTACTTCAACCGTTAGAAATACCATTGTGGAAATGGGAACATATCACAATGGATTTTGTGATAGGTCTTCCAGCTACTCAGAAAGGATATGATGCGATTTGGGTAATAGTGGACAGACTGACAAAATCAGCACACTTTTTGCCAATAAAGATTAGATTCAGTCTTGATCAGTTGGCAAAGTTGTACGTTAAAGAAATCATTTCGAGGCACGGAGTTCCAGTATTAATTGTGTCAGATAGAGATCCGTGATTCACGTCAAACTTCTGAAAGAGACTACAAGAATGTATGGGAACATAGTTGAGAAAGAGTACGGCTTATCATCCACAAACAGATGGCCAAAGCGAACGAACAATCCAGACATTGGAAGATATGCTTAGGGCATGCATCATAGATTTCAAAGGGAGTTGGGATGAACATTTATCGTTGGTGGAATTCAGAATTTCTGACAACAATTACCACGCAAACATCGATGTCTTGCCGTCTGAAGCATTATCTGACGTAAAGTGCCGAACTCCATTGTGCTGGGATGAAGTAGGTGAATGCCAACTGTTAGGACCAGAACTGGTACAAAAAACTGCTGAGATTGTCAAACTCATCAAAATAAGATTGGTAGTTGCTCATGACATACATAAGAAGTATGCTAATCAACACAGACAAGATCGTGCATTCAACGTAGGAAATTAAGTATTCCTAAAAGTTTCTCCTTAGAAGGGGAAAATTCGTTTCGGTAAAAAGGGAAAGCTAAGCCCGAGGTTTATTGGACCCTTCGAAGTGCTGTGAAGAGTAGGAGAAGTGGCTTATGAGGTAGCTCTACCTCTAGAGTTGGAAAACGTTCACAATGTTTTTCATGTGTTGGTGTTACGATCGTATAAACCCGATTACAAGCATGTGATCGAGTACGAACCATTACAGTTTGATAAAGACTTGTCTTATAAAGAGATTCCTATTCAGATAGTTGACATGAAAGAACAAGTGCTCAGGAATAAAGTGATACCTTCCGTGAAGGTGATATGGATGAACCACAATGCTGAAGAAGCTACATGGGAACTCAAAGATAAAATGATGAAAGATTACCCTGAGTTATTTTTTAATATGTGTTTTTGATTCTGAGGACAAAATCTTTGTAAGTAGTGAAGAATTTGACGAATGATTTGTTTGAGTTGTGATTCTGGGGACAGAATCTTTGTAAGGAGGGAAGGATGTAACAATCCAGAATTTTAGTTAAATTTTTTAAATATTTATTAAATTATATAAATATTTAATGGATGTGTTTATTGTTGAATAAATATTTGTTTAATTTGATTTGATTGGGTTAATTATTTGTTTAATAAATCATTAATGGAAATTAATTATTATGAGATAATATTCTAATTTAATTTAATAATTAAGTTAGAGAGTGTATAATGATTAAATGATTTATTCAATAAATTGTTATTAGAATTAATTAAATTAAGTATGAAAACTTAATTAAATAAAGTGTGACAAATAACTATATTATAAAGGAGTTATTAAAATAAATTAAAGGAGTTTAATTTAGTTTTTGCAAACAAGGCTTAAATATATTAAGTCTTTAATTTTTAAAGGGTTTTGGCAAATGGAGCCTTATGGCTTTTGGATTTTTGAATTTTGAATTATTAATAATATAAATAAAATAAATTAAAATAATAAATAAAATATATTTATAACCTATACGTTTATATTTGGTAACTGATATTACTTATTAGGTTTATTATGACTACATACGTTTCTTTTTACGCTTTATTATCAGTTTAGTTTTGTTATGTCAAATGTATTTGGCCTGTACTGATAACTAAGAAAAAAGAAGAAAATTGTCAGAGAAAATTGAGACACCAGAGAGAATTGAGGGAAAGATAAGTCTGTGATTCCAAAGCAAGTTCTGAGTTTTAGCAAGTAGTAGTCAAGCAAGTGAAGGTATGTCATATAACCCTTAATATATATGTTATAGTATAATTTTCTTGAGTATAAAGTCTATATACAATTTTCTGAAATCTATATTTTTTTTATTTTTTATTTTTGCTAAATTTTGTTTGTATATAAAAGGAACCAAGATACAAAGGCAAGGGGAATACCCCAGAATATAGCTACATCATCTGTGGATAGGCCCAAGATGAGGAAACTATACAAGGAACTAAACCCGAACCCAACTAGTTAATAATAAACCAATTACAGAAATATTGGCTATTTGTAGCTTTGATGAAAGAGTTACATGTAGATAACCTAGACTTAATGATATTAATGACCTCTTTTGCAAGCCTAGTCATAGGAGGAAGAGTGTCAGAGTGTAGCTTTTTATTCCTAGCCTCCCAGACTTTGTAGAAGCAAACAACCATTGTTAGGCTGAGAATATTCCTTGAAAGGTTTGAACCTTAAAAATTTGTTAGGAAACTCATAATAGCATCCCAAGAGATTGGAAAAGGAGTCCAATTACCAAGGTTTGTAGCCGTAAGAAGAATAGACTTTGAGAAAGTACATTTAAAGAATAAATGTTCAAAAGTCTCCGGATGAAGGTTGCACAGAGGGCAATTCCATGTTATCCCAGAATATCTCGAAGTCCAGTCATTTGTGGGAAGCCTCTTAAGAATGCCTAGCCAAAAGATAAAAGAGAATCGAGGGACATGAAATTTGTTCCACACCATTGAACACCAAGGGACAGGGTGCTGTCTTGATCGGATGGACTCCCAGATTTGATTAGCTTTAATATGTTTAGTATCATAAGCTTCCCATAAAATCCTATCTCAATGCTGGGTAGGAGGAGGGAGACTTTCTAGTTTCCTGCGTAATATGATAGTGTCATGATGGTTGCCCTGAGGAAGAAACCAAGTGTTACCTCTAATAATATGGTGACGATTCTTGATAGAGGATCCCGAATTTGTGAAGAAGATAACTGGAGGGGTTGATAGCAGTGTCAGTTAGCTATGGGTCGAACCAAAGGTTTGTGTCCTGGTCATTTCCAACCTGATAGTGTAGGTGCTGTAATGCAAGTGGCCTAAGCTTTAGAATTTGCTTCCATATCCAGGAACTTGCAGCTGTGATTTCAATCTGCCAAAATGATTTATGTTTTATAGTTGTGGCTTTGATCCAATTGGCCCAAAGAGAAGATGATTTAGGTTGTATAATGCTAATGAGATGCTGTAGAATGAGAGCTTTGTTCCAGTCTGATAATCTTTTAATGCGAAGACCACCATCATTTAATGGAAGAGAAATATTGGCCCGGGCAACTTTGGCACCATATTTTTTAAGGGTTGCCCCTTTCCGTAGAAACCGAGTTAAGATGGATTGGATTTCATTGAGAACCTTTTTTGGAAGTATGAAATGGGAGCTCCAGAAGACTTGAATAGAAAAGAGAGTTATTTTTATAAGCTGGAGCCTCCCGGAATAAGAAAGTACCTTTGATGTCCAAGAGGTTACTCGGTCGGTGATCCTATGTATGAGTGGAATGCAATCAGCCTTTGAAATCTTTTTTGACATAAGGGGAACTCCCAAAAACTTAGAAGGTAGTATTCTAATTTGGAAACCAAGAAGAGAAAAAATTTCCCTAATAGCAGAGGGGTCTTCCTTTGAGAGGAAAAAATGGCTTTTGTGAGAGTTTGGAATAAGTCCAGAGTACAATGAGAAAGAAAGAATGCAAGAGTTTATGATGGATACAGATGGCAATGATGCATGACAAAAAATCAGAATGTCATCCGCAAAGAAAAGATGAGTAAGTTTGCATTCTTTGGTTTTCCAATGATATGTGAAATCAGGAACAGAGGTCTCCTTGTTCAGTTTGAGGGGGAGCATTTCCATGACCAAAACAAATTAGAGAAAAGGAGAGAGTGGGTCTCCTTGTCTAAGACCTCTGGATCTCCCAAAAAACCCTGCAAGAGAGCCATTGACCTTAACAGAAAAAATGGCACTAGTGATACATGCTTTAATCCAACCAATAAAAAAATAGGGAAATTTGAAAGCTCACAATGTGTCAAATAGGAAATCCCATCTAACCGTGTCAAAAGCTTTGGTGAGATCAATTTTTAGAGCACATCTAGAAGGACCAGTGGATCTGTGATAGCATGTGAACATTTCTTGAACAAGAAGAATATTGTCACTAATACATCTTCCTATTACAAAAGCAGATTGTGCTTTGTCCACAAGAAAAGGAAGAACCTCCTTTAGCCGGTTAGAGAGAATTTTGGCAATACATTTGTATATCATGTTGCAACAAGAGATATGACGAAAGTTAACCATGGATGTAGGATTAGAGCTTTTAGGATTGAGAAGCGAAGCGATCGAGTTGAAACCCTCGACATCCCATCATTATCAAAAAGTAGCGAGGACGACTTTTAAAATCCACACCCACTATATCCCAACAGCTAAGGAAAAAATTGACATTGAAACCATCTGGCCCCGGACTTTTATTTCGCTTCATGGATTTGAGAACCTCCAGGATTTCAATATCCGAGATAGGGCTTTCGGTTTAATGGCTTGTGCATTCTTGACCGGACTAATAGGAGTCTTTGTCAAAATTTGAAAACCGGGATCGACTCCTCAATTGTGTTGAAAACAGTATCAAAATACCCAACAGCAACATCTTCAATGTTCCTTCGGCCATGCACTAAAGAACATGCCAAGTTCATAATGGATAAGATTTTGTTAGAGTTCCAACGGTTCTTCATTATGTTGGCAAAATAGCTAGAGTTACGATCGCCCAAGGCCAACCAGTTAGCTTTAGATTTCTGTTGAAGAAAAATTTCCTCTCTTTCCAAAGCAGTCCAGAGTTGATGATGGCATGATTTCTCTATCTCCAGAAGGTCACGATCCAAGGGGTTGTCATGGAGTAAAGTCTGCACCCAGTGTAGTTCCTCTTTTGTTGAGCAAACTAGAGACATAATATTCCCAATGGTAAGGTTGAGTGACACCAGAGCATGTCTGGTACGTTTTAATTTCTCAGAAAAAACATGGAAGGGATTCCCAGAAATGAATGTAGTCCAAGCATTACCCACCACCTCATTGAAGCCCTCAAGAAGAAGTATGTGATTGACGAATTGAAACTGACGCTTAGTGTGAGGGAGCTGGATACCAGTTCAAAGTAGAACCAAAGAATGATCAGATAATCCACGTGGTGCAAAGGTGACATGAGACATGCTAAAGTTAGTGAACCAGTCAGAGTTCCCCATAGCATGATCCAATTTTTTGTGCACCGGTCGAGCAAGCTGCATGTTAGACCAAGTAAATATAGGACCCACACCTCTAATGTCATCAACGCCAACAGAATTTGTGCAGGATTTAAATTCTTCCATCCCAATGTCCCAAGAATCGTTTTCATTGTTTATTTCAGATAGGTTCTTAATAACATTAAAATCACCCAGCATGCACTAACTAATAGTAGGAGAGAAAGAAAGTAAGTCCTGCCATAAGTCCCTTCTTTCCGTATAAGAATTTAGCCCATAAACAAAAGATAGTAGAAAAGTTGTACTAAACAATTCAACATATTGGACTTTACAATGTATAACTTGGGAGGAAACAAAAATAACATCCAAATTCCAAAGATTTAGATTCCATCCAACCCAGATTCTGTCATTGATATGAGTATCATAATTAAAGGTCCAATTCCAAGAATGACAAATGTTTCTGGAAATTTTTGAAGCCTTTACTTGTTTGACCCGAGTTTCAAGAAGACCTAAAATAGAGATTTTATTATCTACTATAAGCTGTTTAGCAAAAGCCTGTTTAGGCATTTTATTTAGAGCTCTTATATTATAGAAAGCTAACATAAAAACTGAGAGGGGGACGAACCAGCCTTGCCTTTCCCTTTCCTCTTCTTTACAGCTTGAGGATTATCATTACTAGAGCTCAGCTTGTTTTTGAGATCTTTGCCTTCCTTCTCATCAACCACCTTTAGTTTAGAGACTAAAGGGTTTGGGACAACAGGGGATTCAAAATCAGAGTTATCCTGATGATCTTCCTCATCTATAGGGGCAAAGGTGTTGGAAGTGCACAAGGCGTTACTAGGAACTAAAGTACCAGTACCAGTTTTTACACCACGAGATACATTCACCCAGTCATAATGAACAAGAACATGAACCTATTGCTCAGAAGAGATGTTAATGGGTGCAGGATTTGAGAGTGTGGGACCAGATGTGCCAACCAAAGGAGTTTTTGAACCTTTCAGAATCCATTGATAATTTGCCTTAGGACATTTAACTGGAGAATGGCCAAAAACATTACATGTGGGGCATGAGGGATGTTTACTTTGGTATTCAACTTTAATAGGAACAAAAATGCTATCCAAAGAATCCTTTGTTTTAACAACCACATGAATTGAGGGGGGAAAGGAGAAAGAAGCTTTAACTAAAATGCAGACATGAGCATATTGCAGAAAATCATTTTTTGAGGTCATTTCGTCAGTGAATAACGATTTCCCAATAGCACTTGCTATATAACTGATTCCCTCATCCGACCAGTAAGAGAGGGGAATGTTTGTTAGCTTTACCCATACCGGGAACACAACACACTCTGACTTGGAGAAAATAACACGCTCCTTCCATTTCTGTAGAACAATGCCTTTTGATGCAAAATGCCAGGGACCAGAGGCAAGGATATTATCTCGGTCAGAAATAGAAGCAAATTTGAAGATATAATACCCTTTATTATAGAGGAACACATTTGAAAGGACCAAATGTCCCCATAACCGCCGAGCTATTGGTTCCACAACCTTAAAGGGAAGTGAGGACTGCAGAAAATACCCAACCAAACTTGAGGCCCAAAGCTGGTTACCTTTGCTTAGCATCTCGTTAGGAGGATAGACTGTGATGGTCCCATTAGCCAAGGTGGGGGGGGTGGTATGAAAGATTACGAGAAGATTTCCCAGACTGTTTGCCCACAATATCACTCCAAGTCTTGGTGGGCTCGCTGGCAGAGTCTGTAGGAATTTCACCTTCCTCAAGAAAAGGGGCGCCAGATTTTAAAAGAGAAGAACCTTTTGCCATAATAGCAGGGGTAGACTTGACAGGAAAAGAGAGGCTAGGCGCGTTAGCACCAGTCGCCAACCCAGAAGATTCCCCGACACATGTGGCCGGAACAAGAGTGCCTCCCAAGAAATTTACCAGATGAGATGTCTTGATATGTCGACTAGGACTATTAACAGTTTTCTTATGTGTTTTACCAAAATTAATGGTTTTTCCTTCTGAGAGAAAAGCTTGCACATCATTTGATGAAATGTCATGAGCAGAGGGAAAGGACATGAGATGGAGATTCTTTTTCCTTTCAAAAAGAGCTTCTTCACGATCTTTCAGAGAAAAGTGTTGTGCAGCAGAGAAAATTTCCTTTGCATTATCACCCAAGGGATGTCCTATATCAACTTCCGTAATAAGAACCGGGGAAAAAGAATCATCAGAGCTAACCCAAGTACCAAAGGCATCTGATTTACCCATCTCCTCAACATCAAGGAGAGGAAGGCCAGGGGAGTTTGGGTTTGAAATACCATAATCAGCAATAAGGTCTTGTGAAGCACTACTAACTGAGTTCCCAGCTGACAAATGGTTATGAATGACCATAGTGAAGATGTAGGAGCAAATATAGAAAAGCCAACCCAAAAGAAAGAAAAGAAAAAGAGATACGGAGAAAGCTTGTGGATGCCGGAAAAATTAGGTGGGGTGGAAGGGCGGCAGGATTTGAAAATTTAGAAGAGAGGGCAGAGAGAAAATAAGTAGAGAGAGAAACATCTTGATGCTTTCTAATTCTCGTTGAAATCTATATTTTTATAAATTGGTTATGAGATTATGCGTATAATATGATGGTGATAGTATAACTAGCATATATATATATATATGTGATTGTATGCTAAATTACATATACAAGAAAGAAATTGGTTTTTACAGTGAATATATATATATATATATATATGTGTGTGTGTGTGTGTGTGTGTGTGTGTGTGTTTTAATGATGTGAGTTTCAATTTCTATGTTCTATAAATTTTATTTTTTGAATTTTTGCAATCTATTTGAATTATTGCAATTGTAGGTAGTTGTAATGCTAGAATTTATGTTTAGACAAAAAGAATTGTATGTTAATTTCGTTTAAAAGAAAAAAGAAACTATTTTTCAAAGGTATGTTCTTATATATGGCTTATAGCGATAACAAAATTGATGGTTAAAGTGTATACTGAATTATAAAAAAAAAATTGAATTGTGATTATGTTAATTGGGTATGAAATAAAGATAACTTGAAGTTCAAAGGAATCAAGTTGGTGTATAATTGTGGTTACTGTTCACTGTGTCAAGAAATATCAAAAATGGAGTTTTGTTGGTTTAAAAATTAGCTTTCAAGGATTTATGTTTTCTGATATTGTTGTTTAGTTGTGATAAATTAGTATATGTATGATGGGTAACGTGTATGTGTAATTTGCATAAGTTATACATGTTAATTGGTGTTAGAAATTAAGATCTGATAGCATTGTTACATTATTCGTTTTTGTGTTCGTAAGCTTCGAACATCAGTATAAAAAATTACTTGACTCTAAATTTAAATCTTAGTCAGCGGCACGATACGATGGCTCAGGCTTGTGGCACCGCAAATAAGGCCCATAGTGCAAATTGTGGCATCACAATGTCGGTTAGCAGTAGGTCCAGGAATGACTTTTGTTTTGCACAAAAGTCTGTAATTATTGATGTAATGCAATAGGATGATTTTTAAACATGTAATTTTATTATTATGGTATTATAGTGCTAAGAACGAGCATGTTATTAACACCTAACAAGTTTTATTATGACTATGTGGTTAACAATCAAACCATACATGAAATAAATACTTATAGAGTATTTGTAATGACTAATTGTATCCTAATGATATGTAATTAGGATATTGTGAATCAAACTATTACGATTTAGCCTACAAGCAAGGCAAGTTCTCTAACTCAAACTCGAGTTGTTATTTTTCAAGCACGTTAGTGGATAATTATTGTTGATGCTTCCACATCTAATATTATTATTGAATATTTGCATTACGGAAAGTTTTCTAACTCTACACTTCCCTTGAGCTAGTTCTATTGTTACATTGAGCAAGTTTATTATTTCCAGTTCGATTACAATTATGAAAGTTTTTTAACTTCTTTCAATTTCTGTATTGAACGCAAGTATCTTATCCTTAACTTATTATTTAGCATGCAAGTTTCTGATGGACTAAAGTTGAACACGTTTTATCGTTCAATTACTATTTATTATGCATGCTCCATACTCAATTTTAAATAATATTTCTAACCTTAGCTTAATATTGTTCAAGCAAGGTATGTTATGTTATTCAATATTTATGCTATTAGATTATTCTTAAAGCATGAACTTAGTATACAATGTTGATTCAATTATGGTTTATTTCGTAACATAGTGTTATTACCTTTTTATTCAACTAATCCTTAGTTGATGTTCGTTGAATTCCAAATTACCTTGAAACGTATCCAAGCCAAACTTACTTTGGTGCAGACTTGTACTCTAAATGGTGATATGAACAACCCTATTATTAGGGGATAACTTACGCATAGCGTTGAAATGTTTGTGCACAATACATTGTACGAAGGGCTGATCCCCCTAAGTACGAGGAGTCCCTATAGTCTTATGACTGTTAAAGTTTAAGTTGAAAGATTACTTATAACTATGGACATAGTTCGTGGTCTTCTGACCCTCAGATGAATGAACTTAGAATTTTGATTATCATTGATAGAACCTATTGTTCAGTTCTATTGAGCCTATTAATTGGCAATTGTTGTAAAGAATTTATTCATTATTATTTCAAATGAGCTTTGTTTGCTCACTCTTGCTTATATAAACATTACAGCTAAAGTTGAGAAGGTCGATGTACCTAGCACCAGTAAAGGAAAGGGAAAGATGAACAAGTATTGAAGACTTGTAATCATGTTGACATTTTGTTGTCGGACTTTATTTTTAATGATTGAAATGAAGATATTTAATTTTCCACATTTGAATGATTGTATTTAAAGGTTAGATAACTTGGGAGATTTTTATTAATGCAATCCTTTAATGGGAAGGTTTATTATTCAATTTTATTATGATTGGGTAGTTAGATATGAATGTTTTTATAAAGTGAACACCAAATCTTGAGGGAATGAAGTACCCGGATTTGGGGGTGTCACAACATCATAAGTCTGAACATCAACATTCTTAAATAACAATAAACAAGTCTTCATCACTTGTTTGCCTTGCCCTTTCCCTTACTAGTGGATGGCTCGTCAACTCTTTCAACCTTAGCTGCAATGTTATTATGCAAGAGTGAGCAACAATTGCCCACAAGTATAACAATAATAATACATAATATAATCCTCTATAAAAGATTGTTCATCTCAATTTGACATCAGAGTCTGCACCAAAAGAAGTTTGGTTTGGATAAGCTTCAATAGTAGTTCTAGAATTTAGAACGCTCATCAACCATGGACTAGTCGAATCAAAAAGAGTTCGCTAGTTATTTTCGAGGTTCAATAATATAATTGATACTCAAATCAAATAGTGAATCTCAAAGGTATATAGTTGAATAAAAATTGTATAACCGAAGTATTACTTTAGAAGAATTAGAATATCTCATTTGAAATCATGAACTTGAACAAACAAGAGTAAGACTTTGCTCAATATAAGAACATGAATTATGAACTTGCTCAATTAAAAGTAGAGTTAAGAAACTTGCGTAACGATAACAAGTTAGGGATATAACACTTGACTCGTGCGTAGATTATACATTTACTATTCACGTTCCTCAATTAATCCTACATACCATTTACATTCACAATACCAATTAATTATAACATAACTAACATCATGAGCATATTCTCTTTTAACTTAGCTTAACTCTAAGTCTGATTATATTAATCAAATTACAAACATTAGTTCTTAAACACATTATTACACTTCACGAATAACGAGTTTAAATACGCATTCGACTTATCAATTAATCACGTAAAACATCATTGACATGTTAATAATCTATTATAACATCTCATTATATGATTAACATATTTCCATGTTCATTAGATTACATTTTACATTACATTTATGGACTTGAACACTTTGATAAAATTTTCTGGGTGATTCTGCAGACCGAAATGACGTGGCGCGTGACCCCAAAGCTTTGGCGGTAAGCCTCGCAGTCTGTCTTGTATTTATTGAAAGCACAGCGCCATTCTGGTAGCAGCCAAAGGCCTACAAATGACACTACTAAGACAACAAGCGGTATATAGACAAGCCATCTAAGAGGTGTTCTTTACGCTTCGTCATGACTCGAGAATCATGGTTTATGAAAAACACAGAACATGGAAAATATTTCCAATTTCCTTGTTCATATCATGAATTATACATATCTAAACTACATAATCTTTACAGAATCATTACTAAGCATATATGACATGATTATGACCAACTAAACAACACAAACATACAAATTTAAACCCATAAATTCACTATTTTTTATGAAAAACACCATTTTTGACATTCTTAACAAAATTAACCACCACGAACTTGTTTTTCAACCAAAATCGTCTATACAAGTTTTATTTTTTTACATGTATAAATATAATCAATCATCAATTTACTGTTTAACATACAATTTAAGCACCGAATTTCATACATTTAAGCAATATTCAAATGTTATTCTCTATAAACTTCAAAACTCCAATTTAAACATAATTTCATGGATTTGATTACTCGAAATCACATACAAATCATATACAAATGGATTATGCATGCTAATAAACATATATAATCAATTTCTTAACAAATTAGCTATCAAACACCATTTACAGAGAGCTAAAATAAACTTTCATAAAGAAAACTTAAGAACATAAATTAAAGTTTGAATATAAGAAATTACACTTGATTGTTTGTTTAGATTGCTAGAGGATGATAAAAAGCTCTTTTAATTCTCCCAAACTTCTTCTTCAATCTCATTCTCTCTCAAATTTTCTCTATTGTCTCTTTGAGTTTTTCTGACTTAGCTAGGTGATATAATACGTAAAAGCATAAGTCTGATATAGTATAATACATATAAGACTAAATGGCAGAACATGGGTAGCAGTTAAGTGCTTCATGGCCTTAACTGGTACCATGTTCTTAAGGCCATGTTTAGTTTGCATAAGAATTACTCCTTTCCATTTATTTTAATTAACTTGTTTATTATATAGTTTATTTGTAACACTTTAATTAATCAAATAGTTTTATTTAAATTCAATTAAATAAAATCCAATATCACTTATTCAATAAAATTATCACATAATTAAAATTCTCGTTTATTAATTATAACAAACCATTAAATCTCTAATTAATTATTAAATTAATTGGAACAAAAATATAATTATTTAATAACTCATTTAATTTAATTATCCTAACACATTTAATTAAATTAATCTTCCACAATTCCATCAAACATTTATTTAACTCAATAAATAAATCAAAAAAATATTTATTTAATTCAATAAATATTTTAAAATAAGTACAAAAATCTTGTTCGTCACAGTATCCATTGGTGAATTTAATGCTTAGATACTTTGATATCTCTGATGTTGACTTTTTGAGGCTCGGTGTCAGCTTATTATCTAACTTAGGACTTGTCACATCAATCAGTCTCCTTTATAGCTTTTCTAACATCTTGCTTTTGGCCAACTAGCCGGTAGATATACCTTCGTTTTCTTTCAAGAATATATTTTCTGATACATAGAGATCATCTTTTTGCAATGTTCTATTTGTCAATCTTATTGTCAGACCTGACACATACTTTATGATCTGTTGCTACACAAATCGTTGGATTGAGCCTTACGTTCTTCTTTAGATTTTTCGATCTTGTATTCTTTTGATTGTTGATAGTAGAGTGAGGGATGTTATAGTCTTATATCTTGTATCCTCACTATTACTACAACCTTATCTTCTTTTCTGCTTCTTGATTATTTCTGTGACAACCCGAGAACTTAGAAAATTATTAAAATCCTAAAATGATGGATTAAAGGTTATATGATAGTCCTAGACTGAAAATAAGTGGATGGAATTGGTAGTTCTGTGAAGGAATTTTAAGGATTTCAAGATTTTTGAACAAGACTTGAATGATTTGATAGACTGTAAGTGTTAGTCTGATAATGAGGTATATTTTTCGTGTATGAGTTTATAAGAATCTGTGTATGTGGTTCTATGGGTACAGGATTATAGATAAAGATCAAACATCGATCAGATAATCTATATCAATGATTTTATATGTACAGTTTGTGAATAAGGAACAAGGGTTGATCGGATAAGTTGTAACTTTAGCAAACCCTGAAGTTATGTTAAAAATATATGTTTATTAAGTTAGAAAACTTTAACGAACTGTTAGAAACCCTAACGATCGGATCGAAAACCCTTATTTTAGTTTTGGGAATTCGAAACCCTAATTCAGAAATTTAAAACCCTAATTTAGGAGCTCAAAAGTTAAGATTAAATGGCTAAGTGTTAAATGTTATGGAATAAAAGGGAAATGTCTAAAATGTCCTTCAAGATGTAGAGGAAAAGACCAAAATACCCTTAGTGGGTGCGAAATGACCAAAATGCCTTTTCTTAAAATTTAAGTAAAGGATTTAATTACCAAATCTTGGTGACTCACTACTCTATGTTTATCACATGTGCCTGATATCTTGCCAAATCTAATCTTTTGTGCCACCTAGCAATATTGGATTCATCGAATCAAAATTTTATAAGATTTAAGTAAGTAAAATCACTTACTTTACTTAGCAAACTTGTCAAGCCTTTTCTCTCTCTATATTTCGAAATCTAGAGTGAGAAAGAGTGAGAAACAAAACCATTATCAGCTCCTAGCCTTCCAAGAACAAATCAAGGATCAAAAGTTCAAGAATCAAAGCATAAAGGTATAAATCCCTAACTTGCTAAATCTATGTATTTAATGTTAGATGTTGTTAGTTATTAGTTAAAGTTGTGTTAAGAGATGTTATTTAGTGATCCAAGATGTTACATCAAGGATCCATAGCATCTAGGTGTTAGAAAATCAAGTTTTAAGGACTGACCAAGAACCCTAAAATATGGCCTAACAACCATATGTCAGGGCTCATAGATTCTTGTGTGTTAATGATTTGTTGTGTTTTAAGTTATAGACTTGTTCTCTGTCATGAGGAGAGTAGACTGAAAGTGAAATCACATCCATACCATGTCTAAATCTCAAGATATAGGTGGTCAAACATGGTTGACCAAACGTGGGAGACTGAATCTGGGCAGCCCAGATTTGCCCAGATTGCTCTGACAAGCTTTTGCAAGCCTTTGATTTTGCAGTTCTTTGATAGTTAAGCCAAGTTGTTGTTGTTATGTTTTAGACTGGTATGTAAACTACACATACAAGTCATTAGAACACCTAGACATTATAGAATCAAAGATAATTAAGGTCAACCTTGCGTTGACCACCAACTTTTGAAGAAATCTGGAAAACCCAGATTTCTCAAGAACACGATTCTGACAGTGGTTTTACCGGCCTTGATCTCTCGCTTGTGATGTTGTTTGACTAATTTAGTATTATGATATTGTACCCTGACATGTATACTACATGTGTGAATTCTTAGATCACACAAACAGGATTTAGAATCAAAGTTATAAGAACCCAAAGTAGATAACTAACAACTGTTCTTCATTTCTGGAAAACCCAGAAATGAAGAACAACTCTGACATGAAATTCAAGGGCTTAGATCTCTCTGTTGTTATGTTGTTATGTTGTTTAGTTATGAACTTGAGTTGGAATTGTAGTATTACACTTATACTACATATATGACACCATTAGCTGCCGAGAAAATAGCATGAACATGAATCTATTGCTGGACAAAGTGAGTACCTTGTAGTCAGACATGAAGTTCTGGAAAATGCTCAAGAACACCTATAGCGACGGTTCTGTCGCTATAGGGCCCTTTAGTGATACTTAATTTCTGAAAATAAATATTTTATTAAATAAATAGAAAAAAATAGTTTTTAATTATTAAAAATACAAAATAAATTCCTAAAAATTATTTTAAAGACTAAAATGGATTTTTAATAATTTTCAAGATATTACATAAATATTTAATATTTTTGGAATATTAATAGTATTTAATTATAATATTAAATAAATTACTAAAAATGGTTTTAATGCTTGAAAAATCATTTAAAAATATATTATGGTGTTAGAAAATATTTTAAGTTATTTCTAATGACTTTTGATATTTTGTGATGAATTTTATTAATAAATTAATATTAATGGTAATTGATTTATTTAATGAATATATTAAATAAATTGTGGCAAAAAAAAATTAATGATTTAAAAATTATATAAAATGATTTAAGGGTTAGAAAATATTTTAAGTTTTAAAATATAACTTTTGATATTTTGTCATGAAAAAAATATTAATATTTTAATATTAATGTCAATTTTGGATAATGAATTTAAAGGTTTAAAAATTATATAAATATGATTTTAAGGTATTAAAATACTTTGAAATATTATAAATACATTATAATATTATATTGGGAATTTCATTAATATTTAATCTTAAATAAATATTAATGATTAGGGAATAATGTGGTATTTAATTTATATAAATACGATATAAGTGATTGAAAAATTGTGATAAATGGTAATAATTACTTCAAAATTATTATGAGTCTTTTAAAAATATTTTGACTGATAATAAAATTATCTAAGTTAACTGTTATGTGTTTAGACCGAGTCTTAGCAACATTAGGCTCGAGAATTATTCGACTAGACCGCCGGGATGTTGAAATTGTGTCGTGTTCAACTCAGACTGAAATAGTTTGACTTGATACTGAGTCTTAGGTAGTTTGTGGACCGATAGGATTATGTGTTTAGGATTATTTTATAAATATATATAACAATATTATACTGTGATGCTAGTATTCTAATGTGGGGATCTATATTACTAATATTAGGTCTTTGGATAAAGCGATATAAACTGTGTAACAGTAGTCGGTGATACAGGCAAGTTCCTAACCTTGAACTTCTAATTATTGTGTAAGTTTTCTCTAAACTCGACCTCGAGTTATTTTATTCAAATATACTTATGGTTAATCATTGCTGATTGCCATGTCTAAGAATTGTTGAATCGTACTCTGTGCATATTGTATGTATTCATCAGGTATGAAAGGCTGATCACCTTCATTACCATTTGGTCTAGATACAATTTTTATATTCATGTTCAATGTTCGTTCAACTATGAAAGTTTGTTCATGCTAGTTCTCAATTATATTGTAGAATTATAGCTAGCTTATTGTTCAATTCTTTCCATCATGATATATCCTTAAATAAACTTATACTTGCTGGGCAAACTTATGCTCACCCTTGTTATATCATGATAAACATTGCAGATTAAGACGAATGCGTCAGATACAAGGAAAAGTCAAAGCCAAGTTCAGTTTGGGACTATGTGTGCAGCTAGATTTGTAACAATATTGTATAACAATATCTTTGTATGTTAGATATGATATTGATTCAGGTTTATGTGAAGGTTCTCGACCTTAGGGTTAGTGTGTAAAGTTTAATGCATAAATAATTTATGTTTATATCTTCCGCAATAGTTATAGAATTAATATACCTGATCCATGGTGATTTAGGACCCGGATTTGGGGATATTACAACTTCATAAAGCTTAGATTTGCTTAGCAGATTCTTCTTCATTTTCTTGATACTTTAGCTGTCTTGCAAAGTCGATAACATATTTCTGAGTGAGTTGTTCTTCTTCGTTATTAGGTAGCCTACTTCTATACAAAGTTCTAATTGCTCTACGATATGTTCTAAGCTCTGAGATTAGATAGAATATCCTTGCAGTTGTGACCTTTAGGTTTCTTCTAGAGATCTCTTCTTGTGAGAAGTATACTTAGATATCATCAAAGTATATTATCTCACCATATACATCGTCTTTAGTTATCTTTACTTTATCCATGTCACAAACTGAGCTTGGTGATCTCTTCTAATTCGTGTAGTCAATGCTTCATATTTTATTATAGTTTTTTGAGGCTGACTTTACGATCTTGATCTTACTGAACGATCTTAGAGTAATCTTCAGATATTAATTTCATTCAGTGTCAGCTTAGAGTATTCTACAATCACCCTTTACTAAGAAATCTTTACTCTATTATCCATTTATTCATTTAGCAGATTGATCTATTTTGCCAGATGATGTTTAACATCTTCTTTGACTCCTTGTGCAACTCCGTGTTAGTCTTGCACCTTTGAGATCATTTTCTCACTTTACAAACTGATTCTTTGTCTGTGAGATAAGATGGAGTGAACTCTACTAACTTATGATGTTATACGAACATGGCTGACTCTGCAAAGTATCTCCATACCGCGAACTAGCACAGTGACTTTACAATCACGACTTCTTATCATCAATACATCAGTTCAATTTCCATAAGATCAACCTAACATTATTTGATCTTTCTAACCTCAGTCCTTGTACATCAATTCTTTTAAAGGACTTTACAAAATATACTTGTACAAATATACATTAATCAAACTTCACTTTAAGCATATGTAGATTACTCTGGTATTAATACTTTTATCATGTAGAGTAGTCTCTTTACAGTGATTCTATCTATTACATATGTAGACAAGATAAAGATTAACCTAACAAGTTTGATCATACTATTATAAGTCCTTGTACATAGATTATTTTCAGTTAAGGACTGTACTTTATAGGCTTTATCATTAAATCACATATAGACTTCATCATTAAATTATATACATTTAGAATCTAATCAGGGATCTAATCAAACTCCCCCTTAGTTAAGCACTCGTATATTCTATTATTAGATTCCTAACAAAGAGGATGATTGATCTCATAATCATTTGTGTAGAGACAGTAAAGCAAGTATGTAGGTGCTTATTGGAGAATAAGTTCACTGAACGTGGCTCGCTTAAAGGAACACCTAATGGAGTTTTACATGCTTGTCAATAGGAGTTCCTATAGTGATAGTTGTACAAGTGATCCTTAGACTTGAAATCATTATAGTACCTTGTGTATTTTGAGTTATACTTTGTCATATTCGTTAAGACTCTTCGGGTATATAAAGGTTATGTTCAAATATAATAAAGTGTACATGGAGGTAGGTGAATAATCAACAAAAGATCTATCTCTTCCAGTAAATGGAGATAATGTCTTATATGATTCGATAAATGACAACTCAAGAATCCTTGGCCAAGGTGGAATGATTGAATTGTACGGTAACTATTTACTGAATAGGTTCTTTGTGATTAAACGTTGATTTCATATTATTCGAATAGTAATGATATACTATTGTAAGGTATACGTCAATGATGTAGAATAAATATTATTAATTTATATTTGAATTAAATTAGTTTAATTCATTATAAATAATATTAGAATGATTCTAATTTATTTATTTTACCAATTGGCTTTATATATGAACCTAAAGAATCACACCATAAAAGAGAAATATTATTTTAGAAGTAATTGGCTTAATAATAATAATTTAGTATTTGGATATATACTAATATTTATAACTCCAAATACTAAATTATAAATTAATAAGAGGATTATTATTATTATTATTATTATTATTATTATTATTATTATTATTATTATTATTATTATTATTATTATTAATATTATATTAATTGGCTTATTAATAATAATGAATTATGTGTATTTAATTTATTAGTGAAATAAATTAAATAACTTAATATCTATAATTAAGTATTTGGAGAAGTACTAATTATAAATTAATAATGTGAGTCTTATTATTATTATTATTATTATTATTATTATTATTATTATTATTATTATTATTATTATTATTATTATTATATAATTTAGTACCTTAATAGTTTAGGAATTGAATTAAAACCCTAAGTCCTAAGAGGTTTATGTGAGAGGGTTACTCTATAAATAAGAGAGGTCTTATTATGAAAAATATTAATGAATTTCTTTGCAAGTATTCTCAAAAACCTAAAGAGTTAGGAGAGAGAGAATTAGGGCTAGCCACCCAAGGTCTTATAGAACCTAAATTTACTTCTTCAATCAATATTCTCTTGGTGGATCACCTTTAGAGCGTTGCACATACTAAGCTCACCTCTTTCCCTAATTTCTGGCCTCATTCCCTCCATCCACAAAAGCCAATGCTTCCTATCCTATGCAGACCTTGCAACCACCTCTTTCGTCACCTCTGCACTGGGATACACCTTGGGCTATCTACCAACCAAATTCTTGGGTGTGCCCCTTATCTCCACCAAGCTCACCTTCCAAGATTGTCTGCCTCTGGTTCACCGTATCACGCATAGAGTCACATCCTAAACAACTTCTGTGCTACCTTATTTGGGTCGCCTTCAGCTCATTAAATCCGTGCTATTTGACATTCAACACTATTGGAGCTCCCATTTTCTTCTCCCTAAAGCTGTCATTCGTGAAATTCAATCTATCCTTTGCTGGTTCTTATGGAAAGGTACTTCCTTAGACCATCATGGGGCCAAGGTTTCATGGAGGAAAATTACGCTGCCAACCAACGAAGGTGGACTAGGAGTTAAATGCCTCCTGAACTGGAACAAGTCCCTTATTCCTCATGCACCTTACACGCATCCTATAAGTCAATCCGAGATCACTATGGGCCAGATGGGTGCAGACTTCAGTCCTAAAAGGGAGATCTATTTGGCAAATTGACATTCCCCCCGACTGCTCTTGGATTTGGAGGCAGATTCTCAAGTTGAGACCCATTGCCCAGCAGCACTTGCGCTATAAAGTTGGACCCAGGAATAGATTTAGTCTATGGTATGACCCTTGGCTCAATGATGTGCCCATCAATCCTACTCAATCACTGCTTACAAGTTAACAAATCCCAGCAAATGCAAAAGTCAAGGACATCATTCGTGATTCAAACTGGTTTTTACCCCACTCAAACCATCATGAAGTCATTATGTTTTGCCTGTCCATTACTGTTACTGCTGTTCCTTCTGGCCCAATTGACTCCATCCTTTGGACTTCTAAAGATATCCTTAATATTAAGACCTACGATATTTGGGATAGTATCCGGTATAAGCAAAGCATGGTCGACTGGTATAAGACTGTTTGGAATAATCTTCATGTTCCAAGATACTCCTTCCTACTTTGGCTTGGATTTCTAGGTAGAACACCAACAAATGACATCACGAAGGGTTATTCTGGCCGGGTGTTCAATTTCCCTTTGTGCAACAAATGTCCAGAAAGCTTCAACCACCTCTTCTCCACTTGTGAGTACTCCACAATTATCTTGAAAGCTGCTTTCTCATTGGGGGATTGGTCCTCCTTCCCTTTGGACTGGACCGACTTAACAACCAAGATTAACACCTTCAGAGGACGTAAACTCTCCAAACAAATAATGGGGCTCTCCCTTGCGGTTGCTTTCTACAAAGTTTGGGAGGCAAGGAACAAGAGGTTGCATTCTAACACACTCATTCCTCCACACTGCCTTGCAACTGATGTAGTCCATATTATCAAATCTAGGTTGTCTACCTCTTTTGCCTTTAACAAAGCCACCGGTTCTTGTCAATTCTATTGTAATTGGCTTGTCTAACAAGCTGCACCTTGGTTGCATACCATGGCTGCCCATCTGTGACTATTCATGTAATCGTTACATACTTTAGCTAGCTCCCATAGGGATGGCTTTAGATGATATTGCTTTAATCTGGGGAATTAGAGAAGTACGGAGGAACAAAGGATTCAAACTTGAAGATCATAGTAAGGAGTTGAATCATATTCATAAGGTATATCCTTTATCCTTTCTCAATTAATAATATCGCATATGGTGATTCCGGGGATTGTTAAAAAAAATTAAATTCAATGCATGGCATGCTTCCGCTTATTATAATATGATTGTATATATGTTCTTGTTTTTGCAAACCAACAATAACTATAGTATGGGACTGCAAGTATGATCTTAATTTTCTAATGGAAACAATTAAAGCATACACAAATTTTTATTTCTTTTTGTTCCTTATTTCTACTCCATGAAGTACTTTGCTGGTATAGTAGATTGGCTTTTGAATACCTTCTTCCTTTTTGACCAACACACTTAATAAAATGTCCCCATCATTTGACTTGATTAGGAGGGGTGGGGTGGACATGTATTGTTTTAGCTCCTCAAATGACTTCTGACATTCCCATGTCCACTCAAAATTCTTTACCTTCTTTAGGGTGTTGAAGAAAAGTAGACATTTATCCCCAGAACGAAACATAAATCTTCCCAGGGCCGCAACCCGGCCGGTCAACTTTTGAACCTCCTTGATTATCTTAGTAGGAGTCATATCTAGAATAGCCTTGATTTTGTCTATATTATTTTTGATCCCTCTCTGCAACTCATACCCTGTTGTCGTGTCGATCAAAATGTCGATTGGCGAGGGAAAACAATCTATAGGACATGCATCGTTTAGGTCTGTGAAGTCAATGTATATCCACCACTTACTATTTACCTTTTTCACCATCACTGGATTGGCCAACCATTCTGGATAAAGGATTTCTTCAAAAAAGTTGGCCTCCAAGAGCTTTTCCACTTTCCTATTGATTATTTCTTGCCTCTCTAGGGTCCATATTAAGTTTGTAAGTTATGACCTCTGGGTCTATTCCTAGCATGTCAGTTATTGTCTGTCGACGTCGGGAAAAATTTCCTCTTTTCTTTAGAATTCCTCTTTTTACCCTTTATGTTCTCTACGTCTTGAGTTTTGTTTGAAAGGGCGAGTTTGAAAAGAGTTCGATATAAAATGTCAATGATTTAAAAATTAAGAGTCGCCAATTGGTAATTTTGAAATGGTTGTACCAACTCAACTGAATTTGAAAAGGTTTACACAAAGGCCCAATTATTGGACTCTGTTTAACAGACCTTGGAAACCGAGATTCATAGAGTTCAGGGACTTGATTAAGCGGGGGGGAAGGTGTTAAGCACCCCCTGACTTCCGTGAAAACACGATTACCACGTATTTTCAATTCCCTAATTTATCTGAAGTGTGTGTGTGTGTGTGTGTGTTAATTGGGCCTGTGCATTTATTTGGAAGTAGTGCTATGCCTCATTTGAACCTATATACTATAGACACTCAAAATTTTGCGTTCTTGTTACTAACCCTGTAGGAGGGCAGAATCGTCTTCCAGATATACCCCTAGAAGTTAAATCAGTTTTCAACCTCGGAGATAACCTCGAGGGATCCAGTTTCAACCCCAGAGACAACCCTAGGAGATCTAGTTCAAACTTGGAAATAACCTTGAGGGATCTAGTAAAAGTACCAGAGATAACCCCGAAAGAGTCAGTTTTAAACCTGGAGATAACCTCGGGATACTCAGTTCAAGTTCTGGAGATAACCCCAAAAAAGTCAGTTTTAAACCCGGAGATAACTCCAGGATATTCAGTTCAACCTCAGAGATAACCCCGAGAGGTCAAACCAACGTCAAAGATAACCCTGAGGACATTCAGCATCCACAAAAGCCCAGTCTCAGAGATAACCCTGAGAAACGACTGCTACATCTGCGCCAAATCCAGAAATAACCCCGATGGGGGTAAAATCATCATTTTTCTACCTCAACATCACATTCACGTCATCTCAACACAATTCAAATCATATTGCATATCAAGATGTCCCACACGAAACATAGCATAAATCTCGAGTGACAACTTCACAAGACAGTACATCGGATACACTTTGAAGACTTGGAGATCTGGTCATGGGACCCATCTACCCGACTTCGTACAACATCTAATCCCATGTCATTGTGTAGCTCTCAACAACAGTATTCCAAAAAGTTAAAACACTCCTTTATCGGATGCCCAGATTGAAAGTTATGAAGGTTCAAGCGGACAACGCATAGCCCAAGTGCATGTACTTCGAAACGATGGAATCCGCATGGCCCGAGGTAACCCGGGCAGCCACAGGTAAACTCACGACTGCCGCGAGTTGACCCGCAGCCATCTGTTCTTTAAATATAAGCTCTTGGCAGCTCATTTGAAAAAAAAAAGGAGAAAGGAGAGAAAACTCTGTCTATTTCAGTCTATAACCCTTGCTAGAGTGTCGAGTTTGATGATATATATATATATATTTATTTATTTACCAGTTTTATACAAATATCTGATTTAACTGCTTTCATATTGTAGATATTTAATCTTTCAGCCCGCGGGCTAGATTTGCCTAAATCTGGCTATTTCTAACTTTGACCGGCTCGAAAGTGACTAAACTGGAACCGTTGAAGCTAGAATGGTTTATATTTAATCAAATATTGTTCTTTTTTCTATCTTTTATACATATCAGTCTTTCATGTGAGCCTAGGAATCATGTGATCACAGATCTAGCCTCTGAATCTAAATTCAGTTCCCGTGATGGACATTTTGTAGCTGCAGCTAGCTTGTAAATTATCTACGGTGTCTGGATATCCTTAGATGGGTCTCATGCCCACAAGGAGTTCAACACTGCTATGTATCTTATTTTCTCGAAGATGCCTCACATCTCGAAAATAAAAGAAATCAAGCCGAACACATAATAAAATGAAAGTATCAATGACCTCAATTACTATTGAGCATAAGGGTTTGAAAAACCTGTTTTCCAAAACTTCACTGCTATATCTTGTTAAAATTAAACTTTTAAACAAAATTCAAACCCTTTGTATATAGGTGCAAACAAGGTATAGCACTACTTCCAGAAAATTTCATATAGGCCCCACACACACACATACGTAGATAAAAGTTAATGAAAAGTGGCGGTAACCGTGTTATCATGGAAGTTGGGGGTTCCTAACACCTTCCCTCCGCTTAATCAAGCCCCCAAACACTAACGAATCTCAGTTTCCAAGACCAGTTAAATAGTGTCAAACCATTGGGTCTTTGTGCAAACCTTTTATCGGTTGAGTTGGTGCAACCATTTAAAATTACCAATTGGCGACTCTAAAAGTCAAATCGTCGACATATTCATGTCGGACCTTTTCAAATTTGTTTTTTCAAATAAAACTCACCTAAAATGTGAACACCAAAAGACAAGCACTGAAAGAGACAAATAAAAATCCCGACGTCGATATGTGGCGACTTTGTTGGTGACTCTAGTAAAAGGGTTTAAGCCACTATTCAAGCTTTTCAAAACTTTTTATCTGCTTATGTGTGAATACTGCATTTACATTGAATGGATGTGTATTAATGCTTTATTTACTGTACTTTAGTGCTTCGCACCATATCTGCCTATGATATTAGTGCTTCACACATATCATCATTTCCATACGGTAAGACGCGATGTATATGAATGTATGTTGTGTGATTCCTCCACCAGGAGGCTAACATGTTGGTGTTTGATTACTAGACTCAAGGGAGACTAATCCCGCGAGGTTCAGGAAAGGCACCACCCAGATTCACTCCAGTTGAAAGATCAGATTAACTTTCCATCCAGTAAATTGCGATGATCTGGGGACCTTCATGCCGAAAAGTCGTGAGAGTAGCCTAAGATAGGTTAGCCTCTGATAAAACAAATGTGGAGGGAAGTCTCTACATACCTTTCCGTTTCAATTACATGTAATTTAAATTCCATGTAATTTTATTTCCATGTCAATCTCAATGTAATGGAAAATATAAAGGAGTATGTAAATATGCATTCCTTTTTTCATATCAAGGCCTGTCATACTATCCTGTCATCCCAAACGACTGACTTCCATTTTGCAGGAGCACATTAAAACCTCTTAAAAAAGGACACATTACATGGCATGTAACATTTCCACGTTTTCCCAGACTAAACTATGTAGTCTTTTTGTAGGGAAATAATTGGTCACGTTACTCGTTTAAAGTCCAAAAAGGCACTAACCCCACAGTCAGACATGGCTATAAGTGCCTAGCCTGATCCTACTCTTGTTTCTCAGGAGGAGTTTGAAGGATTAAGGAATCAAATAACAGAGTTGGTTGTTCTCCTGAAAGAACTAAAAAAATAAACTCAGGGTCCACAAGTACCCATGCAAACAGAATCCTCTGCACATGGAGGAATCCAGGGTCCAGACAGAGAAGTCCTAGTACCTTAGTCTCGGACTGAGAAGTCGAACAAAACCCTTGAAATCACCCATCTTAAGGAAGATCAAGACACCAGTGATATTCAGAAAAAGGTTCTACAAATGGAAGAGACCATTCGATTCATGATCTACGAGGCTAGGAATCATGTGATCACAGATCTAGTCTTTCATGTCAAGTCCTAGAGTTAGATCTACGAGTTACCTAACTAATCCAAGTGGAATTACTGGAAAAGGTGTTGTAGATTTTTGTGTGGACTGATTTTAGCAAAGGAGGCCAAAGTCAGAAATTTCGAAAATGCTACTGCCTAGAAACTTTAAGGGACTGTTTCAGCCACTTAAATTATGAGAAAAATTCTGGGTTTTTGGGACATGAAGGTATATGGTATAAAGTACCTCCTGTCCAAAAATGAGCTCATTCGACTTAAAATGAGCAAGTTACTTACTTTTCAATATTTAGGTTTTTCCGATGAAAAACGCTTATAACCGGAGTTCTATAACTCAGATGACCATGAAATTTAAACTGAAGCTCACGTTAACATGTGTAAGGTCCTGCCAATATTTGGGAATTTTGGAGTTAAACTTGAGGTAGCTAATTTCTTAAGGAATTAATTAGAAATTGATTTTTGAAAAATAGTAAATGAATTTTAAAAATTCCGAAAAATATATTTTCATTATGGGACTATATTATGCTAAATCCCAGAAAAGAAATATTTTTGGGACTGATTTGGTATTTTCATGAAAATAGTTTAATTACTGAACATATGAGTTAAATATGTTATGTGAAGTAACAAAGTTGAAAATATGATTTTATGGCTAGAAATCCTATATAGAGTATATGCATATTTTTTGATGAGGATTTGATAATTGGTGATGATATCTTATGAGTATGGCATTTTTGAATGATTAAATGCATTATATGGTAAAAGCGTAAACAATTGAGATAAATTGTTTATAAATTTAAGAAGTGATTTAAATATTGTTATAATATTAATGATGTTAGATTATGAGATTATTAAGTGATTGAAAACATGGGGATATTCTTGAATCTGGATAAATTATATTATAAAGGTTTAATATTTATCCTTTATCTCATTTGATTGATTCTTTATATCATTATCCTCATTACTTATATTATGTTGAAAGTCATCTCGTGGCTCAGAAGTGCATAGATGGACTTGGTATGATTATGACCGAGGATTGTTCAAGATAATCATAACCGTAATTGAATACAAAATTATCTTTAGTAGTAGTGCATGGATAATTTGTGGTCGTGATACTAATGAATACACAATTATCTTTGGTAGTAGTGCATGGATAATTTGTGGTCGTGATACTAATGAATACACAATTATCTTTGTCTCGTAGTGCATGGATAATTTATGGTCGTGATACTAATGAATACACAATTATCTTTGGTAGTAGTGCATGGATAATTTGTGGTCGTGATACTAATGAATACACAATTATCTTTGGTAGTGTATGGATAATTTGTGGTGCGTGATACTAATGAATACACAATTATCTTTGGTAGTAGTGCATGGATAATTTGTGGTCGTGATACTAATGAATACACGATTATCTTTGGTAGTAGTGCATGGATAATTTGTGGTCGTGATACTAATGAATACACGATTATCTTTGGTAGTAGTGCATGGATAATTTGTGGTCGTGATATTAATGAATACACGATTATCTTTGGTAGTAGTGCATGGATAATTAAATGGTCGTGATACTAATGAATATCATTGGCACAGAGTGCGTGGGATGATTCGATGATATGGATTAATTATTGAAATGAGTCTCAAAGAATGAAATATTAATTCATGGATGTGGTAAAAGTCATCTTTGGTCAGTAGTGCATTGATGGACTTGGTATGATTATGACCAGGATTATTCGGTATAATCATGGCCAGTAATTGAAAACACGAATATCCTTAGCCAATGAGTGCATGGATAATTCGTAATTGTGATATTATTAAGTCGAGTCTCGGATTATTGGTTTTACTGAGTTATAAATATTTGGCTTTGTAGTGCAAATGAATTGTTAATGAATATCTTTGGTAGGATTGCGAAGATGAATTTAATATTTTTAACGATAAAGGTATTCAAGGTATCCTCATCTCTTTATCATATCAGTCGTACCCTAATTTCGAGGGCTAAATTCCATAAGGAGGGAGATTGTGAGACCCCAGTTTTTATCAATAAAGATTTAAATTTTGTCAAAATAATTTTTAATATTATGGTGTGAATTTGAGATAATATTATAGTTGTGGGTAGTATTTATAAATTTTGCAAAGTATGCAAGTGGTTATATTATATTCGATTGGTGGGGAATATTCTTGCTAGCAGGGAATATTCGTATACAACTACTCAATCATTGGTGGACCCCAGCATGTAATTATTGTCGGATTGAGAAAACGACAAAAATATTTTATTGAAATAACGGTAGGGAAGTTTTACCGTGGTTACTATTGAACTACTCGGTAGTAGTAAAAGTACAAATAATAAGTGTGGTTGCATAGTAGCACGGTATTGATTATTGATGCTTATGTGAGAAGTCACTCGGTTTGATTCCATTATTGTCGATTAATAATATGAATTATTATAATGATAATGACGCTTTTGTTTTATTCAGTATTATTAACGTAATAAAATGCGAAACATCTTTTATATAAAATAGAATACTTTATTAAAGTTATTCTATAAATAGAATATATTATATTTTATTATGCATAGTGTTGCATAGTGTTTTGCATAGTGTTTTGCATAGTATTGCATAGTGTTTGCATAGTAAAATGTTTTTATATAAATAGAATATATTATATTTTATTTAAAAGATTTTTCTTTAAATATGGACCGTCAGATTAAAGTAAATCAATCTGGACCGTTCATGGATTAGTTACTATGCATTCCATTTTCCTATAAATAGAAGCTCATTCCTTCATTATTTTCTTACGAATTCATTGAAACTCTAGAGAGAGAAATTATAGAGAGAAGCTATAGAGAGAAAATTATAGAAAGAAGAAGAATATTCTGCTACTTCACTACTTCTATATTCAGTTCTTTTACGGTAAGGGGTGTTATTCTTTCTTCTTGAAGAGAACTTCTGTTATTCCATTCACTATTATTCTGTTGGAATAACCTGTAAAAGTGACATACCCTATACATAATCTGTATATGCGGCATATCCTATACTTGGTGAAATCCTTATGTTATTCCATTCTTATTTATTCATTGGAATAACTTTTGATACACGCCTATTTACCTATACTTGGTGACATTCTTTTATTATTCTCGTTGGAACATCCTGTCATGCATGTGTTTTACACCTTGACCGGTTCCGCTTCTTTATCATTACATTGGAATATCCTATCATGTGTTTTTACACCGGATCCGGTTCCATCTTTATTATTCGCTGGAACATCCTGCCTGCATGTGTTTTTACACCGACTGGGTTCCGCTTTTATCATTCTCGCTGAATATCCTATCATGTGTTTTACACCGATGCGGTTCCATCTTTATTATTCATTGGAACATCCCGTCGGTGTGAATTTCACCGACTTCGGTTCCGTTATTATTATTCTGTTGGAATAACTTTTATCTATCTGCAATCCGCATGCATGGTGATTTCTTTTGTTATTCCATTCTTTATTATACCCATTGGTTAAAACTTTGACTTATACTCCATGAAATTAGTAGAATATCCTTGGTATTTGCGTTTCATCCAAAGATCTTTTCATGGAAATATTCTTCCGATCATTCTTGAATTTTACTCTACTGAAAACAAAGATCATGTTGACAATTTGGATGTTAATAATTCATGGATTAAATAATTCTTGAACTTGTTTTATTGAATTATTATGTCATTGTCATCATCCTCATGTTATATTATGTTATCTTTGGCTTACGTGCATAGATGAACTTAGTATGATTATGACCGAGGATCATTCGGTATAATCATGACTTGATATAAATGATGTGACAAAAGTCCTCGAAAGGCTGTAATGCGATGATGGATAGTTTTTGGTATGATTATGACCAGGGTGATTCTTGTATAGTCATGACCATTGATAATTTGATGAAAATCCTTGGCCGAGTGGGTACGTGGATGATTAGATGTGGTGGTTTATTTATTAAAAATTTGAGTCTCGTCATGATAAAAATTGATGAAAACCTTTTAAAACCTAAAAGATAGTAGACTTTATTCTCTACTTGACTCTTTTAATAGATTGTTTATTCAGCTGCAGCTTAAACCGGTTGTCTATTGTATTTTATCGCTTAACATCATTGAAGGCTAATGATAATTTATTCTCGCATTATCTTAGTCATAATATTTCTTCTTTGGCTAGTTGAGCTCACCTTTTCTTTCACCGTTTTCTCTTGAAAATGAGAACATAAATTTGGAGACGAGTCGGGGAACGCAAGTAATGGTCCGAGGATAGCATTAGTAGTCCTCACTATTCAGTGAAATAGTGTGATAATAGTTGTAATGAGGACTCCTTTTGAGTTTGTATAATATCTAGTAGACAATATTTGTATTCAAACTCACGCTTTATGTCGATTGTATACGCACGCTTATATTAGTAAGTTGTATTTGAATTTATGTACCATGTAAGTGGCGACCCAAGATGGGTGACGTATACCTAATTTTGGGGGCGTCACATCCTTCACTGATGATGACATACCTCCTGAAGGGATGGGTCATTGCAAGCCACTGTACATAGCAGTGATGTCTTCCGAATATGTGGTCGGAGGTGTGCTAATAGGTGGAGGATCATCCCTAAACATCTGCCCCTATGCCACATTAGAAAGGATAAAGATCGATCCCAACCAGATCCGAAGCAGCCACACAATCATCAAAGCTTTTGATGGATCTCGACAAAATGCTGTAGGAGAGGTTGAATTACCAGTGGAAATTGGTCCACATGCCTTCTACATATCCTTTTAAGTGCTTAAAATCACTACAGGATATAATTTACTATTGGGAAGACCTTGGATCCATAATGCAGGAGCCGTCCCATCCACTCTTCATCACACAACTCAAGTATATCATCAACAGTAATCTGGTCACTATCAATACTGAACCAGAGTATCATGTCCAGAGTGTTATGCTTCTAATTAGCTTCAATGAAGAAGTTGAGCTTGTCAGCTTCCAATCCCTTGAGGTGAGCAACACTCACTATCAACCCATCGGGGCTCCAGCTTTGAAACCTAGAGTTTTTGCCGAGGTAATGTCGGTCAGTCAAGAGATGATATCCTTGGGTTTCCAACCAGGACAAGGTTTAAGAAATAATCAGCAAGAAATTAAATGCCCAATTCAAATTCCCAGCCAAACGGGGAAGGGCAGACTAGGCTACTCCTCTAGGTCAAGTCATAGGAACCTGTACAAGCATACACCGGTTCCTTCATCTACAATGCTATTGCCTAAACCTATAGATGCAGATTCTGTATGGCCTCTAAGGAAAATTCCTGTCTCTATGGCGAGTATTCTATTTTCTAAGCCCAGATCGGCTCGTAGGAAAGAAGTCCTAATTCCAGACCCAGACATTGAGAAAAGGAATCAAAGGCGCAAACAAGACATAAAGAGACTGCTATCGAAGATGTACTTCCTGGTGCATACCGAGGGTATAAACAAGGATATCTCAGATAACGACTACCCAAATGTCGTGGTCATCATTCAAGAGGAGGATGATAACCACCCCTTCATCACAGCTGTCCATCAGGACCTGACCCTCAGCAATTGGAGCAGCACTCTTTGCATTTTCTGAAAAAGGGTAAAAAGGGCATAAAATCCCTCTGCCCTGTAGATAACATTAACTGCTTACTTTTGTTGCATATCATTAGCAGTTGTTTTTGTCATGTCATGCTAACATTCTGTATGATAAAACAGTTTCATATATTAAGTGAAAGCATTTTGTTTCAGGTCTTAAGAGTTGGATTTGTCTAAACTTGCTGATAGGATGCCAATTCTTCACAATGACTGCAACTTTGATGTAAAGTTGAACTCTGACTTGATGGAGATTGAGCAAGAGGACTATGAGGTGCCTGAGGAGATCAAAGAATGGGTCGAAGACAAACCCATGCCAAACCTTGATCAAACCACCTCCTTCAAACTCGGAACCTCAAAAAACCCCAAAAAAATTCAGATTAGTACGGACCTTACCCCAAGCCAAAGGAATGACATAGTTGCTTTATTGACCCAATTCCAGGATGTGTTTGCATGGTCTCATGAAGACATGATCGATTTATCAACTGATACCGTCATTCATCGCCTACCCATTAAAGAGGGATTCAAGCCAGTCAAGGAAAAGCTCAAGCGATTAAAACCTTAGTGGAGTTTAAAAGTTAAGGAAGAAATTGTAAAATAATTTCAAGTCAGCATCATCATGGTATCAACATACCCTGAGTGGCTATCAAACATAGTTACCATACCTAAACCTAGAGGGAAGGTGCAAGTATGTGTGGATTACAAGAATATAAACAAGGCTTGTCTCAAAGATAACTTCTCGGTGCCATTTATCCACATACTCATTGACAATATAGCTCAGTATGTCATGTACTCCTTTGTTGACTGCTTTGCTGGGTACCACAAAATCATGGTTGCTGAAGAGGACCGGGAGAAAATAACATTCATCACTCATTGGGGAACCTTTTGCTATAAACGGTTGTCATTCGGTATCATCAATGTCGGAGCTACCTATCAGCTAGCCATGATGGCTCTTTTCCATGATTTAATGCACAAAGAGATAAAAGTCTATGTGGACGACATCATTGTCAAGTCTCGAAGGGAAGAAGACTACATAGACCATCTCAAAAAGCTCTTCAACCGGTTATGCAAGTATAACTTGAAGCTAAATCTGGCCAAGTGAACCTTCGGCGTCAAGTCAGGTAAGTTGCTGGGATTCCTAGTGAGCCACAAAGGCATTGAGTTGAATCCTACCAAAATTCAAGCCATTACTGAGATGCCCATACCCCAGACAGAGAGGGAAATACGTGGATTTCTGGGAAGAATCAACTTCATCAACCGATTCATCTTCCAACTCACAACAACCTGTGAACCCATCTTCAAGTTGTTAAGGAAGAACTCCTCCAAAAAATGGAACGAAGAGTGTCAAAAAGCCTTCCTTTCCATCAAAGAGAAATTAGTCAAAGCTTCTATCTTGGTGCCTCCCAGGGATGACATTCCCTTGTTTATGTACCTGTCAATCAATGATAATGTCATGGGTTGCATGCACAGACAAAAATACAATAGAGGCCAAGAAAGTGCTATTTATTACCTCAGCAAAAGATTTAGCATCAGTGATCACAAATACATGTTAATTGAAAAGACTTGCTATACATTAGCATGGGCTTCCATGAGATTACAACATTATCTCCATGGTCACACAACCCATCTCATATCCCGCACGGATTCTCTCAAATACGTATTCAGCAAACCCATATTGAATTATCGACTTTCCAAATGGCAATTGACCCTCCTGTAATTTGACATCATCTACGTGACCCAAAAGTCTATCAAAGGTTAAGGAATTGGGGATCTTGGCCACAGCACCATCAGGGGATTTCAACCCTTGGAAACATATTTCCCTGATGAAGGGGTAATGACAATTCAGTAACACCATTAAGGGGATACAGTCCAGTCATGAAGGATGTATTTTGATGTAGCTGTAAACATAGAAGGTGTTGGAGCAGAAAAAGTTTTGGTATCTATCTCGAGAGAGCAGTATCCTGTTGCTATCAAATTGCAGTTTGTCAGCACCAATAACACAAGCTAGTATGAAGGCTTTATAATGGGGTTGAAGCTAGCCCAATCCATAGGCACCAAACGGTTAACTGTCTTTGGAGATTTCAAGCTGGTAATCAAACAAACCACTGGGATCTATCACACCATGGAATTACATTTGTTTCCTTACCATCGGCAAGTTATCCAGATGGCTTTAGAGTTTGAAGAAATATCCTTCCTCCATCTTCGGAACAGGAATGACTTTGCTGACGCATTAGCAACTTTGGCCTCCTTGATCAACATATCTGAGAGGGGAAGCATTCCAAATATCACCTTTATCAGCCAAAAGGCCCCAACCTAAGGAAATTACATCAGAGAAGTATCGGATGAACTGCCTCCCATCTAACACCCTTGATACCATTCCTTCAAGGAGTATCTGTGAGATGGATCTACGCCCACTGGGGTGAGTCAAGCTAAAAGAAAGTGAATCCATAGATTGGTCATGAAATTCTATCCGAGTGAAGACGCACTCTACAAACAAGATGCGGGACTAGGCCTTCTAAGATGCCTAGACAAAGACCAATCTCAGAGACTCATGGATGAAATCCATGGTGGAGTATGCGACCCACATATGAGCAGTCTTCTACTTAGCAAGAAGATCTTAAGAATAAGGCATTACTAGCTCTTTCTCCTAGCTAATTGTGATGATCACGTCAAGCGATGTTATCAATGCCAAATTCATGGAAATGTTATCCATGCCCGTCCAAGGGAATGGTCGTGATCAGGCCAATCGAGTCCAAAGCCAGCAATGGTCATCGGTTTATCTTCATCGTGATTGACTACTTCACCAAATGGGTAGATGCAGCCTCTTTCCCCAGAGTTACCAAAGAGGTAATCATTGGTTTCATCAGAAATAATGTCATTTATCGATATAGACAACCAGAGGTGATTGTATCAGACAATGACAAAAACCTTAATAACCAAATGATGGAGGAATTATGCAGTAAATTCCACATCAACCATCTCAACTCCGTCATCTATCGTCCAAAGATGAATGGCGTTGTTGAAGTGGCTAATAAGAATATCAAAAAGATCATGCAAAAGATGTATGCCAATCACAAACGAAGTCCTAACTTGTTGCCTCTGACTCTATTAGCTTATAGAACTTCAATGTGCACTTCCACTGGGGCAACCCCCTACTCATTAACCTATGGCATGGAAGTAGTGCTCCCCATAGAGGTAGAAATGGAATCCCTGAGAGTATTGATAGATGCTCAGATAGAAGAAGACCAATGGTTACAAGATCAATACCTCCAATTGTCTCTGATAGATAAAAGGCAGGCCACAACCATCTTCTATGGTCAATTATACATATAAAGGATCGCTCGATCCTACAACAAGAAAGTCTTGCTATAGCAGTTCAAAGAGAATGACTTGGTCTTGAAGAAGGTCCTTAACAACCAAAATTGATCTAAAGGAAAATTAACCCAAAATTAGGAAGGCCAATTTTTTATCAAGGAGGTATTGACAGGAGGAGCCCTCAGATTACAAGAAATGGATGGTGAAGAATTTCCCCAACTCATTAACTCAGATACCGTGAAATGGTATTATGTTTGAAGTTACCTGCAAACCAACATACTGGTTCTGGATCATCAATCCATCAGTCAATTAAGGTTTTCAAAACATTTCTAACCACATCAGTTTGTCCCACCAAGGATGAACTACGTAGACCTGATCGCCCCAATACATGGGAGTACGTAGGAAGCCATTTATGGTCCGGTCTAACCTTTACGAAAATTAAAAAAAAAACCCTTTTCACCACATATAACTTTCATCCTTTTTATGCTAGATTGGAACTACGTAGACATGATCTCCCCTCATCAAAGGGAGTATGTAGGCAGCCATTCACGGTGCGGTCTCACCTGTACAAAAACACAAAATCCTTTCAATAATACTGTGATCATCTTTCAACCTTTTAAACCAAACCATAAGAGATGGAACTACCTGATCTCCCCAACACACGGGAATACATCGGTGACCATCTATGGGGTGGTTAAACCATACCTCATCGGCTTAGACCACAGGGATGGAACTACCTGGTCTCCCCACATAAATGGGAAAAAAATTGGTGACCATCTATACTGCGGTTGAATCTTCAAAGAGAAACACCAATCCCTAAGAGACGGAATTACCTGGTCTCCTCCATACATGGGAGTATCGGCAACCATATATGGTACAATCAACCTCAAAGAGGAAAGCTAAAATCCTCTCCACAACCACGTGTAGAAATAAGTCCCAAGACACCAAATAGTGGGGAAACACAAAGATCGACAATCCATTCTGAAAGATCCTGAGACATCTCAATGTCCATCCATCAAGGGGGAGTTCAAAAAACATTGTGATTGCATTCCTGGAGAACAGGAAACTATCAAGCAAGTGACAAGGCATATCTAAAAAGGAAGTTAAACAAAACATATTTCCTTACCATATTTCCTGTACATGACAAAAATGGCTAACCTAGTCTATGTAGGAAAATCAAAGGTAATCTACAAACCAGTAGATAAGTGAGCCATCAAGTCTAACATGGCATCTCTCTCAGTAGATGGAGGTAAATCTATGAGCTCCAGTCTCAGGGTGTCTACACGAGCTAAGAGATCTACGACCATCTGTATGGTGCTACCATGCTCATCACTGAATGCACTCATCTCTGCAATAATATCAGTAGTGTGAGATCTCAGTGCAGTACTATCTGTAGTGGCAGCATCTTCGATAGCTAGAGCCTCATCCCGCTCAACAATAGCTGCATCCCTAGACAATCAAGCCTCATCCCGCTCAAAAACAGTGATATCTGTAAGACCCCGAATTTTATAAAATAAAAGTATTCAATTTTTTTATAATTATTATTCTATTTAGTAAATGGTTAAATTGATAAAAGGTTAAAGTTAAGGGGGATATGTGAAAATTTTGCAAAGTAAGCAAGTTGTCATAAAATATTCGTTTGGTCGGGGAATATTCGTATGACGACATAATCATTGGTGGACCCTACAACGAAATAGCTGTCGGATATAGAAAGCGACAGAAATAACTTTTTATAAAAATAATGGCGAAAGTTTTACCATTAAACTGTTAAAATACCCCGTGGTAAAAGTATAGTAATACGCGTTATTTTATTAGTGTGAGTTATAATATTAATGATGAATAAGTTCGTGTTGATAAAAGATGAAATTGTTGATAAAAAATATTTTCATTGTGTTGGGATTATTAGTGTTAGTAAAAATTGACATTTATTTCGATAATAATTGATTTCTGGATGTTAAATTGACCAAACGGGCAATTAATCGGATAAATGAGCAATTAATTGCTATTGGTTCACATGCAAATTACAGTTGGTTCACATGTATGGAACTATTGATTCACATGCATGTACTATTAGGGGAGGTGGTGCAAGATTGTTAATACTTCAAAGACTAAATTAAAAATGGAGGTAAAGATGAAAGTACTAATATGTAATAATTCGAGCCCCTAAACATGCAATTATCGACACTATGTTTTCCTATAAATTGAAGCTCATTTCTTCTTTCATTCTCACCAATTACTAAGACTCACAAGAGCAACTATAGAGAGAAAAACTATAGAGGGGAAGAAGAAGAGTATTCTGCTACTTCACTATTGCAGTATCCAGTCTTCTACTAAGGTAAGGGGTATTTTTTATTTCATTTTTGCTTACGATATTATTTTTTGTATTCGTAAGGAATATTATCTTCGTTCAATATCCGTAGGAATATTATTTTCATTCCAAAATTGTAAGGGATATTATTTTTGTTCAATACTCGTATGAAATAATATTTTCTTCCATACTCTGTAGTATGTAAGTAATATTATTTCGTTTCGTATTCCTAATTCTTCACTCATTTTGTTAAAGTGTTGCTTCTATACTCCGTGAAATTAGTAGAATATCCTTAAAATTTGCACTTCATCTAGTATCGTTTCACAATGATAATTTTCTGAACATTCTTGTTAAATTTTAAGTTTTTCATGACAGAGTACTATTCATGGGTAATATTTATTTATATGACACTATTCATACGTACGACACTATTCATAAAGTACTATTCATGAGGTACTATTCACGTGGTACTATTCACGGGGTACTATTCACAAAGTACTATTCATGGGGTACTATTCACATAGTACTATTCCTGAAGTACTATTCACAAAGTACTATTCACAGGATACTATTCACTCAGGTACTATTCACCCAGGGTACTATTCATGACAAAAATTGATTTCTTTTCTGTCTAAATCATTTTTGATACAAATATTATTCTTGAATTTTACTCCACAAAGCAGTATCATGTTGACAATTTGGACATTATTGAATTCTGGATAAATTAAATTATAAATCTTTAAAATTTATCCTTGCTCTCGTTTAATTGAAGTCTTATATCATTGTCATCATCTTCATGCTTATATTGTGATGAAAGTCATATTTGGCTGTAGTGCATAGATGGACTGTTGATTGGTATGATTATGACCAGGGATTATTCGGTATAATCATGACCTGTTATGTTGCAAATGATGTGGTAAAAGTCATCTTTGGCCCATAGTGCATAGATGGACTATTGATTGGTATGATTATGACCAGGGATTATTCGGTATAATCATGACCATTGGTGAAAACACGAATATCATTGGCCTGTAGTGCATGGATAATTCATGGTTGTTGTATTAATGAATATCATTGGCCCGTAGTGCATGGATAATTCAAAGATATGGATTATTTATTGAGCTAAGTGTCAGCGATAAAATTGATGATAAACTTGTAAATAATAGAAGATAGTAGATATCATACTCTTCTTGACTCTTCTAATGGAATGCTTGTTCCGTTGCAGTTGTTGATCTAAAACTTGTTGTCTATTGTATTCTATCAGTGGTAATACTGTTTAAGGCTAAGGATAATTTATCCTGCATTATTTTAGTCATAATATTTCTTACTGGGATAGTTGACATAACCCTTTTCTTTCACTGTTCTCTTCAGGAAATGAGAATATAGTTGGGACTAGTTAGGGAATAGAGTGATGGTCCGAGATTGTTGCCATAGTAGTCCTCACTATTCTATAAAATTGTGTGATAATAATTATAATGATGATTGAATTTGAGTTTGGATATTGTCTAGGAGACAATATTTGTATTAAAACTCATAGCTTATGTTTTGTCATATTCTGCACGACAGTTGTATAATTAAGTTGTAGTTATATTCTTTACCATGTATTTGGTGACTCAGAATGGGTGATGTATACCTATTTTGGGGGCATCATAGTTGGTATCAAAGCTTTAGCATATGATCCCTGGCTGAGATGTGAGACTAGAACTAGGAGGGCAGAGATGGTTTAATCCTTCGCTAGTATGACCTACCTAAGTTATTTGTTGTTTAATTGGTCGGTCAGAGTATAGGGATAATATGTGGCATGTCAATTGACCCTTATTTTGTGACCGTGTTTGAGAATGCCATATGAAAATGTTGAGATAAGCAATGAAGCACATGATACCGTTGAGTCACCGATGATCAAAAACCAGGATAATGTGCATCAAGAAGGCAATAATCCTCATGTAAACAACAATACCGACCAAATGATGAACGATGGTATGTTTAGGAACTTTTTAGAATTTATGCAAAACTAAATGAGAGAGACTCCTGTTCAAAATACAGGTGGAAACACTAGCAACTCACGGCTGGTCACCTCTAAGCACTTCAAGGAACTGGGACCACCGGAGTTTTTGGGAAATTAAAACCATTTAAGGCATAAACATGGATAAAGCAAATCACCAAGATATTTGATGTCTTGGAATGCTCAGAGGAGAGAAAGGTTCCCTTCGCCACCTTTATGTTGCATGAAGAAGCAGATCATTAGTGGGAATCCGTAAAACGTACTCAGCCTGCCGCACTAAAGATGTCTTGGGAGAAGTTCCAAGAATTGTTCAACGACAAGTACTTTCCCGAAAGTATTCGTCACATGAAAGAGGTGGAATTCATCAAGCTGGAGCAAAATAATATGATCATATTGCAGTATGAGGCTAAATTTATGGAGTTATACCGGTTTTCATTTGGTAGATAATGAGGAGAGAATGACACGAATGTTTCTGTGAGGTTTGAAACTCGGAATATGTCAATACCTCATTTCTCACAAACTTTGCTTGTATTCAGATGTTGTGAATAGGGCTCAGTTATTAGAACGCAATAATGAGTCAACCCAACCAAGAGAGAGCAGTCGACAAATCGATAATACCAGTGGTAGCAGTCATCGAAGTGGTGACAACAAACGTGGAGGGAATCAACATGCCAAAAATGGTAACCGCTTCGATGGTAATCATGGCCAAGACAATAGAAGTGAAAATTTCAAGAAGAAAAGGTTCAACAATGATGAAAGGACAGCAGCACCAGCACCCATTTTCAAGGTAGGAGAACGACCACCGATCGTATGCATGATGCAGTCCAAAATGTGTTACAATTACGGAAGAGAAGGTCATCTAACTCGATTTTATCATGTAGTGAAGTCAAGTCCAGCTGGGATGGTGACGCCAAAGGATGTCCCAGACAAGTCAAAATTGTTAGTTTAAGAGAGAGCATTTTTTGTGACTAGGAACCCGAACGAAGTTATCACGGGTAAGCTAATCATAAACTCTTGCAAAGTCTATACCTTATTCGATACCGGTTCTACGCACTCTTTTATTTCTCCTACTTGCGCTCAACGTTTAAATTTAACTCTGGAGAAATTAGACTTTGACTTAACCGTTGAAACTTTATTGGGAGAAACCTTCATTACATCCACTATTTATAAGTCTTATTCGATTTAAATCGGCACCCTCACGTTACCTGTCGATATTATCTCTTTGAAAATACTTGCATTTGATGTGATTTTAGGAATCAACTGGTTAACTACTCATTATGCTAAAATTGATTATTTTCGTAAGGTTGTTAGCTTTCATATTCCAAACCAACCTATTATGCGAATTCAAGTAACCAGACCAGTAAAATCAATCACTGTCATATCTTGCCATAAAGCCATTCATTTATTGAAAAATGGATGTCAAGCTTTCTTAGCTCATATCACAGATTTAAACAAAAAAATGACATATTTGAATGATATTTCTATTATTAAATTTCCTGGCGTATTCCCCAAAGAACTTCCTAGCCTACCCCTAGAGCGTGAAATAAAATTTTGCATCGACCTTGAACCTGGTACAAAAACCTCAAATATTTCTTCACCTAGAACGAACGTAACATGCGCCAAACACGTTGGCTCGAACTGTTGAAAGATTACGATCATACCATTCAATACCTTCCTAGAAAAGCAAACATGCTAACACGTTGAGTGGAAGATCATATGCGTTTACGAGTGCGATATTGGTAACACAAAGACCCATTTCGTACGACTTACAAAAGATGGAGATAGAGTTAAAGACTCCAAGAACCTACGTGAAGATAGCGAATATACAATTAGAATTAACTTTAACCAATAAATTTAAAAGCTGCTCAAGCTACAGACTTAGAGCTGATGAATGTGAAGAAGAAGGTGTAAGAAGGCGTTATTCTATAGAATCAAGAATCGACGAAGAGAGGAAATCTCAACCCTCAATTTTATTGGTCTATTTTAAATCCTCGATCGAGTAGGAACTGTGGCCTATAGACTCTCTTTACTGCTAAGTATGTCACGTGTTCATAACGTTTTTCACGTATCGATGTTATGTAAATATGTGGAAGACTCGAACCACATTATTTAATTAGAACTAGATGAGATAGTAGAAGATTTAACGTATGAGGAGATATCTGTTAAAATATTGGATAAGAGGGAATATATTCTACGCTCAAAGGTTATACCTCAAGAGTTAGAATCTAAATAAGGTATCCTCACCACTTCGGCATACTAGGTACGTACGTAAATTTCGAGGGTAAAATTTTATGGCACCCCAAAATCTGGGTTACCTTACTTCTGAGTTTGTTGCTCACGATCCACAATATAAATAACATCCAACTACCCATTTATTTATGAATAGTAATATACATCTCATTAACTGATATTGTTAATACATCATCCCATGTTATCTAACCTTAACATTACAAACAAACACTTTAGATATACAAAAAGGGTTTACAAATACAACATAATAATAATGTTCATTATAGTATTCCAGCAAAACACCTTTGCCTTTGTCCTTCTCAGCCCCTTTAGCTACTTCATACCTAGCTAAAATATTTTATTTAGCAAGGGTGAACAACAAATTTGCCCTGCAAGTTAAGACATACAATGAATGTATCAGAATCAAGAATATTATCCTACCAATTCGATAGAATGACACCAATGTTCGAAGAACTTTAAAGTAGCTAAACAATTCGTTAATCACTAACAAGTCTTCTCGCATCCTATGCAACACAATAATTCGATAATGAAAGAGTACAATGCTTTCAAAGTTTCTACGATATTCAATTGAATAACAAGATGGAAATATTCTTTAGAGTTATGCTGAGTGACCCCAAATGATCTTGAACTTCTCTTTTTGAGTAACTATCAAAGATTTACTTTGATATACCCAGGTGTATCAAATAACCATAAAGATTAAATCATACCCCCCAGCAAGTATATAAAGTGATCAACTTTATTATACCTTATATAATGCATAATACTTAAACGCGCGCAATGGACGAATATACGACCAATAGGTTCCCTTTGTATAAAAGTTTGTTCTTCTCAGTCTTATAAATAGAATTTGAATTATAACAATGAAATACTATGATTTCAATATCTAATCGCTTCTCTTCTCTTCTCGAACCTATCAAGTTTGCTTTCTCGATCTAGCCAAAACATTGGCATCAACCTGTCAATAATAATTGGAGTTATCTTCTTGAACCTATTAAGTTTTTTTTCTCGATCTAGCCGAAATAATTGGCATCGACCTATCAATAATAATTGAGTTCTCTTTTCGAACCTATCAGGTTTCAACAAAAGTTCATCTAGTCAGAACAATTAGCTAAGACATATCTCACCACGATTCAATAATAGACATGAATTATCTATACTATTTGTAATCAATAATAGCTTTTACAGATGTGAATATCCAATAACAAATTATTCTCTAAGTATATTCTTAGAATTACTAATTCAATTTGAATTAATAAACATGCACTAACTGCGAATAATCAACAATAAATTCTCAGACGTGGTCTAATCAACATGATTAATCACCATAATATTTGAAAAGATATAACTCAAGGTTGAGTTAAGGAAACTTTCCTTCTGCGTTGATTACTGCTACACATATACTTATCTCCGTTCGAAAGACCTATAATCAATAATACCGGTCTCACAATTAGCATAACAAATTATAACACATAACACTATAATTTACAGTCAAAATTTCTCCTAGACACATCATCACATAGTCACATCAGTGTTTATAACCTATATAAACACTTCTCAAGTCTAACTAGTTCGATCTGGTTGGACTTCAATCTTTTCTCGGTGTCCTGGTCACCTTATCTGACAATTAACACTTGTGTTGTCAATTAAACTCAGTTTCAAAGCTTCAATATTATTTTAGATAAGTCAAATATCGTTCATAATATTTTTCGGAAGCTTTTTAATAATTTTCTAACAATTATTATAATTTATAATAATTTTTCAAACACCAGAATCATTTTTAAATGATTTTAATTCCAAATAATCTCAACATCATTAATATTTAATAATACTAAAATATTAATGACATACTTGTCAAAATATTAAAGTTATTAATAATAACTCAAAATATTTTAAATCACCAATATTCTCCTTAAATAATTTTTAAAATAATTAAAATCATTTTTAAACTATCACCATTAATATTTAAATATTAATGAAATTCTCATCATAAAATTAAAAGTCATTAATTACAACCTAATATATTTTTAAATCATTTTCTCATTTTTAAATCAATAAAACCATTTTAACTCATTTATTTAATATAATAATTTAATAAATCTAATATCATTAATATTAAATTATTAATAAAATTCTCCAAAATATTAAAAGTTACATTTTATAACTCAAAATATTTTCTAACACTTTATTCTCATTTAAAATGATTTTTATAATATTAAAATCATTTTCTCTAATTTATTTAATATACTAATTAAATAAATTAAATATCATTAATATTCAAATAAATATAAATATTAATGAAAATATTCCAAATTATTAAAAGTTATTTTCATAACTTCAAATAATTTTTAAAACCATTTTTGTAATTTTTAGAAATTTATTTCTATTTTTAAGCATTTTCCGAAAATTAGAAAAAAAACATTTAATTAAATCTGTTGCTAAAGCCTTTAGCGACGCTTTCTGTCACTTTTGGTGTTCTTGAGCTCAAGAACACTGACAATCAGTGCTCAAGGTGCTACTTTTAACTCACTTTAATTCTTAGCTCAGGTATGTTCTGGGCTATCTTAAAGATTGATCATGTAGTATTTGTGTAATACTATATGAATCAACAACAATCAGAATCATTCTACATCACAACAAGGAGATCTGAGCCTTCAAACTTACTGTCAGACACCATCTGGGTTTTCTGGGTTACCCAGAAACCTAGACAGTTTGGACTAGGCACTTTCTAGCTCACTGAATCATAGGTTCTAGTCATTAACATGTTGTTTTCATGGTCCAAGCATGTAGTACACATGGCAAGGAACACATGCAATAGATCAGTCCAAGTACATCAAAATCTCCAGATTTAATCCGGTCAAACCCTGTTAGAGGGCTTGTTCATCCGGTTTCAAAATTTTCCAGAAACTCAAATTCGTGACCGAATGGTTGTTTAAGTGATATAAAGGCATGGATCTAGAGTCCATCTAATGGGCTACAATCTAGATATAACAACATCATCAAATCTCCTAACATCTGACAGATCTTGGCCTTTGAAGATCTTGTCAGACACAGATATAGGATTTCTGGGTTACCCAGAAATCACTTAGTCATGGTTACTCAACTGACTTTGATCATGAATAACTTGTAATCTGGACTTGGAATGGCCATGATTCCACTTCCTGATTACAGTCCACATGGCATATTACAGATCTAACACATAAAACACCACAAATCATTAATAAGTAAGGATTTGTGGCCCCTAACTTTAGCTTGTCAGACAACAAATTAGGGTTCATGCCAGTTTTCAAAAACTTTGATTTTAAAGCCTTTTTATGCTATAGATCTATGATATAACATCATAGATCATCATATAACATCTTCTAGCATGCAAATAAACACATAAACACATACTTGGTCTTAGCATATAAGATCAAAAGTGATTTAGGGTGTTACCTTCTCTTGTCCAATCTTGGATCTTAGCTCTCTAATCTGATCCTTTTTTTTTTTGCTAAATTTAGACTAAAGTAAAAGAAAAATAAGTACAAAGTACAAGGGTCAAACCCCAAGCAGTATACCATAGCCATCATAGGACAGGCCCTATGATGGCAGTAGTAAACCCAAGCTAGATACTAGCATACTAGGATTCAACAACGAACATAACAACAATAAACAACCATAAATTTGCTTGATATATCAACCATAAATTTGCTTGATATATCAGCCAAAACCAACTTCAACAACCCAAACCTGTAGCAATATTATAAACCAAACAAACTGCCATGACAAACAGCGCAACAGTAACCAACACAGCATCAGGTTCAACTACACTCAGCCAAGAGTATCACATCACCAAGTGCATGCAGCCAAGGGAACAGTTGCTCAAGGTCACAACCATATAAAGTAGCAGCCAGCAGCCACCCGATAGTTACATCCAGCAGCTGAACCACTTCAGCAGGAAGAAGTTAACAGGAATAGGAACACAGCTGTAGGAAGAAGCCAGCATCAGACAGCAGTAATCAAGCAGAACCATATCACATCAGCAACACAGTTACAGCTGAAACACTTCAGCTAGACTAGAACATTAGTGAACCAACATCTGCAGAAACATCAGTAGTTCACAACAGTCCAAGACCAACTGTAGTTCACAACAGAGGTGTAGCAGCCAACCGAACAACAGCAACACAATTAAAACCAGCAGCTCCCATACCAGCCTCAAAACCAGCCACTGCCTCTCAAAGAAAAAGAAAGAAGACCAAAGCAGTAATAGTGTTCAAGAGAGCACGCAGCTCCCATACCAGCACCAATCATGATGCACCCAAACCCAAACCCACCACCATACAGCAGCAGCAGATCAGGTTGTAGCAAGAGATCCCAACAAACATCAACTCCTACAGACAGTATAAATCGGCCCTGCCAAAATAAATCAGCTCCACTGTAACCCCCCACAACCCCATCTGCAGACCACTGCTGCAGACCATACACAGCAAAGCAGACCAGCAGTCGGACTACCACCTAACCAACAAACCAGACCACCAAAAAAGCCAACCAATAAGCCAAACCAAGGTCACCCTGGCAGGACCAGGCAATCCAAGCATCCATACCTGCAGTAATACCCACTGCTGCAAGTGCAGAGGGAGAGAGACACCCCACACGAGAAGCAGGTACAGCACATACCTGTATATTCATAGCATACCATAGCAGATTACACATAAAAGTAAACCATATCTGAACTAATCTAGGCAGCCACAGAACCAGAAGCCAAAGGATAACGATTACAAAGCAAGATGTTGATAGCATAATTTGGATTTAATTCTTTAAAACCTAGCATTAGTATGGAGACCACATTTAAGCAAATGGAAAATATCTTGGATAATAATCCGGGCAAGGATAGCAACTTTAGTAAAAATCCTAGCATTCCGTTCTTACCAGATCCTATAGACCACAACTGCAAATCCAAAATGCAAAAGACAGTTATGAAATTTGGGGCAAGAGCTGTTAGTAATAAAATCTGTGATAGTAGTCCAACTACGATTCAACCCTCTCCAACCACATCGCCTAAGGACCGCAACCAGAATCTGAAATGAATAACTACAGTGGAAAATAAGTGATGAAAAGTTTCCCTATCGTTCGAACAGAGAACACATAGGGGGTCAACCACAAGACCAAAATTAAGAAGTCTATAGAGAGTCCGAAGGCCTTTATGGAATGCAAGCCATAGAAGAAAAGAATGACGAGGTGGCACAATCTTATGCCACACTAAACTATGTCACCCTACAGTCGTCCCAACTCGGCGAATGGAACGCCAAATTGTAGAAGCTTTCACTTCCATAGCCACAGTACCATCCCAGAGAAGCTCATCCTGACAATCCGAATCACATTTCCTTGTAAAATCAAAAGTAGACCAAAACTTAATAACATCGTAGTGATTGGAATAAGGGAGAATCCAATTAGAATTATGAATAATACTACTACCAGAAGCAGTAGGCCCAAGCCCAGAATTAACAATCAAGGGAGAGTGCCCAGAGAAAGCCAAAGGTTGCCCAAGCCACGGATCAAACCAAAGACTAGTGTTTGCACCATTCCCAATACTAAAGGATAAATGTCTACGAGCTAGATTGTGATGCCCCCAAAATAGGTATACATCACCTATTCCGAAATACCAAATATACGTAGAAAAAATACAAATACAATCTTTAATATACAACAAGAGAAATGTGAGTTTTAATACAAATATTGTTTTCTGATAATATCCACTCTCGTAATAAGTCCTCATTACATTTATTATCACACTATTTAATGTAATAGTGAAGACTACTAATACTATCATCTCGGACCGGTCACTCCATTCCCCGACTAGTCCCCTTGCCACGCTCTCATTTCCTCAAGAGAATAAAGTGAAAGAAAGGGTGAGCTCAACTAGCCCAAGAAGAAATATTACGACTAAGATAATGCAGTAATAAATTATCATTAGTCTTCAACAATGTTAAACCGATAAAATATAATAGACATCAAGTTTAATCAGAGGGAATAAGCAATCCATTAAAAGAGTCAAGTAGAGAATAAAATCTACTATCTTTTATGATTTAAAAGGTTTTTCATCACTTTTATCACTTGGACTCAAATTTTAATAATAATCCATATCATCCCCGCAAGACTACTACTACCAAGATATTCATTAGTATCACGACCACAAATTATCCATACACTACTACGCCAAGGATATTCGTATTCATCAATGGTCATGATCATGCCAAAGAATCGGCCCATCAATGCACTACGGCCAATGAGGACTTTTACCACATCATTTTTAACATTACTACCATGATTACAATCGAATAATCCCTCGTCATAATCATACCAAGTCCATCTATACACCACAAAAGCCACGATGACTTTCAACAAAATATAAACATGAGGATGATGACAATGATATAAGAATTCAATAAAACAAGTTCAAGAATTAATTTATCCAGGAACTAATAACGTCCAAATTGTGAACATGATACTTCTTTGTAGAGTAAAATTCAAGAATGATTAGAAGAATATTTTCATGAAAAGATATTGGATGAAGCACAAATATCAAGGATATTCCACTAATTTCATGGAGTATAGAAGTCAAAACTTTAACCAACTAGGTATAATAAAGAATGGAATAACAAAAGAAATCACCATACATGCGGTAGATTACTTATGCATGACAAAGTTATTCCAACAGAGTAATAAATAACGGAACCAAAGTTAGAGAAGAAATTTGCACGCATGTGATGTTCTAATGTAATAATAAAGGTGGAACCAGTCCCAAAGAAATGCATGTGATGTGATATTCCAATGTAATAATAAAAAGATTTTAACCAGTCCCACAGAAACGCATACATACAGATATTCCAATGTAATAATAAAGAATGGAATAATGTAAGAATTTCACCAAGTATAGGGTAGCTCATGATATCAAGTTATTCCAATGTAATAATAAATAATGGAATAACAGAAGAATTTCACCAAGTATAGGGTAACCTGCGTATACAGGTTATTCAAATAGAATAATAAAGAATGGAATAACAGAAGTTCTCTTCATGAATACAAAAGAAATAATACCCCTTACCGTAAAAGAAGAGTATTCCAACTGGTAGGGCGAGGATATTCTTGAAGAAAACTTGCACTATGCTCAAAATACGCTCAAGATTATAGAAGAGAATTCTCTAAAATTTCTGGTGTGGTTTTCAATTCTAACTAAGCATCCTATTTATAGGGGAATGAAAGGATACTATTTAGAAAAATTTATCACAGACACACAGTAATTTCAGACAAAATAATTTGCAGAGTCACGGGCGAATACCATAGCTTTAATGATCCAACACATCAGTAATCCTTTTCAAAGAGTTGTCCAATGAAAGAAAATGAACACATGCCAATTAAAAATCCTTGACCAATTAGAATACACCCTAATTTACAAGTTGTCAACAATGCTGCATAATTGAAAAAGGTTGGCCAATAATGTGCAAGCTTGAAAAATTCTCCCATATCCTGCCAAAATCATTCATCATCCACCCACATGTTTTAAATATATATATATATATATATATATATATATATATATATATATATACCTTTAGTTTATATATAATAATCAATCCCTTACCAATACGTAAACCTTTCCCACCCTCATCATTTCCATTCTTCATCCCACACATGGCCCCACCTTTATTATATAAAATAATTTTTTCACCGATTATTTTGGAAAATGGGTAAATGGAGGTCCATAAAATAAGCAAAATTTACATAAATACATCATAAAAATCCCCTCAATATTTTTAACAACATTTATCATCATTATTATAATTCACAATATTAATCGACGAGGTCGTTCCCAGGAAAGAGGGGGCTTTCCAATAAGGATTTCTCCCTATCATGCGCAATTAATTAGGTGATCAAACCTCTCCTCGCGTAACTTCTAGACATCGTTAATAATGCAAATAATAATATTAATAACTTTGTCGTCTCAATTATTGATTTAATAATATATAAAATATCGACAATAATTGAATCAAATAAAGTGAGATAGTATGCAACAATTATCATCAAAATTCTTGAACAAAACCGAGTGACTTCTCACGTAAGCATTAATAATCAATACCGCAGTGCTACTATGCAACCACGCCAGACATCGATTCATTTTTTACTACCGAGTAGTTCAATAAGTATTAATCTAGAAAACTTCCGCCGTTATTTTTATAAAAATATTTTTGTCATTTTCAATCCGATAATAATTCCGCTGTGGGTCCCACTAATGATTGTGCTTGCCGCATTTAATATTCCCTCGTTAAAACGAATATTCCCCACCAATCGAATATTATATAACAATTTGCATACTTTGCAAAATTTATAACTATTACCCATAACTATAATATTATATCAAATTCATTCCATAATATTCAAAAATGATAATTATAGAAAATTCATCTTTATTCATAAAAGTTGGGGTCTTACAATCACCCCTTCTTATGAAATTTCGCCCTCGAAATTAGGGTACATACCGGTATGTCAAGAGGTAAGGATACCTTGATTTCATTTCAGATTCTAACTCCCGTGTCATTTCCTCAACATCGTGGTTTCTCCACAAAACTTTTACTTGAGGTATAACCTCGAGCGTAGAATATGTTCCTTCTTATCCAAGATTTGAACAGAACCTCTTCATACGCCAAATCTTCCGCTATTTCGTCCGGCTTCTAACTCAATAATGTGGTTCGTGTCTTCCACATATTTACGTAATATGGATATATGAAAAATGTTATGAACACGGACATACTTGGTCAGAAAGTTTAGTCTATAAAGCTACAGCCCCTACTCGATCGAGGATTAAAATGGGCCAATGAATCGAGGATCGAGCTTTCCTCTCTTTCCAAATCTCGTAACTCCTTTCCATGGAAGCAACACGTAACAACACATGATCTCCAATATCGAATTCCACGCCCTTTCGATGAAGATCAACATAACTCTTTTGGTTTGGCCTTGTGAGGTTTTTATACGTTATCGATCGTTTGAATCTTTTCCGTAGTCATACGCACTCAACTCCGCCCAAACAACGTTGCTTCACCCACCTCATCCCAAAGATACCGAGAACGACACTTTCTTCCATACAACGCCTCAATGGAGCCATGCCAATACTTGCTTGATAACCGTTGTTATAGGAAAACTCCACCAATGGTAAGAACTTGTCCCAACTTCCTTGAAGTCAAGGACATGTAGTCTTAATAAATCTTCAAGAGTTTGAATAGTCCTCTCGATTGTCCGTCCGTCTCGAGGATGATATGCCAACTAAATCGTAAATTCGTGCCCGTAGCTTTTTGCAAACTAACCCAAAATCATGAAGTGAATCTTGGGTCTCGATCAGAAATTATGGATACTGGCATACCATGCAATCTTATAACCTCATTTATGTACATACGAGCAAGACGTTCAAGTGTATAAGTTTCTTGTATAGGTAAGAAATGAGCAGACTTGGTCAATCTATCAACAATAACCCAAATTACATATATGCCTTGAGAAACCTTGGGAAGACCAGTAACGAAATCTATGGTAATGTGCTCCCACTTCCATTCTGGAATTTTAAGTGGTTGCAATGGACCTTTTGCTACTTGATGTTCCTCCTTAACTAGTTGACAAGTTAAACACCTTCAGATAAATAGCACTATCTCCCTTTTCATATTACCCCACCAAAATGTATGTCGAAGATCATGATACATTTTGGTACTCCCTGGATGGATTGCAAATGGTGTGTTGTGCGCGTCCATCATGATTTTATACTTTAACTCAGGGTCGTTAGGAACACAAAGTCTGGAGTTGACTCGAAGTATTCCTTCTTCATCGATTATTGCTTCCCGCATAGCACCTTCTTGTACTTTCTTCCTCATATGCATCAACTCAAGGTCCAGAGAGCTTAGCAGCCTTTTAACTTTATCAATTAAAGTCTGCTCTACTCAGATATTCGCCATTATCACATGGGTCCCTCGAGTCTTTATCTCTATCTTCATCCTTTGCAAGTCATACAAAATGGGCTCAGATTAATAATATCGCACTCGCATACCCACATATGATCTTCTACTCAACGCGTCACCACCACGCTTGCTTTTCCAGATGGTATTGATGGTATGATCATAATCTTTCAATAGTTCAAGCCAACGCCACTATCGCATGTTGAGTTCCTTTTGAGTGAAGAAATATTTGAGGCTTTTATGATCCGTAAAAGATCTCCACTTTCTCCCCATACAAGTAATGCCTCCAAATCTTTAGTGCAAAACGATCACCGCTAACTCTAAATCATGAGTAGAGAATAATTCCTCTCATATTCTTTGAGTTGTCGAGAGGCATAGGCTATGACTTTCCCATGTTGCATGAGAACACATCCTAACCTTTTGCCCAAGCATCATCAGAGATAACAAATCCTCCGAGCCGATGGTATTGTCGTAATAAAATAAATGAGTCTCCTCGAGTTTCTTAAAACTCTTCTCACATTCCTCACTCCAACCGAATTTTTGTATCTTTCCGAGTCACCGAATTAAAGGGAGTAGCGATTCGAGAAAACCCTTCTACGAATCTCCGATAATAACTAGCTGCCGAGAAAAGCTACGACTTTATTCCATCGATTTAGGTTGTTCCCAAATTTGAATAGCTTCAATCTTTCTTTGGTCAATGATATTCCACGACTTGATACCACGCGCCCAAGGAATGATACTTCCTCAAGCCGTAACTCGCATTTCTTCAACTTGGTATAAAGCTTATATTCACGGCTTTTGGAGTATCACCTTTCAAGTGTTGCTTCATGATCTTCACGGCTTTTGAATAAATAAGGATGTCATCAATAAAGACGACCACAAAGTGATCCAAATATTCCTCAATACTTTGGTTCATCATATCCATGAAGGCAAAGAGGAGCATTAGTCAATCCAAAAGACACGACTAGAATTCATAATGCCCGCATCGAAGTTCCGAAAGTCGCCTTTGAATGTCATCGCTCTAATCTTCAATCGGTGATATCCGAACGAAGATCAATCTTTGAAAAGAATTTGGCGCCTTGCAATCGGGTCAAACAGTCATCAATACGCGGCAAATGGGTACCTATTTTTTTATGGTGACATGATTCAACACCCGATAATCAATACAAAGTCGCATACTCCCATCTTTCATCTTCACGAATAGAACATGAACACTCCAAGGAGAAGTACTAGGACGAATAAAGCCAATGTCTAACAATTCCTGCAGTTGGATCTTTAAACTCCTGAAGTTCAATAGGAGCCATTCGATATGGGGCTTTGGAAATGGGTTTTGTACCAGGTTCAAGGTCCATACAAAATTTAATTTCACGCCTGGGGTAGGCTGTGAAGTTCTTCAGAGAATACGTCAGAAATTCATTAACAATAGAAATATCATTCAAAACTCGATTTATTTTTGTTTAGATCCGTGATACGAGCTAAGAAAGCTTGACATCCGCTTTTTCAATAAACGAATAGCTTTATGGCTTGAGATGACAAAGTGATTGATTTTAATGGTTTGGTTGCTTGAATTCGCATAATAGGTTGGTTAGGAATATGAAAGCTAACAACCTTACGAAAATAATTAATTTTTGCATGATGAGTGGTTAACAAATCAATCCTAGAATTACGCCAAATGCAAGTATTTTCAATAAAATAAGATCGACAGTAATGTGAGGGTACCGATTTGAACCAAACAAGACTTATAAAACAATGGATGTAATGAAGGTTTCTCCCAACGAGTTTCAACAGATAAGTCAAAGTCTAATTTCTCCAAAGTCAAATTTAAACGCTGAGCGCAAGTAGAGAAATAAAAGAATGGGTAGAACCCAGATCAAATAAGGTATAAACTTTGCTAGAGTTTATGATAAGCTTACCCGTGATGACCTCGTTTGGGTTCCTTGCTTTCTCGGAGGTCACGACAAACGCCTCCTCAGACTATCGGGCTTTGACTTTTCTCGAGACGCCCTTTGGTGCCTCCATCCTAGTTGAACTTGTTTCTGCGGAACGAAAAAAATCGGGCTAGGTGACCTTCTTCCATAATTATAACATGCTTTGATCGGCATCGCGCAGCTTTGACCGATGTGTCATTCCCTCCGCATTTGAAGCATATGATAGGTGGTCGCTCACCTTCCTTAACCACTACGGTGTCAAGGTGTCGACGCCTTTCCATCATTGTTGAATCTCCTCTTCTTGAAATGTCCATTCTTATTGTTTTGGCCATGATTACCACCAAGTGGTTACCATTTCGCATGTTGATTCCCACGCCACGCTTATCATCACCGCTTCATGATCAAGCTATCATTGTATTATCATTTTGCGTACCGCTTCTTTTGGTCAAGTTAACTCATTATCGCGCTCCAATAATCGAGCCCTATTAACAACATCCTCAATACAATCACAGCTTTATGAGAGATAAGATATCGACGTATCTCGTGTTTCAAACCTCTTAAAAACATTCGCGCATTCTCTCCTCATTATCAACCAAATGGGACGCAAACCGACAACTCGGCAAACTTGGCTTTGTCATCGCGCGACACGGCCATATTTTTTTGCTCCACTTAATGAACTCTACCTCTTTCATGTGACGAATACTTTCGGAAAGTACTTGTCGTTGAACAATTCTTGAACTTCTCCCAAGTCATCTTCAAGCATGGCGGTCGAGTACGCTTTTCTGATTCCCACCAAGAATCCTCCTCGCACGCAACATGAAGGTGGCAAAGGAACCTTTTGCTCTCTGAGCATCCCAAGATATCAAATATCTTGAAGATCTCGCTTTATCCATGTCTCTCGCCTTTAAGTGGTTTTGGCTCTCCAAAAACTCCGTGGTCCCAATTCCTCGAATCGCTTTAATGCGGACCATCCGAGAGTTGCCAGTTTTTTCCGCATTTTGGACAGAGTCTCTCTCGCCGATGTCGCATGAATTGCAGAAAGCCTTTGAACATTCCATCGCTCATCATTTGGTCGTGTTGTTGTTTGCATGAGGATTGTCGCCTTCTTGATGCACATTGTCCCGATTATTAATCTGGAGACTCAACGGCCTCCTATGCTCCATTGATGTTCTCAACATTCTCAGATGCCATTTTTAAATACTGCCACAAAACAAGGGTTAATTAACATATCACATATTATCCCTATACTCTGACCAACCAATTAAATACCAAATAAACTTAGGTAGATCATACTAGCGAAGGAATTCCCCGTCTCTCCTCCTCCTAGTTCTTGTCTCACATCTCACCCGGGGATCATATCCCTAAGCTCGATACTAATCATGACGCCCCCAAAATAGGTATACATCACCTATTCTAGAGTCGCCAAATACATGGTACAGAATACAAATACAATCTTTAATATACAACAAGAGAGCTGTGAGTTTTAATACAAATATTGTCTTCTAGATAATATCCACTCACAGGATAAGTCCTCATTACATTTATTGTCACATTATTTAATGTAATAGTGAGGACTACTAATACTATCATCTCCGGACCGCCACTCCGCTCCCCGACTAGTCCTCTGCCACGCTCTCATTTCCTAAAGAGAACAAAGAAAGAAAAGGTGAGCTCAACTAGCCCAAGAAGAAATATTATGACTAAGATAATGCGTAATAAATTATCATTAGTCTTCAACAATGTTAAACTGATAAAATATAATAGACATCAAGTTTAACTGTAGCGGAACAAGCAATCCGTTAAAAGACTCAAGTAGAGAATAAAATCTACTATCTTTTATGATTTAAAAGGTTTTTCATCACTTTTATCGCAAAGACTCAGCTTAATAATAATCCATATCATCCCTGCACTACGACCAAGGATATTCATTAGTATCACGACCACAAATTATCCATGCACTATGGGCCAAGGATATTCGTGTATTCATCAATGGTCATTATCATGCCAACAACAGTCCATCAATGCACTACGGGCCAATGAGGACTTTTACCACATCATTTTTAACATTACTACCATGATTACAATCAATAATCCCTCGGTCATAATCATACCAAGTCCATCTATGCACTACACAGCCACGTATTTACTTTCAACAAAATATAAAACATGAGGATGATGACAATGATATAAGAATTCAATAAAACAAGTTCAAGAATTAATTTATCCAGAACTAATAACGCCCAAATTGTGAACATGATACTTTTTTGTAGATAAAATTCAAGAATGCTCGTAAGAATATTTCCATGAAAAGATATCGATGAAGCGCAAATATCAAGGATATTCCACTAATTTCATGGAGTATAGAAGTCAAAACTTTAACCAACTAAGTATAATAAAGAATGGAATAACAAAAGAAATCACCATGCATGCGGTACTTGATATGTATGTTATTCCAACAGAGTAATAAATAATAGAACGTGTCAAAGTAAATTCAAGCGGATGTGATGTTCCAATGTATAATAAAGGGGAATTCTGTGTCCCACAGAAACGCATGCATACGATATTCCAATGTAATAATAAAGAATGGAATAATGTAAGAATTTCACCAAATATAGGGTAGCCACATGTACAAGTTATTCCAATGTAATAATAAATAATGGAAGATAGGGTAACTCACAGATATAAAAGTTATTCCAATGTAATAATAAAGAATGGAATAATAGAAGTTCTCTTCATGAATACAAAAGAAATAATACCCTTCCCTAGTAAAAGAAGAGTATTCCTCGAATCGTATGCGCTGGATATTCTCTTGAAGAAAACTTGCCAAAATCATTCATCATCCACCCACATGTTTCAAATATATATATATATATATATATATATATATATATATATACCTATAGTTTATATATAATAATCAATCCCTTACAAATACGTAAACCTTTCCCACCCTCATTTCCATTCTTCATCCCACATGTGGCCCCCACATGTGGCCCACCTTTATTATATAAAATAATTTTCTACCGATTATTTTGAAAAATGGGTAAATGGGGGTCTATAAAATAAGCAAAATTTACATAAATACATCATAAAAAATCCTCTCAATATTTTTAACAACATTTATCATCATTATTATAATTCACAATATTAATCGACCAGGTCGTTCCCAGGAAAAAGGGGTCTTTCCAATAAGGATTTCTCCCTATTGGAACGCAATTAGGTGACCAAACCTCTCCTTGGCAGAACTTCTAGACATCGTTAATAATTCAAATAATAATATTAATAACTTTGTCATCTCAATTATTGATTTAATAATATATAAAATATCGACAATAATTGAATCAAATAAAGTGAGATACTGTGCAACAATTACTAAAACAAAACTGAGTGACTTCTCACGTAAGCATTAATAATCAATATCGTGTTACTACTATGCAACCACGCCAGACATCGCATTTTTTTACTACCGAGTAGTTCAACAAGATAATCTGTGAAAACTTCCGCCGTTATTTTCATAAAAATATTTTTGTCGCTTTCAATCCGACAATAATTCCGCTAGGGGTCCACTAATGATTGTCTGCCATTGCATTTAATATTCCCCGTTAAAACGAATATTCCCCACCAATAATAATATTATATAACAACTTGCGTACCTTACAAAATTTATAACTATTACCCACAACTATAACATTATATCAAATTCATTCCATAATATTCAAAAATGATAATTATAGAAAATTCATCTTTATTCATAAAAGTTGGGGTCTTACATAGATCCCTTAGTTAAAGAACTTTCCTCCAGATCCAGGAGCAATCATTAGGGATATGGATAGTCTAGAAAAATTTATTCTTAAGTTGAACTTCACGAACCTAAGTTGCCCAAATGGAAATAGAAGAATGATTGATTACTTTCCAAAGATGCATCATGATCAAAGCTTTGTTCCAATCTTCAAGGTTCTTAATAGCGAGGCCACCTTCCGTAGCAGGAAGAGAGAATTTATTCCAAGAAACTTTGGAGCCATATTTCTTCAAAGAGGGACCCTTCCATAATAATCTGGACATAGTAGATTGGAGGTCTTTTAAAGCAGCAGCAGGGAGAATAAAGTGAGCAGACCAATAAGCTTGGGTGGCATAAATAACAGATTTGATTAACTGAAGTCTACCGGCATAAGACAAAAATTTGTTTGTCCATGAGCTTATTCTAACTTTAACCTTTTCTAGAAGGGGTTAGCAATCCGCAATACTTAACTTGGAAGTTATCAAGGGAACTCCCAAGAACTTAGCAGCAAAAATACCTAGCTGGAAACCCAATGCAGATATAATGGAATCAGCCGATTCAGGAGGGACATGAGATAGAAAACACATACTTTTCGATGCATTAGTGTACAATCCCGTAAAGGAAGAAATTTTCTCCAGACACTTCTTAACAATCATAACCGAATTAAGGTCACCGTGGCAAAAAATAATGAGATCATCCGTGAAGCATAGGTGAGTAAGCGATATGGGAGCAGTTTTCCAGTGATGTTGGAAAGCAGGATTCTTAGAAGCCTTAGAGAGCATGAAAGAGAGAACTTCCATAACAATGACGAAGAGATAAGGAGATAACGGGTCACCTTGCCTGAGACCTTTAGCCCCTTTAAAATAGCCACATAGAGCACCATTAACCTTCACAGAAAAACTTGTCGTAGTAATACACGCCTTAATCCAATACATGAATTTGGGAGGAAACTTAAAAAACTTAAGGGCAGACAATAAGAAGTCCCAAGAAATAGAGTCAAAAGCTTTCCTTAAGTCAATTTTCATAGCACATCTGGCCAGACCCGAGGGTCTGTGATAATTCCTGAATAATTCTTGAGCCAAGAGAATGTTGTCCCCTATTCTCCTACCCTGAATAAAGGCAGATTGATAAGGAGAAATGGAGTCGGGAGAATACACTTGAGCCGAGCAGCAATAATCTTAGAGATGCATTTATAAGTAGTATTGCAACAAGAAATGGGCCTATAATCATTCATTGTAGTGGGGTTAGGAATTTTCGGCACAAGAGCAATTGTCGTAGAATTAGTACCTCGAAGCAAACAGCCCTGTCGGAAGAAAGATTGAACAGGAGAGGTAAAAACATTACCAACAATGTCCCAAGAATGGATAAAGAAATTCACATTAAACCCATCTAGGCCAGGGATTTTGTTCTGCTTCATGTGCTTTAAAGTGCTCAGAATTTCATCATCAGAGACAACCCTTTCAAGTAACAAAGCTTGTTGGGGAGAAACACAGTTATGCACTTCAGGCTCCCAATCATGTAAAAATTGGCCATCAACTGGAGAAGTACAATCCTAAGAGAGAATTGAAGTATTCAACAACAATACTTTGAACATCCATATGCCCATAACACATATCACCTTCGGAGTTCTCAATAGCCAAAATTTTATTCTGATTCCATTGGTTTTTAACTTGGTTATGAAAATAACCAATATTCTTATCCCCTTCCTTAAGCCATTGAATTCTGGATTTCTATTTTAATAATTTCTCTTCACAAATTAGAGCAGCCCATAAGCTTGAAGATTGAACCTGCTAGAGATCAAGGAGAATAGGATCAGTAGGGTTAGAAGCAAGAGCTAGCTGAGTAGAGTGAAGACTCGCCCTGAGAATCTCAACATTAGAAGCAAGCTTTCCATTAAGCTTATTTAGATCAATCAGGGCCCTTTTAACTGTTCTAAGCTTTCCTGCAAGGATTTGCAAAGGGTCACCTGAATAGGGAGTGCACCAAGCTGCCTGCACGACTCCGAGAAAGTTGTCCAGCCCAGTCATAAAATTAAAAAATTGAAAAGGCTTAGGAATGTAAGAAAGAACCAAACCAGATTTGACAACTACTAGACAATGGTCAGATAACTCACGGGAAGTGAAAATAGCCTGAGAATTGGGGTAAGAATCCATCCAAAGATTATTAACCAAAGCTCTATCAAGTTTCTTGTAAGTAGGATTCAAAACTTGTGAATCCCACCAAGTGAGATGAGGACCAACAGCCCTCGGGTCCATCAAATGCAAGTCAAAGAGCCAATCCTTGAAATCCTGCATCCCATAATCCCACAAACCAGCCCCTCCATCAATTTCAGTAAGAGATTATACAGCATTGAAGTCCCCAAGAAGAGACCAAGGTTTATCAATAGAAGCAGCAAACGCCTTTATGTCATTCCACAAAACTTTACGTTCAGTCGGGGTATTAAGCCCATAAATAATGGTAACAAAGGAATGAAAGTCAAGACTGATAGAGGAAACAAAGCAGTGAATAAATTGAGAAGACTTAGAAATAATATTAACATTCCAAAAAATTGGGTCCAACCCAACCCAGATACGACCATTAACATGATGTTCATAGTTAAAATGCCATTGTCAATTCCTGCAAATAGCTTTAGAAATTGAATTAACTTTATGACACTTGACCCTGGTTTCAACAAGGCCAACAAAAGAGAGACTATGTTTACTAATGATAGCACGAACACTATCCTGCTTAGGAGACATATTTATACCTCTAATATTCATAGAGCAAAAGTTTAACATAATAATAGAAAAGAAATATTAAGCTGGGGACTTCTTGCTCCCCCCCTCCTTTGATCTTTTTTTTTGAAGCTTGTATAACATCAAGGGATAATTTTGCTTTATACTTTAGATCCTTAACTTCCTTCTCATCAATTTGTTTCAGCTTATCCACAAGAGGATTAGGAATAGGAGTAACATCAGTGTCGGGATAGCAGTCACGAATGCCTCCATCCAAAGGAGAAATAGGATTAAAAGGATTAGAGCACGGTCCAACTAAGGAGGGCAGAGAGCCCTTGAGAGCAGAGGGACTAACCTGCTGCTTGGGCCCTTTAGTAACTATAGTCCAACAATTAGAATTCCCAGCTAACGAGGAATTGGGAGCAATGAGTTCACCTAAGTTCCCAAAAGGCAAAGGCTCAGGGATCAAAGTAGAAGCTTTGGGGACCCATTTATAATTTGCATTAGGACAACGAACCAAAGAATGCCCAAAAGTTAAACAATACGAACATAACTGAGGCCTATTCTGATATTCAACTTTAACCACCACCACTTTCTCTAATTTTGATTCCTCATCTAGAACAACAACATCCAGGCTAGGAGGGAAAGCAGAAGAAGAAGAGATTTCAACAAACATCCTAGCAAAGTTCATAGGTTCTAGTTTTTCAGTAAGCTTATCCATAGATAACGGCTTGCCTATTTCACTAGCAAGATAACTCAACCCAAGAGCAGAAAGATATGACATAGGAACATTATAAAATTTGACCCAAACCGGGGCTTTAGTATAAGCTTCAGACTGGAAATCCATTCCCTCCTTCCAATATTTAAGACATAGAAGCTTGTTTGATATGTACCATGGTCCTAAGGCAAGAATATTGTCACGTTCCTTAGGAGAAGTAAACTTAAAAATAAACATCCTCTTATCTTGAAGGAACACTTTTTGTAATCCAAACTTATCCCATAGTTTATGAACACTATCTTCCACAAGCTTGAAAGGAAGTCTAGAATGAATAAAACTACCAACAAGACAGGAGCTCCAAAGTTTATTACCCAACTGAAGGACCTTAGAAGGAGGCTTGATAATAATAGAACCATTTTCAACAATAGGAGGAAAAGGGGGAAAAAATCTAGAACCAGAACTGACTTTGGGAAGTCCTGAGCCACAACAGAACTCCAAGATTGCTTCTCCACTCGAGGAGCACCCGAGTGCCTAGCTAAACCAAAATTTCAAAGAAAGAATCGCATCAATAATTTCTACGACTTAAAGCGAACACGACAAATTTCATCTTCTTCTAACCCAAAGACCCTCATTAAGCTCAATTTTTCCTTGCGTGTGGTCCAATAACACCAGTAATTAAACCCAATCGGCTATAAACCGCACCAATTTTCTCTCAAAGGACTTTTATCAAACATGTTGAGCTCATTAACTTTGATTTAATATGCCGAATTTCATTAGCAAACTCAGATACCTGCTGGATATTGAACCCCTTGGCAAGTATAAAATCCAAAAGAGTATTACTCTTCTGACGCTCATCAGCAGCTTCTACATGACCTCTACTAGAAAAGTGCTGAGCAACACTAAAGATCTCCTTCAAAGCTGAACCATGTTTAAGCCCTAAGCTTGCTTCAATCTCACTATTAGCGTCCAAATCATCAGACTCAATTGGAACATTGCAAGGGACAGCATCAGATTCGGCTATAACCGGCTCATCCATGTAAGAAGGAAGAAGGAAACCTGCCCCAAGACCAGGCCTAATGGCCGAAATAGCCAATACAGACCCAACAGTGGACTCTAATCTAGGGAATGAAACCCCCAAATCAGAAGAACCTACCCTAGATGAACTGCTCAAGGAGTTTCCCCCCGAGAGGTGGGGGTAATCCACTATAGTACTAGGAAAAAGACAAAGGAATGAGAGAAGAGAAGAATCAGAAGCACAAGAACATCTGATCTTGTGGTTTCTAGGGGCTCTACTAGTGACTGAATCACTTTAATTTTTCGTGGGTTTGGGTGAGAGAAAAGTAGGTTAAGTGTTTGGTAGCAAATGAACCAACTTTGTACACTTTCTCTCTCTTTAATCCTTATAACTTAGATACAATGTATGTATAATTAGTTGCTAAGTGGCACTTTGGATCAGATTTGGGAAGATTTTACACCACATGTGATATACACAAGTGATGAGCCATGCAATTCTAGAACAATCTCTTAACTTAAGTTTTAAGTAAAGGGGTATTTTGGTCTTTTCGCCCCTAAAAGGGTATTCTTGTAAGACCCCAAAATTTTATGAATAAAGATTTAATTTCTCTAATTATTATTTTTAAATAATAAGGTGTTGATTAAATATAATGCTTTAGTTATGGGTGAAATGTGCAAATTTTGCTAAGTAAACAAGTGGTTATAAAATATTCGTTTTATCAGAGAATATTCGTTTTGGTCAGGGAATATTCTTTTTTGTTTGAAATATTAAATATTTACGACGCAAAATAATCAGTGGGGCCCATAATGTAATAACTGTCGTAAAGAAAAAAATGACAAGTTTGTATTTTTATAAATAACGACGTAGTGGTTACCGTTAAGACTGTTGGAATACCTGGTGGTTAAAATACAGTAATACGCGTGGTTGCACAGTAGCACACGTTATTGCACAGTATTTTTGAATTATTGATTCTTACGTAAGAAGGCACTACTCAATAATTGTTATAGTAATTATTGTTCAATATTTTATTTTATTGATTCAATAATTGTTGCGTTGATATTTTATGTTATTGTTGTTTCAATAATTATCACTGCACAATATCTCTCATTCTCAAATCAATAATTCATATTATTTGAATAATATTATTAGATAGCATTATTGGCAATGTCTAAGAAAGTTCTGTTGCAGGAAGGGGTTTGATCATCTAATCACACGGCCAAGAAGTGGGAAATCCTTATCAAAAAGCCCCCTCTTTCCTGGGAACGACCTGGTTATCATTATTGTGATTCTGTAATATTATTTGTGAATAATTAATTATTGATTTATATGATAAGGAAATATTTGTTTTATATGGATATAAATGAAAGAATTTTAGTATGATATAATTGTTGAAAATTTGACATATTTTTTGTGGGATTGTTATTATTTCCCCCCATAAAATATTCATTAAAATATATTATTATAATATATTATAATTGTTTAAATAATATTATTATTATAATATATATTTAAGCATGTGAGAAAAGAGGTGAACAAGTTGGTTTGAAATTCTTATTTTTTAAATTGAGTGTGCAAGTTTATTATTGTGTGCACTCCTTTCCAAGTGAGGAATTTCTTCTGTAAAGTTTTGTTGCAAAAGTGTGGGCCCCCACTATTGCAAAATGTGAATTTCCTGCAAAGCTTTAATTGTTTCAAAATTGTGTGGGCCTTAAGAAGTTGATGGTTAAGCAAGAATGGTGCAGGAAAAGGTTGGCAGAAGAAGAAAAGCAAAAGGTTAGGCAGGTTAGGCCTGAAGAAAAAAAAAGGAATATTAGGCAGAATCCCTTTTTTTTTTCTTCCTCCATTGCTATAAATAGGGGGTAACCCCTCCTTCCTAAAACACACCATTTCAATATCGGAAATTCTTATTCTATAGTATTGTGAGTATTTTCTTAAGTATAAGGATACTTTGAGTGTAGTTTTTTTCTGTAAGATTTTCTCAGAATAATATCCGATATTTCAGTCAAGTCCAGTTTCTACTAAGGTAAAGGATATTATTTTATTTCAATACTCGTAAGAAATATTATTTTCTTTCATACTCCATAGTATGGAAGAGATATTATTTCATTTCATATTCCTAAATTTAAACTTACTATGGTAAGTATTGCTTCTATAATTCCTGAAATTAATAGAATATCCTTGATATTTGTGCTTCATCCAGTATCTTTTCATGAAAATATTATTTTGAGCATTCTTGATAAGTTTTAACCTTTTCATGTCGGAGTACTATTCATGGGGTACTATTCCCGAAGTACTATTTATGGGGTACTATTCACCTGGGGTACTATTCATGACAAAATTGATTTCTTTTCGGTCCAAATCATTTTTGATACAATATTATTCTTGAATTTTACTCCACAAAGCAGTATCATGTTGATAATTTGGACATTATTGAATTCTGGATAAATTAAATTATAAATATTTAGAATTTATCCTTTGTTTGCATTTAATTGTATTCTTATATCATTGTCATCATCCTCATGTTTATATTGTTATGAAAGTCATCTTTGGCCCATAGTGCATAGATAGATTTTTGATTTGTATGATTATGACAAGGAATCATTCGGTATAATCATGACCTGTAATGTTACAAATGATGTGGTAAAAGTCCTCATTGGCCCGTATTGCATTGATGGACAGTTGTTGAGATGAACATGACCATTGGTGATAATAATGAATATCCTTAGCCCGTAGTGGATAGATAATTCAGTGATGTGGATTATTTATTACGCTGAGTCTCAGCGATAAAATTGGTGATAACTTTAAATCATAAAAGATAGTAGATATCATGCTCTACTTGACTCTTCTAATGGATTGTTTGTTCCATTGCAGTTAAACTTGTTGTCTATTATATTCTATCAGTTTAACACTGTTGAAGGCTAACGATAATTTATTTTGCATTATCTTAGTTATAATATTCTTTACTGAGCTAGTTGAGCTCACCCTTTGCTTTCATTGTTCTCTTCAGAAAATGAGAATATAGTTGGGACTAGTCGGGGAACGGAGTGACGGTCCAGATGGTTGTTTTAGTAGTCCTCACTATTCTATGAAATAATGTGATAATAATTGCAATAAGATTGAATTTGAGTGTGGATATTGTCTAGAAGACAATATTCGCATTAAAACTCTCAGCTTATGTTTCATCGTATTACACGACAGCTGTATTAATTAAGTTATATTTGAATTTTATACAATGTATTTGGCGACTCAGAATGGGTGATGTATACCTATTTTGGGGGCATCACAATTTTCATAATTTTCCTCATGTTTTTAAGGGTATTATAGTCAATTAACATAATTTCTCTTAATTCTCACCATTAGGGTTTGGTAACCTCAATTAGGGTTTTTTAATTAGGGTTTAGGGTTCCCAAATTTAAAATTAAGGTCTCCCAGCATTCGATTAGGATTCCTAACTCTATGTTAGGGTTTCTCAATCTAAGATTAGGGTTTCTAATCCCTTATTAGGGTTTACTAAATTTGTACCATATCCGATCAATCATTGATCATAAATTCTATATAGTACAAACACGTACTCATCAATACAATTATAATAATAACTGCATTTTCTATCGAATCCCTATCCGTATCTAGGGTTAGGGTTTCTATTCTCTGTTACACCAAACTATTTTCATATTTCTCAGTCAATACTCAAATTATCCACTTCTCTAAACTTGTATCACCGATACTCAGCACAATATTGATAATTAATATCAATATTAAAAAAAATTATTCAAAAAATTTGAATTATTCGAAATCCAAGCTTATCACATTTTCCCCTCCTTATAAGGATTTTGCCCTCGGAATCACCGCTTTCTTATTCTCTACAATCTTTTAAAGTTGTATCATCAATTCATCCTTATCAACATAATATTAATTTGTGTCTCATATTCTATCATGTGACTTGGATCTATAAAAGAAAACAATTCACAGCAATATCTAACTAATATTTCTCGCGTAATTTAATTTCTAAATGAAATCGTTACCTGTCGCCACTTCCTGGGCAACTACTGCATCTTGCACCATCATGTTAAATGTATAGGCTGTTGGTCTTCCTGGCAGTGCAGGTCCTTTAATTGTCAAGGTTCCGCTACCGGGTCCCTTGTTGACTTCCCTTCTCAACATTCCTTTCCGGACAATTCCGAACCAAATGATCTGTCGATCCACATGCAAAACAACCTTTTATTTTCTTCGGACTTGGACAATTGGGTGACATGTGTCCCTCTTGACCACAGTTATAACAGACTCCCTTTCTTTTCAGACAAACTCCCGGGTGATTCTTCCCACAGTTCGCACAAGGCTTACCTCATTTTCTCTTCCCTTCTGTCTTATTACCCGATTTGGTATTCTCACTCCACTTTCTCTTGTTCGAATTACTACCACCACTACTTCCTCCATTATTTGTCTTCTTCTTCTCTTGATTATATTGGGATGCAACTTTTCTTCCCCCTTTAGCAATTATTGCTTTCTCCAACAAAGCCGTAAACGAATTGATCTTCAATATAGCTACCTTGTTGAAAATCCCTTGCTTCAATCCATTCTCAAATCTTCTCGCTTTCCATAGCTCCGTATCCACCTAATGAGGTGCAATCTCGCTAATTCGTTGAATTTAGCAGCATACTCCGAAACCGACATATTCTCCTACTTCAGTGCTAAAAACTTAACTTTCATCCGAGCTTGGATACTCGGTGAAAAGTAGTTCTCAAAGAATGACTCCTTGAATCTTGTCCAAGTCACTACAGCTGTACCAGCTCTCGCCTGATTAGTCTCCCACCAGTAATTGGCTTCTCCCTTCATCAAGTATGTTGATCAAGCTGTCTTTTGCTCTTCAGCTACTCTAGCAATAATGAATGCCTTCTCTATTTCTTTCACCCAAGTTTGGGCTTCAATAGGATCCGTAGTTCCCTTGAATTCTGGCGGTCCTACCGCTTTAAAGCCTTTAAAATTAGCCAATCTATCGGCTAGCTGATTTCTTGCTCTTGCTGCTAGAGCTCTATTTCCCATAGCTTGGGCTAACATATCCATAAAATTTTGCATTAGGTCCACTTGACCTCCTTCATTATTCATTGATTGCACTTCTCTTTGATTTCGATTCTGTCGTCTAGGCGGCATTATCTGATTTTAAATAAAAATCTCACATTACTTCTCTTTATCTACACAAATTCTTATTAACAACACTAAGAATTTAACACAATTTCTCATATAATCGCATATTTATTCAAATAGCACATAGTACATTTAGTACGTAACACATACAACTATCCCTTTTTAAAAATATCAAGATTAACAACACAACTTTACACCAAAAAGTTGCATTTCTCAAACTTTACAAAAAGTTATAATTCTCAAATATTATCTTAATATTCATATTGAAAATAAGGATTACATTCATACAAACATATATATTTATATATGCTCACACATCGTTCTCGATATTACAACCTTTAATATCACATCTTACTACCAAAAATACTATCGCTTATACTTAAGTCTGTCTACAGTCCATTACCTTCACCAGTTTTCTTCTTACTGGGACACTTATTAAATCTGTGACCCATTCTTCCACATGAAAAACACTTTCTCATATTCGGCTTAGGACAATGTAGAGAAATATGTCCTTCCTGTTTATAATTGAAACACACGTTCTTCGACATCATACATTATCCCAAGTTAGTCTTTCTACACTTGCCACAGACTTGCTTCTTCTTTGGGTTTGAGATCCCTGAGTTATTATCACTGTCGTTATCCCTCTTTCTCTTATGGCTTCCCTGCTTCTTCTTGATTGTTCCCTCAGATGATCCCCCACCTTCAGCCTTCATTCTTTCCACCCGCGCCTTCAAATCATTTCGTTCTTCGATCATTTAGCGTAACGCTCTCTCTGTCTTCCACAACTCCTCCAAGAGAAACACTTTACTCCGAAGGTCATGAACTTCTGCAGATATTTGATCTTTTTCTCCCACTTTAGTCTTATTCTATAGCTCTACCTTAGCTTTTTTGGACTCTGCCTCCTCATCTTCATTCAAATACATCTCGGGATAATCATCATGATCACTCCCCAAATTCACTATGGGTTCATCTTTTCCCACTTCCTTAACTGACTCGCTCTGCGCTGGCACCTCGGTTACTGGCATTGGTGCAACAGCCGCTAGCACTTCTGTACTTATTTCATCTTCTCCTGACATCCTACAGTCAGTTTAAACAACTTGATTAGTACTTCACCAGTACAAACTTAATACACATAATGTGTCCACACATCTCACTATCGATGAACTTTATCAATCCCTCACTTAGAACTCTAAATGAGTATTCTCTATCTTGTTTGTGGTTATAATCCAAGGATTTTCCCCCCACTTAAGGTTTATAACCTATAGCACTGATACCAACCTGTGACGCCCCCAAATTCGGGTTACCTGACTCCCGAGTTTGGTGCTCACGATCCATAATATAAATAACATCTAACTACCCATTTATTTATGAATAGGAATATACATCTCATTAACTGATATTGTTAATATATCGTCCCAGGTTATCTAACCTTAACATTACAAACATACCTTTTAGATATACAAAAAGGGTTTACAAATACAACATAATAATAATGTTCATTATTCTTTTCCAGCAAAACACCTTTACCTTTGTCCTTCTCAGCCCCTCCAATTACTTCGTACCTAGCTAAAAAAATTTATTTAGCAAGGGTGATTAACAAATTTGCCACGTAACTTAAGACATACAATGAATGTATCAGAATCAAGAATATTAGTCTATCAATTCGATAGAATGACACCAAAGTTCAGAGAACTTTGAAATAGCTGAACAATTCGTTAATCACTAACAAGTCTTCTCGCATCCTATGCAACATAATAATTCGATAATGAAAGAGTACAACACTTTCAAAGTTTCTATGATATTCAATTGAATAACAAGATGGAAATATTCTCCTGAGTTATGCTGAGTGACCCCAATGGATCTTGAACTTCTCTTCTCGAGTAACTATCAAAGATTTACTTTGATATACCCAGGTGTATCAGATAACCATAAAGATTAAATCATACCCCCAGCAAGTATATAAAGTGATCATCTTTATTATACCCTATATTATACATAATACTTAAACGCACGCAATGGCCGAATATACGACCAATAGGTTCCCTTGGTATAAAAGGTTGTTCTTCTCACTCTTATAAACAGAATTTGAATTATAACAACGAAATACTATGGTTTCAATATCTAATCGCTTCTCTTCTCTTCTCGAACCTATCAAGTTTGCTTTCTCGATCTAGCTAAAATAATTGGCATCGACATGTTAATAATAATTGAGTTCTTTTCTCGAACCTATCCAGTTTGCTTTCTCGATCTAGCCGAAATAATTGGCATCGACTTATCAATAATAATTGAGTTCTCTTCTAGAACCTATCCGGTTTCAACAAAACTTCATCTAGCCAGAATAATTAGCTAAGACACATCTCAACACGATTCAACAATAGACGAGAATTATCTATACTATTTGCAATCAATAATAGCTTCTACGGATGTGAATATCCAACAACAGATTATTCTCTAAGTATATTCTCAGAATCACTAATTCAATTTGAATTAATAAACATGCACTAACTGTGAATAATCTACAATAAATTCTCAGACATGGTCTAATCAATAATAATTAACCACCATAATATTTTAAAAGATATTACTCAAGGTTAAGTTAAGGAAACTTGCCTTCTGCATTGATTACTGTTACACTATACTTATCTACGTTTGAAAGACCTATAATCAATAATACCGGTCTCACAATAAGCATAACAAATCACAACACATAACACTATAATTTACAGTCAAAATTTCTCCTAGACACATCATCACATAGTCACATCAGTGTTTATAACCTATATAAACACTTCTCAAGTCTAACTAGTTCGGTCTGGTTGGACTTTGGTCTTTTCTCGGTGTCTTGGTCACCTTATCTGACAATGTTGTCAACTAAACTCGGTTTCAAAGATTCAATATTATTTTAGATAAGTCAAATATGGTTCATAATATTTTTCGGAAGCTTTAATAATTTTCTAACAACTATTATAATTTATAATAATTTTTTAAACTCCAGAATCATTTTTAAATGATTTAAATACCAAATAATCTCATCATCATTAATATTTAATAATACTAAAATATTAATGACATACTTGTCAAAATATTAAAGTTATTAATAATAACTCAAAATATTTTTAAATCACCAATATTCTCCTTAAATAATTTTTAAAATAATTAAAATCATTTTTAAACTATCACCATTCATATTTAAATATTAATGAAATTCTCATCAAAAAATTAAAAGTCATTAATTACCACTTAAAATATTTTTAAATCATTTTCTCATTTTTAAATGATTTTAAATCAATAAAACTATTTTTAACTCATTTATTTAATATGATAATTAAATAAATCTAATATCATTAATATTAAATTATTAATGAAAATTCTCCAAAAATATTAAAAGTTACATTTTATAACTCAAAATATTTTCTAACACTTTATTCTCATTTAAAATAATTTTTATAATATTAAAATTATTTTTCTCTAATTTATTTAATATAGTAATTAAATATCATTAATATTAAAATAAATATAAATATTAATGAAAATATCCAAAATTATCAAAAGTTATTTTCATAACTTAAAATAATTTTAAAACCATTTTTGTAATTTTAGAAATTTATTTATATTTTTAAGCATTTTTCGAAAATTAGAAGAAAAAAAATAATTAATTCCGTTGTTAAAGCCTTTAGCGACGCTTTTTGTCGTTGTTGGTGTTCTTGAGCTCAAGAACACTGACAATCAGTGCTCAAGGTGCTAAGTTTGACTCACTTTAATTCCTAGCTCAGGCATGTTCTGGGCTATCTTAAAGATTGATCATGTAGTATTTGTGTAATACTATATGAATCAACAACAACCAGAATCATTCTACATCACAACAAAGAGATCTGAGCCTCCAAACTTACTGTCAGACAACATATGGGTTTTCTGGGTTACCCAAAAACCCAGACAGTTTCGACTAAGCACTTTCTAGCTCACTTAATCATAGGTTCTGGTCATTAACATGTTGTTCTCATTGTCCAAGCATGTAGTACACATGGAAAGGAACACATATGCATCAACAGATCGGTCCAAGTACATCAAAATCTCCATATTTAATCCAGTTAAACCCTGTCAGAGGGCTTGTTCATCCAATTTCTGGAATTTCCATAAACTCAAATTCATGACCGAATGGCCTACTTTGACCATCCACTACATTCGATCTGTTGGTTGTTTAAGTGATATAAAGGCATGGATCTAGAGTCCATCTAATAGGCTACAATCTAGATATAACAACATCATCAAATCTCCTAACATCTGACAGATCTTGGCCTTTGAAGATCTTGTCAGACACTGATATAGGATTTCTAGGTTACCCAGAAATCACTTGGTTATGGTCAGTAAACTAACTTTGACCATTAATAACTTGTAATCTGGACTTGGAATGGCTATGATTCCACTTCCAGATTATATTCCACATGGCATATTACAGATCTAACACATAAAACACTACAAATCATTAACAAGGAAGGATCTGTGGCCTTTGACTTTAGCTTATCAGACAACAAATTAGGGTTCATGGCAGTTTTCAAAAACTTTGATTTTAAAGCCTTTTTATGCTATAAATCTATGATATAACATCATAGATCATCATATAACATCTTCTAGCATGCAAATAAACATATAAACATATACTTGGTCTTAGCATGTAAGATCAAAAGTGAGTTAGGGTTTTACCTTCTCTTGTCCAAACTTGGATCTTAGCTCTCCAATCTGATCGTGTGGTTGCTAGGGGCTCTACTAGTGATTGAATCACTTTAATTTTCATGGGTTTTGGTGAGAGAAAAGTAGGTTAAGTGTTTGGTAGTAAATAAACCAACTTTGTACACTTTTTCTCTCTATAATCCTTATAACTTAGATATAATGTATGTATAAGTTGCTAGGTGGCACTTTGGATCATATTTGGGAAGATTTTACAGCACATGTGATATACACAAGTGATGAGTCATGCAATTCTAGAACAATCTCTTAACTTAAGTTTTAAGTAAAGGGGTATTTTGGTCTTTTCACCCCTGAAAGGGTATTTTCATAATTTTCCTCATGTTTTTAAGGGTATTATAGTTAATTAACACAATTTCTCTTAATTCTCACCATTAGAGTTTGGAGGATACCTTGATTTCATTTCAGATTCCAACACCTAGGTCATTTCCTCAATATCGTGGTTTCTCCAAAAAACTTTGACTTAAGGTATAACCTTGGAGCGTAGAATATATTCCTTCTTATCCAAGATTTTAACAGGTACCTCTTCATATGTTAAATCTTCCGCTATTTCGTCCGAACATATTCATCATTAATATTATAACTCATATTATTTAACAACCATATCATTTTTAGGAAAGAGGGGGCTTTCCGATAAGGATTTCTCCTTATTGGCGCGCAATTAGGTGACCAAATCCCTTTCCTCGACAGAACTTTCTAGACATTGTCAATAATGCAAATAATAATATGAATAACTTTGTCGTCTCAATTATTGATTTAATAATATAAAATATTATGCGATGATATATATAATTGAAGATATCAGAGATATTAAATTATCATAGTAATAATTGATAATAACTGAGTGACTTCTCACGTAAGCATCAATAATCAAAGATATTGTACAATACCATGTGCTACTATGTAACCATGCATATTACTGTACTTTTACCACCGGGTATTTTAACAGTTTAACGGTAAAACTTTCGCCATTATTTTTATAAAAAGATATTACCAATGATTGTGCCATCGTAAGAATATTTCCTGTTAAAACGAATATTCCCCGACCAATCGAATAATTTATAACAACTTGCTCACTTTGCCAAATTTATAAATATTACCCACAACTATAATGTTATATCAAATCCACACCATAATATTCAAAAATATATTTTGAGAAAAAAATTATCTTTATTCAAAAAAGTTGGGGTCTTACAGTAGAAGCAATACTTATCAAAATGAGTGTAGAATTCGGAATCTGAAACGAAATAATATTACTTACATACTACAGAGTATGGAAGAAAATATTATTTCTTAAGAATATTGAACAAAAATAATATCCCTTACTTTAAAAAGAGAGTGCTTCTGACTGGTAGGGCGGGGTTATTCTTGAAGAAAACTTATACTATTTTCTACGCTCAAAGCTTCCTTAAACTATAAAGAAAAATATGCTCAATATTATAGAAGAAGAATTCTCTAATTCTGGTGTGATTTTCAATTCTAAACTAAGCATCCTATTTATAGTAGAATGGCAGGGCACTATTTTGACGCACAATAGAAAAGGTTCACGGGTGAATTAACGAGCGCAAAATGAAATTTTCTAATTTTACTATACAAACACTATACAGGCACTATGCAAACACTAAGCATAATAAAATATAATACATTCTATTTTTCATAAAAAATAAAACTTATAATATATATATATAATAACATACATTAAACTTTCTACCGATTATTTTGAAAAATTGGTAAGTGGGGGTCCATATAATAAGCCACATTTACAACAAACACTTCATAAAAATCCCCTCTATTTATCTCGACTCACTTATCTTTACAAAACACATTTTTAATAACATTCATAATTAATACTATAACTCACAATATTAACAACCAGATCATTCCCAGGAAAGAGGGGGATTTTCGATACGGATTTCTCCCTATTGGCGCGCAATTAAGTGACCAAACCTCTTTCCTCGACAGAACTTTCTAGACATTGTCAATAATGAAATTAATAATATGAATAACTTCATCATCTAAATTATTGATTTAATAATATAAAATATTATGACAATAATTGAATCAATAACGTGAGACACTATGCAGCAATTAATGTGGCAATAATTAAATAAAACCGAGTGACTTCTCAAGTAAGCATCAATAATCAAAGATACTGTACAATATTGTGTGCTACTGTGCAACCACGCATATTACTGTACTTTTATCACCGGGTATTTCAACAGTTAATGGTAAAACTTTCGCCGTTATTTTTATAAAAAGTTATTTCTATTGTTTTCTAACTTCGACAATAATTCTGTAGTCCACCAATGATTGTGCCGTCGTACGAATATTCTCTGATAAAATGAATATTCCCTGACCAAACGAATATTTTATGACAACTTACTTACTTTGCAAAATTTGAAAATATTTCCCAAAACTTGAAAATATTACCCACAACTATAACATTATATCAAATCCACACCATATTACACAAAATGATATTTAGAGGAAATTAAATCTTTATTCATAAAAGTTGGGATCTTACAACCTCCCTTTCTTATGAAATTTCATCCTCGAAATTAGTGTACGTACCTAGTATTTTGAAGAGGTGAGGATACCTTGATTTCATTTCGAATTCTAACTCCCAAGTCATTTCCTCAACATCGTGGTTTCTCCACAAAACCATGACCTGAGGTATAACCTTGGAGCGTAGAATATGTTCCTTCTTATCCAAGATTTTAACAGGTACCTCTTCATACGTTAAATCTTTTGCTATTTCGTCCGGTTCTAAATCAATAATGTGGTTTGGGTCTTCCACATATTTACGTAACATAGATATGTGAAAAACGTTATGAACACGAGACATGTTTGGCGGTAAGGCGAGTTTATAGGCCACAGTTCCTACTCGATCGAGGATTTCAGATGGGTCAATGAATCGAGGATTGAGCTTTCCTCTCTTTCCAAATCTCGTAATTCCTTTCCATGGAGCAACACGTAACAACACATGATCACCAATATTGAATTCCACGTCCATTCGATGAAGATTAGCATAACTCTTTTGCCGATCTTGTGAGGTTTTTATACGTTGCCGGATCATTTGAATCTTTTTTGTTGTCATGCGTACCAATTTTGGTCCCAAGAACGTTGCTTCACCCACCTCATCCCAGCATACTAGAGAATGACACTTGCGTCCATACAACGCCTCCAATGGAGCCATGCCAATACTTGCTTGATAACTTTTGTTGTAGGAGAATTCCACTAATGGCAAGAACTTGTCCCAACTTCCTTTAAAGTCTAGGACACAAAGTCTTAATAGATCTTCAAGAGTTTGAATAGTCCTCTCTGACTACTCGTCCGTTTGAGGATGATATGCTGAATTGAATCATAAATTCGTGCCCATAGCTTTCTACAAACTAACCCAAAATTGTGAAGTGAATCATGGGTCTCTATCAGAAACTATGGATATTGACATACCATGCAGTCTTACAATCTCGTTTATGTATATACGAGCAAGACATTCAAGTGAATAAGTTTCTCGTATAGGTAAGAAATGAGCAGACTTGGTTAATCTATCAACAATAACCCAAATTGCATATATGTCTGGAGAAACCTTGGGAAGGCCAGTAACGAAATCCATGGTAATGTGCTCCCAATTCCATTCTGGAATTTCAAGTGGTTGCAATGGACCTTTTGGCACTTAATGCTCCATCTTGACACGTTGATAAGATAACCCTTTGAGATAAACTCTGCGATCTCTCTTTTCATATTGCTCCCCTAAAGATCACGATACATTTTGGTACTCCCAAGATGGATTGCAAATGGTGTGTTGTGTGCCTCCATCATGATTTTATACTTCAAGTCAGAGTCGTTAGGAACACAAAGTCTAGAGTTGACTCGAAGTATTCATTCTTCATCGATCATTGCTTCTGGAATAGCACCTTCTTGTATTTTCTTCCTCATACGCATCAGCTCCAGGTCCGTATCTTGAGCAGCTTTAACTTTATCGATTAAAGTCAGTTCTACTCATATGTTTGACATAATCACATGGGTCCTTGGAGTCTTTAACACTATCTCCATACTTTGTAAGTTATACAAAATGGGCCTTTAATTTACGTTGACAATATCGCACTCGTACCCGCATATGATCTTCTACTCAACGCGTTAGCTACCACGTTCGATTTTCCAGGATGGTATTGAATGGTATGATCGTAATCTTTCAACAGCTCGAGTCAGCATCGTTGCCACATGTTGAGTTCCTTTTGGGTGAAGAAATATTTGAGGCTTTTATGATCCGCATAGATCTCCACTTTCTCCCCATACAGGTAATGCCTCCATATTTGAAGTGCGAAAATGACTACTACCAACTCTAGATCATGAGTAGGATAATTCCTCTCATATTCTTTGAGTTGTCGTGAGACTAGCCTATGACTTTCCCATGTTACATGAGAACACATCATAACCCTCTGCCTGAAGCATCATTGTAGATGACAAATCCCTCCGAACCAGATTATATTGTTAGAACAGGTGCTGAAATGAGTCTCCTCTTGAGTTCTTGAAAACTCTTCTCACATTCCTCGCTCCAACCGAATTTTGTATCTTTTCGAGTTAGCTGAGTTAATGGAGTAGCAATTCAAAAAAATCCTTGCACGAATCTCTGATAATAACCAGCTAAGCCCAGAAAGCTACGTACTTCGGTTACTGACTTAGGTAACTTTGTATTTCTTCAATCTTCGCTGGGTTAACAGATATTCCGTGATTTGATATCACGTGCCCAAGTAATGCTACTTCCTCAAGTCAGAACTCGCATTTCTTTAACTTGACATATAGCTTATTTCCATGAAGCTTTTGGAGTATCAGCCTTAAGTGTTGTTCATGATCTTCACGGCTTTTGGAGTAAATAAGGATGTCATCAATAAAGATGACCACAAAATGATCCAAATATTCCTTGAATACTCGGTTCATCATATCCATGAAGGCAGCAAAAGCATTACTCAATCCAAAAGACATGACTAGGAATTTATAATTCCCGTACCGAGTTCTGAAAGTAGTCTTTGGAATGTCATCAGTTTTAATCTTTAACTGATGATATCCGAAACAAAGATCGATCTTTGAAAAGAATTAGGCACCTTACAATTGGTTAAATTGGTCATCAATGCGAGACAATGGGTACCTATTTTTGATGGTGACATGATTCAACTCTTGATAGTCAATGCAAAGTCGTAAACTCCCATCTTTCTTTTTTACAAATAGAACAGGAGCACCCCAAGGTGACGTACTAGGACAAATGAAATCGATGTCTAACAATTCCTGCAGTTGGGTTTTTAACTCCTGAAGTTCAATAGGAGCCATTCGATATGGGGCTTTAGAAATGGGTTTTATACCGGGTTCAAGGTCGATACAAAATTCGATTTCACGCTCTGGGGATAATCCAGGAAGTTCTTCAGGGAATACGTCAGAAAATTAATTAACAATAGAAATATTATTCAAATCTGACGTATTTTTGTTTAAATTTGTGACATGGGCTAAGAAAGCTTGACATCCATTTTTTAATATACAAATAGCTTTATGGCTTGATATAACAATGATTGACTTTAGTGGTTTGGGTGCTTGAATTTGCATAATAGGTTGGTTAGGTATATGAAAAGTAGCAACCTTACGAAAATAATCAATTTTAGCATGATGAGTAGTTAACCAATCAATCCCTAAAATCACATCAAATGCAAGTATTTTCAAAGAGATAAGGTTGACAGGTAATGTGAGGGTGCTAATTTGAATCAAACAAGATTTATAAATAGTGGAGGTTTCTCCTAACGGAGTTTCAACAGATAAGTCAAAGTCTAATTTCTCTGGAGTCAAATTTAAATATTGAGCGCAAGTAGGAGAAATAAAAGAATGGGTAGAACCAGTATCAAATAAGGTATAGACTTCACAAGAGTTTATGATTAGCTTACCCGTGATAACTTCGTTCGGGTTCCTCGCTTTTTGGGAGGTCACGACAAACGCTCTCCCTTGAACTACCGGATTTGACTTGTCTGGGATGACCTTTGGTGTCTCCATCCCAGCTGGATTTGACTTCACCGTACGGCAAAATTGGGCTAGGTGTCATTCTCTTCTACAATTATAACATGCTTTGGACTGTTGCGTACAATTTGGACGGATGTGTCCCTCCCCTCCGCATTTGTAGCGTACAACCGGTGGTCGTTCTCCTTCCTTGAAAATAGTGCTGGTGTTGCTGTCTTTCCATCATTGTTGAACCTTCTCTTCTTGAAATTTCCACTTCTGTTGTCTTCGCCAGGATTACCACCGAAGTGGTTACCATTTATGGCATGTTGATTTCCTCCACGTTTGTTGTCATCGCTTCGATAACTGCTACCATTGGTATTATCGTTTTTTCGGCTACTATAGAGGTTGGGTTGACTCATTATCACGTTCCAATAACTGAGCCCAATTTACAACATCTGAATATAAACACGGTTTATGAGAAATGAGGTATTGACGCATTTCGTGTTTTAAACCTAGCAGAAACATTTGCGTCATTCTCTCCTCATTATCAACCAAATGAGATGCAAACTGAGATAACTCTGCAAATTTAGCCTCCTATTGCGACACGGTCATATTGTTTTGCTCCAGCTTGATGAACTCCACCTCCTTCATGTGACGAATACTTTCGAGAAAGTACTTGTCGTTGAACAGTTCTTGGAACTTCTCCCAAGACATTTTGAGTACAGCGGGCTGAGTACGTTTTACTGATTTCCACCAGTAATCTGCCTCTCCTCTTAATATGAAGGTGGCAAAGGGAACCTTTTTCTATTCAGAACATCCCAAGACATCAAATATCTTAGTGATCTGCTTTATCCACGTCTTTGCCTTGAGTGTTTCTGGCTTTCCCAAAAACTTCAGTGGTCCCAGCTCCTTGAACTGCTTAGTAGTGACCATCCGAGAGTTGCCAGTGTTTCCACTTATATTTTGAACAGGAGTATCTCTCACCTGATGTTGCATGAATTGCATAAAGCCTCTAAATATCCCATCGTTCATCATCTGGTCGGTGTTGTTGTTTACTTGAGGATTATTGCCTTACTGATGCACATTATCCTGGGTATTGATCATCGATGACTCAACGATCTCATATGCTCCATTGCTTAACTCGACATTTTCAGATGCCATTTTCAAACACTGCCACAAAACAAGGGTTAATTGACATGCCATATATTATCCCTATACTCTGACCAACTAATTAAATAACAAATAAACTTAGGTAGGTCATACTAGCGAAGGAATTACCCGTCTCTCCCCTCCTAGTTCTAGTCTCACATCTCAGCCAGGGATCATATCCCTAAGCTTTGATACCAACTGTGACGCCTCGAAAATAGGTATACATAACTCATTCTGAGTCACCAAATACATGGTACAAAATACAAATAAGAACTTAACTATACAACTATCGTGTAACATAAGCTGAGAGTTTTAACACGAATATTGTCTTCTAGACAATATTCAAACTCAAATAGAGTCCTCATTACAATTATTAGCACACTATTTTATAAAATAGTGAGGACTACTACAACCACTTTCTCAGACCGTCACTCAATTCCCCGACTAGTCCCGGCTATGTTCTCATTTCGTGGAGAGAACAATGAAAGCATAAGGGTGAGCTCAATTATCCTAGTAAGAAATATTATGACTAAGATAATACAGAATAAATTATTGTTAGCCTTCAACATGGTTAAACTGATAGAATACAATAAACAACAAGTTTAACTGCAGCGGAACAAGCAATCCATTATAAGAGTCAAGTAGAGCATGATATCAACTATCTTCCATGATTTAAAAAATTTATCATTAATTTTATCGCTGAGACTCTGCTCAATAAATAATCCACATCACTGAATTATCCATGCACTACAGGCCAAAGATATTCGTGTTATCACCAATGGTCATGATCATGCCAACAACTGTCCATCAATAAACTACGGGCCAATAAGGACTTTTACCACATCATTTGTAACATTAAAGGTCATGATTATACTGATACATAGTCATAATCATACCAATCAACAGTCCATCTATGCACTACGGGCCAAAGATGACTTTCACCACAATATAAGCATGAGGATGATGACAATGATATAAGAATTCAATTAAATGAGTGCAAGGATAAATTTTAAAGATTTATAATTCAATTTATCCATAATTCAATAATGTCCAAATTGTCAACAGGATACTACTTTGTGGAGTAAAATTCAAGAATAATATTTTATCAAAATAATTTGACAGAAAAGACTTAATAAATCTTTTTTCATGAATAGTACCCCTATCTGAATATAGTACCCGTGAATAATAGTACTTACTGAATAAGACCGGACCACTACCTTTTCGAAGTTTCCTTACCACCTCACACTGTGAATAGTACCCCCTCATTGCATAGACACTAAAAGATTAACATTTATCAAGATTATTTAGAATAATATTTCGTGAAAAGATACTAGATGAAGCTCAAATTTCAAGGATATTCTACTAATTTCACAGGCAGTATGTAATTGAATCCCATAAGCAATAATAAGAATCCCAAAAAATCTTATCCAAATTATGAGGGGAAAGTTTATCATGGTAGTTGCTTGGAGGCGAACCCAAGAGTTGTTCTTTATAAGAGTAGAATTCATTTAACCATGAACCATAGGTGGTATCCCGCCCATTGCCAAACGAATAATACTACTTTCACATTGAATAGTACCCAGTGAATATAGTAGTTTGAGAATAGTACCGAATTCACCCATGAATAGTACCCGGCATGAAAAAAGATTAACATTTATCAAGATTATTTAGAATAATATTTTAAACCATGAAAAGATTGAAGCTCAAATTTCAAAGATATTTCTACTAATATATAAACAAAAAGAATATCCCTAATATTACATTATGGAAAAAAATATTATTTCTTCTGAATATTGAACAAAAATAATATCCTTTACATTAAAAAGTAGGGTGGGGATATTCTTAAAGAAAATTTATACTATTTTCTACGCTCAAGACTTCCTTAAACTCTAAAGAAATACGCTCAATATATTATAGAAGAAGAATTCTTTGATTCTGGTGTAATTTTCAATTCTAAACTAAGCCTCCTATTTAAATTAGAATGGCAGGGCATTATTTGGACACACGGTAGATAAGGTTCACGGGCGAATTCACGGGCGCATAACGAAATTTTTTGATTTTACTATGCAAACACTATGCATAATAAAATATAATATATATTCTATTTTTCATAAAAAAATAAAACTTGTAATATATATATATATATATATATATATATATATATATATATATATATATATACATACATACTAACATACATTAAACTTTCTACAGATTATTTTGAAAAATGGGTAAGCATGGAGGTCTATATAATAAGCCAAATTTGCAACAAACACTTCATAAAAATCCCTTCTATTTATCTCGACTCACTTGTCTTTACAAAAACACATTTTTAATAACATTCATGATTAACATTATAACTCACAATATTAACAACCAGATCATTCCCAGGAAAGAGGGGCTTTCCGATAAGGATTTCTCCTAATTGTCACGCAATTAGGTTACCAAACCCCTTTCCTCAACAGAACTTTCTAGACATTGTCAATAATGCAAATTATAATATAAATAACTTCGTTGTCTCAATTATTGTTTTAATAATATAAAATATTGTGACAATAATTGAATCAATAACGTGAGATACTATGCAGCAATTACTGTGGCAATAATTGAATAAAACTTAGTGACTTCTCACGTAAGTCAAAGATACTATACAATACCGTGTAATACTATGCAACCACACATATTACTGTACTTTTATCACCGGGTATTTCAATAGTTAATGGTAAAACTCGCGTCGTTATTTTTATAAAAAGTTATTTCTGTCATTTTCTAACTCCGACAATAATTCCATTGTAGGGGACACCAATGATTGTGCCGTCGTACGAATATTCCCTGATAAAACGAATATTCCCCGACCAAACAAATATTTTATGACAACTTGCTTACTTTGCAAAATTTGAAAATATTACTCAAAACTATAAAATTATATTAAATCCACACCATATTACTCAAAATGATATTTAGAGGAAATTAAATTTTTATTCATAAAAGTTGTGGTCTTACACTATTTGTCAGTGTTGGATCAAAAATAGCGCGTATTCTGCTTTATAATTTGTTGGGTTAATAGAAAAGTATATGTAGTGAAACTATAATTTAAAAAATAAGTCGACCTGGATTCGACCCATAACCATTTAAATCTAAACCACATAACCCATATTAAATATAGGTAATATGGTTTTAGTTCTTGACCCATAACTATTTTATGTAACCCAAAACCAATCCAAACCTATTTTTTGCCAAGTCTAATTCTAAACGATACTTTTTCACAGTTCAAAATAATATAATCTCATTGCATAGTTCAAAATAAATACTTGATCTGAAGTTTTGAAATAACGAACATAACATTTTAATTTAAATGGAAGCAGTAAATAAAACATAACAAATTTTGAAATCATACATTTAGGCATTCGAGTAATTGATGAGTGGGTTTCATACCTACAAATCGGGTTCCTATTTGGACTTAAACAGTAACTAATTTGTCTATTTTAGTATCATTTTCTATGTTTTGTATGTGTTTTTGTGTAGGGTCATTACATGATAGCTAAGGTAGTATGGTGGTGATATGTCGAGAAAGGGCGGCAATGTAGCAGAAAACTGCAGAGTACAGCATAGTACCCCACCGGGGTGAGGGTACGCGGATCAGAATAAGAGTTTTATTGCTATTCTAATACAATTGTGGCATGGATGGAATGACTTTGGATTAAATTGGGACTAGTTGGAGGACGTAATTAGCTAGTATTACAGAGACTTAAGACATTCTATTCTAACACTTAACCAATCAATCAATCAAGAATAACTTGGATGCCCTAATTTGAGAAGATCTTGGAGGAACGGAGTAAAAGGAGCAAGGAGCACGAAGATTGCATAATTGAGTGAGGAGAAGGGTGGTTCTATAACTATTCTTGTTCTTTTATTTCAGTTTCTATAATTGGGATGTTCTTTTGTTTAATCTATTCGGTGTTTAATTCATTCATTATGAACTAATTCATCTTATTAGGCTTAAAATGGATCTTTAAGTGTAATAAAGATTATCATGCTTTGATTTCAATTCAATTAACCTATTTTTTAGTTCATCTATTATGATTTATGCATAAGTTATGAATTTCTTGATCACCAATTCTATGTGGACTTGTACGGATTTGAGAGATGAGATATGAGTCTAGACTTAGTCATAATAGCATATGTTTATGATTTCTGCGTTTTGATGGAATTCATGATATATGTTTAGGATAGAGATATACCTAACATCTCATGTAATCGTGTAAGAACTTGGGATTTAAACCTTTTTTAATTTTAATTCGCATAGAGATATAGTGAATTAGTTAATCAGGGTATTTGGCTTAATTCTATCAATTATGGATTTAAGTTGATATGGTTTTAATGCATTGAGAGATGGCTAATTCTACTTTTGTGTTCTTGATTAATGAACTGAAATAGTTAATTGGATTAAAAAGAAGTATGATAATCTGAGTGAAGCTTAAAGTGAAGTTGTAGGCTTAATTCTCCATTATCTGAGTAAAATTTATGGTGTTTAGTTGACTTGATTTGATTTGATTTCTAGTTTATTAGTTTTTCATTATTTTAATAATTAATTCAATTAGTTTAATAAAATTGAGATAATATAAAGCTGGTAATTGTTAGATTAAAATTGATACTTGTCTCTGTGGGAACGATACTTGACTTATCATTATATTACTTGTTGATCATGTATACTAGCGTGTCATGCTTAATTAGATTACACCCAACAAGTTTTGGCGCCGTTGTCGGGGACAAGTTATTGATTTTATTACTTTCAATATCAATTTAATTAGATCAGTTTTAGTTAAACATTTTTTTCTTTTTCTTTTTATTATTTCTTGTTTCAGGTTCTCTTACTTAGTGCATGCAAATTCGGTCAAAGAAACCAGATTTGCTTCCTTACGAGGACAACATCGAAAGAAGGCTTCAGAGACTTAGTAAGTGGATTAAGGAAACTCGAGAGAATTTTGTTAAGCAATAAAGTATGGCTACAGAGGATCAGAAAGCACTTAGGGATTATGCTACTCCCAAGGTTACTAAAATTCAGTCAAGCATTACCAGGCTTGTGATAGCTGCTAATCATTTTGAGATCAAGCTTGGGACGATTCAGATGATACAAAATTCAGTAAAGTTTGGGGGATTGGATAATGATGACCTAAATGAGCATTTGGTTAGCTTTTTGGAGATTTCTGATACCTTCAAGTACAATGGGATATCTGATGATGTAGTTAGGCTACGCTTGTTTCTGTTTACATTGCGAGACAAGTCGAAGAGCTGGCTACATTCACTATCGCCAGGGTCAATCACTACTTGGGATGACCTAGCTCAGATATTTTTAGATAAATTTTTCCCACCAGCGAAAACTTCAAAGATGGGGAATGAGATTACAACTTTTGAACAGCTGCTGAGGGAGTCTCTGTATGAAGATTGGGAAAGGTATAAGGAATTGCTAAGGAAGTGTCCGCATCATGGATTACCCAAGTGGTTGCAGATGAACACCTTTTACAATGGGCTGAATGGTAATCTCCATACTAGTATAGATGCAGCTTCGGGAGGAGCTTTTATAGCTAAAAGATTTGAAAAAGTGTATGACTTATTGAGATAATGGCAGCTAATAACTACCAGTGGCCTACTGCAAGAATAACAAAACCCTAAGGCAACTGGGGTGTTAGAGGTAGATGGAGTGACAACTCTAGCAGCTCAAATTTCAGCGCTATCAAAGAAGATGGGTGGCCTCACGGGTGCACATGTTCAACAGGTGGCGTTTGTGTGTGAATTCTGTGCGGGGGAACATCTAACATAGCAGTGTTCTATCAGACTAGCCGCAGTTCAGTTTGTAGGAAGCTATAACAAAATACCTCTGAATCCATATCAAAATACCTACAACCCGGGGGCAAGAAACCATCTAAACTTTTCTTGGAGTAACAACCAAAATCAGCAAGCTCCACAACCATCTTATCCCCCCGGTTTCCAAAATTAGCATCAACAATCAACTCCACATCAAGAGAAAAAGTTAGATTTGGAAGAGTTGTTGAAATATATATTCGGTAATGAGGCAGCTATTAAAACACAAGCGGCGACGATTAAGAACTTGGAAAATCAGATGGGTCAGCTTGCGTTAGCATTGAATAACAGGCCTTAAGGGACTTTACTGAGTGACACTAAGAAGAATCCAAGGGGGGATCATGAACAATGACAAGCAATCACATTAAGAAGTGGAAAACATCTTGAAGGACAAAGTGTAGAAAATTTGCCAAAGAAAGAAGTGAAAGAAAGTGAAGAAAAGTTGGTTGAAGAGAAATAGGGTGAAGACAGGCAAGTGGACAAGAATCAGGCAAATGTTGAGCCAGTTGTCTATCCACCACCATTTTAGCAGAGAGTTCAAAAGCAGAAGTTGGATAAACAGTTTTCAAAATTTTTGGAAATCTTCAAGAAATTGCAGATCAATATTCCATTCGCAAAAACCGTAAATCAGATGCCGAGCTATACAAAGTTTATAAAGGTTATTTTGTCGAGGAAGAAGAAGTTGGAAGATTATGAGACTGTTGCATTGACGGAGGAATGTAATACGGTATTGCAGAGGAAGTTGCCTCCGAAGTTGAAGGATCCGAGGAGTTTTACCATTCCTTGCACAATTGGGAACATGACCTTCAATAAATGTTTGTGTGATTTGGGTGAGAGTATGAACCTCATGCCATTATCCGTGTATACTCAGTTGGGTTTCACTGAAACCTATAAACATCTCACTGTAATTGGCAAATAGATCGGATACTTATCCGAGAGGGACTGTTGAGGATATACTAGTTAAGGTGGATAAGTTTATATTTCCAGCAGATTTCATCATTCTAGATTATGAAGAGGACAAAACATCCCGATTATCTTAGGGAGGCCATTCTTGGCTACCGGGAGGACTCTCATTGATGTTCAGAAATAGGAGTTAACAATGAGAGTGCAAGACCAAGAAGTGAAATTCAATGTGTTAAAAGCCATGAGATTCCCTATAAATGAGGAATAGTGTTTCAGAATGGATGTGATTGACAAAATGGTTAATGAAGACTTTATTAAAGGTTTGGACAGGGATCCGTTGGAAAACACTTTGCTGGGAGATGCCAACTTAGATGATCTGAAATTTGAAGATTATTTGCATATGTTGGATGCATTACCTAGAGTGAGTAGATTCAAGGTGCCATTCGAGCCATTACATACAGAAGAGAAAGCATCGGCACAGATGAAACCCTCACTTGGGGAACCACCCACTCTTGAGCTAAAGTCTCTTTTTAAACACCTCAGGTATGCATTTTTGGATAATTCTAATACTTTACATGTTATTATTGCATCTGCACTTAACGATTTATAGGAAAGTAAGTTGCTGAGGGTTCTTCAAGAGTACAAGTCTGCAATAGGATGGACAATTGCTGACATCAAGGGAATAAGCCCTTCTTTCTGTATACACAAGATACTGTTGGAAGAGGATGCAAAGCCAATAGTGGAACATCAAAGAAGGCTCAATCCAATCATGAAAGAAGTGGTGAAGAAAGAGATTCTGAAATGGTTGGATGCTGGGATAATCTACCCTAACTCAGATAGTTCATGGGTGAGCCCAGTTCAATGTGTCTCAAAGAAGGGTGGAATGACAGTTGTGACTAACGATGACAATGAATTGATACCGACAAGGACAGTGATCGACTGGAGGGTATGCATGGATTACAGTAAGCTCAATAAGGTAACCCGGAAGTCCACTTTCCTCTACCTTTTATCGATTAGATGTTAGACCGTTTGGTTGGGCATGAGTATTATTGCCTATTAGACGGATTTTCGGGTTATAACCATATCATCATTGCTCCTGAAGATTAAGAGAAGACTACATTCAATTGTCCATATGGCACCTTTACTTTCAGGAGGATGTCATTCGGGTTGTATAATGCACCAGCAACCTTCCAGAGATGTATGATGGTTATATTTTCAGATATGGTGGAGTTCAATGTTGAAGTTTTCATGGAAGACTTTCCAGTTTATAGGAATACTTTTGATAGTTATCTTGATAATTTGGTTATGGTATTGAAACGCTGCATGGAAATCAATCTCGTGCTAAACTGAGAAAAATGCCATTTCATGGTCGAAGAAGGAATCATCCTCAGGCACAAAGTCTCTGCAAAAAACAACACACAACCATAGACATAGCACCTCAGAGATATTAGGTATATGTTACAACTTACAGGATTCGATTCCGATATCCGGAGGCTGAGTTATCAGCCCTTGTTGCCTAACTTGTAAAATTAAAGAAAACTTAGAAAAATAGTCGAAAAAGAGACCGAAACCCGCCTCGGGCGTCGAAATGACACGCAACCATAAACATAGCATCTCATAGATATTAGGCATATGTTACAGCTTATGGGACTCAATTTCGATATCCGGAGGCTGAGTTATCAGCCTTTGTTGCCTAACTTGTAACAATTAAAGAAAACTTAGAAAAATAATCAAAAAAGAGACCAATTTTCAAGGCCAAGAAGACACCGCAAAGACTCTCCCCTACTCACGAAGTCGCCACGAAGATATAGACCACCAAATGCGACTCGACCCGACCAGAAGAAGGGGCCATAGTATCCATACACCAGCAACCCAAGCAAACAACTAGTGTGGACCACCAGCATCAGAGCCCTAGCTGCCACATCTGTAGAGTAATAGCCAAGACCTACCAGCAGCAACCAGTAGTGCGACACAGTCAAAGACCTACTAGCAGCAACCATAGCAATCAAAACAAGAATCTATAACAGAAACCATATCATGTCAACAGAAAATGATAAATGTTATAGAACTAAATGATTGTAGCATGATTTCTCCTTGATTCTTTGAAATCTGCTATAAAAATGAAGTTTACATTTCAGTATGTTCATAATATCTAGCACTATGGTCCTGACAGAGGAAGCTTTATGTCTGCTGCCTGTTATTCTATTGCTGCTGTGTTAGGGAGCTGCTGGTGATCTGTTGCTATAGTGGTTCTGTTGGGTTACTGCTGTGTTGGAGATGCTTTTGCTGCTGCTTGTGGGGAATTGGATGTTTGGGGCTTATGCTCCGTTGGTTTCTGTTGCACCGTCTGCAATAAGTGTTACTGTTTGGCCCCATTTTGGTGATGTTTTGTGGCACTGCTTCAGGTTGGTCTAGAGAGGGTTCGGGTGTTTTGGCTCGACAGTTGTGGTTCGCTGCTGGTTGCTGGGTTTGCCTGGGCTGTTGGTCTGGTCCTTTCTCATTTTGTGGGTTTGCTTGGGCATTACTGGTCTGGCATATTTGGGCTAGATGTCCTCTATTACTACATTCTCTGCTATAGTTATTGGGCTGCTGGGGTTACTTGGTTGATGCCGAGCTGAGCATTTTTGCTGCTATATTCTGCTTGGTTTGGGCTTGGTTTTGGATCGGGCTGGCTGCTTTGTTCTAGTTTGTTTGATCTGGTTTACTACTTTTTGAAGTTGATCCCCTTGGTTCCTCTTCCTTGGGCCTTTGGACTGTTTTCTTATGTAACGTGATAGTTGCTTATTGTAATAGATTGTGGGGTGTAGGGCCGAAATCTATTATAGTCATGACATCATAGGGCTTGTCCTATTATGTCTATGCTATATTCTGATTGGTTTTACCCATGTATTTTGTACTTTCCTTTTATTTTAATACAACTTAAATTTAGCAAAAAAAAAAAGAGACCAAAATCTGCCTCGGGCAGCGAAACAACACGCAACCATAGACATAGCACCTCATAGATATTAGACATGCATTACAACTTATGGGACTCGATTCCGATATCTGGAGGTCAAGTTATCAGCCTGTTTGCCTAACTTGTAAAAATTAAAGAAAACTTAAAAAATAGTCGAAAAGCAGACCAAAACCCATCTCTAGCTTCAAAATAACACGCAACCATAGACATAGCACCTCATAGATATTAGGCACGAGTTAAAACTTACGGGACTCGATTCTGTTATCCGGAGGCCGAGTTATCAGCCCGTTTGCCTAACTTGTGAAAATTAAAGAAAACTTAGAAAAATAGTCGAAAAAGAGACCAAAACCCGCCTCGGGCGTCGAAACAACACACAACCATACACATAACACCTCATAGATATTAGGCACATGTTAAAACTTATGGGACTCGATTCTGATATCTGGAGGCCGAGTTATCAACACATGTTGCCTAACTTGTAAAAACTAATGAAAACTTAGAAAAATAGTCAAAAGTGAGAGCAAAACCCGCCTTGGGCGTCGAAATGACACGTAAAAATAAGCATAGTACCTCATAGATATTAACAACTTACGGGACTCAATTTCGATATCCGGAGGCCGAGTAATCAACATTTGTTGCTTAACTTGTAAAAAAACATAGAAAAATAGTCGAAAAAAAAAGCAAAACTCGTCTCGAGCGTCAAAACGACAGACAACCATAGACATAGCACCTCATAGATATTAGGCCATGCTAAAACTTACGGGACTTGATTCCGATATTCGGAGGTTGACTTATTAGCCCTTGTTACCTAACTTGTAAAATTAAAGAAAACTTAGAAAAATAGTCAAAAAAAGAGACCAAAAGCTGCCTCGGGCGTCGAAATGACACACAACCATAAATATAGCACCTCGTAGATGTTAGACACCTGTTACAGCTTACAGGACTCGATTCTAATATTTGAAGGCCGAGTTATCAGCCCTTGTTGCCTAACTTGTTAAAATTAAAGAAAACTTAAAAAATAGTCAACAAAGAGATACCAAAACCCGCCTCGGGCATCGAAATGACACGCAACCATAGACATAACACCTATAGATATTCAAAACGCGTTACAACTTAAGGGACTCAATTCCAATATTCGGAGGTCGAGTTATCAACCTGTTTGCCTAACTTATAAAAATTAAAGAAAACTTAGAAAAATAGTCAAAAAAAAGACCAAAACCCATCTTAGGCTTCAAAATAACACGTAACTATAGACATAGCACCTCATAGATATTAGGCATGCGTTAAAACTTACGGGACTCGATTCTGATATCCGTAGGCCGAGTTATCAGCCCGTTTACCTAACTTGTAAAAATTAAAGAAAACTTAAAAAAATAGTCAAAAAGAGACTAAACCTCGTCTCAGGCGTCGAAATGACACGCAGCCATAAACATAGTACCTTATAGATATTAGGCATGTATTAAAAGTTACGAGACTCGATTCTGATATCCGGAGGCCGAGTTATCAACACTTGTTGCCTAACTTGTAAAAATTAAAGAAAACTTAGAAAAATAGTCGAAAGAGAGACCAAAACCCGCCTCGAGCGTCGAAACGACACGTAACCATAGATATAACACCTCATAGATATTAGGCACACATTACAGTTTATGGGACTCGATTCCAAAATTCAGAGGCCAAATTATCAGCCATTTGTTGCCTAACTTATGAACATTAAAGAAAACTTAGAAAAATAGTCAAAAAATAGAACAAAACTAGCCTCGGGCATCAAAACAACACACAACCATAGACATAGCACCTCATAGATATTAGGCACACATTACAACTTACAGAACTCGATTCCGATATCCGTAGACTGAGTTATCAGTCCGTTAGCCTTACTTGTAAAAATTAAAGAAAACTTAGAAAAATAGTTAAAAAAGAGACTAAACCCCGCCACGGACGTCGAAATGACACGCAACCATAGACATAGTACCTCATAGATATTAGGCACGCGTTATAACTTACGGGACTCGATTCCGATATCCGGAGGCCGAGTTATGAACACTTGTTGCCTAACTTGTAAAAATTAAAGAAAATTTAGAAAAATAGTCGAAAAATAGACCAAACTCGCGCCGGGCATCAAAATAACACGCAACCATAGACATAGCACCTTATAGATATTAGGCATGAGTTACAACTTATGGGACTTGATTCCAATATCCGGAGGCCGAGTTATCAGCCCTTGTTGCCTAACTTGTAAAAATTAAGAAAACATAAAAAAATAGTTGAAAAAGAGACCAAAACTCGCCTCAGGAGTCAAAACGATATGCAACCATAGACATAGCACCTCATAGATATTAGGCACACATTATAAATTACGGGACTCGATTCCGATATCCGGAGGCCGAGTTATCAGCTCGTTTGCCTAACTTAAATAACATGAAGAATATAAACTAAAATTATGTAAATATGATCTCTTTTGTACTTTGTTATTACTATTTTAATTTTGTAGGGTTTTGTTGATGAGCCTCGTGGGGGTGGAGGCTATAGCGTAGGCGATGATCGTGGAGGAGATGGTGAGGTTTTGCCACTATCATACAAGATGTCTAATGACATACAACCTCGTGTTATCATAAGACAGGGTTGTGCACATCCACTTGCTGAGTATATCTACGAGAACTACCTATATAATCTTGGAGTTTGTTTGAAATATGATTCTCAATTGGAGACAATGGAGATAATTATAAGTCAAGAGAAGACTCACCATTGGAAAGAATATGATAGTAATCTTCTCGTTTTTCTTTGGGGTCTATTGGGTCAACCAAGGATAATTCTGTGGGAATATGATATCTATCATAACCTAGACGCATGGCCTCCCATGTACAAAGGTTTTCTTGAGCATTTCCCAAAGATTTTAAATTCTAAAAATAGTTATTGACTGTACCTTTATGTAATGTATCAGTGTGAGGTGCTGACACAAGTTGGTGTCCAGAGTCACAGTTGGTATTTAAACTCACAGTATATGTGTTGTCGTATTTTGCACGATAATTGTAATAATAAAGTTGTAGTTGTTTTCTGTACCATGTATTTGGTGACTCAGAATAGGTTGGATGGATTGGACCTATTTTGGGGGCATCACAGGAGAGACGAGGAATTCCTTCGCTAGTATGACCTACCTAAGTTTATTTGGTATTTAATTGGTCGGTCAGAGTATAGGGATAATATGTGACATGTTAATTAACCCTTGTTTTGTGACAGTGTTTGAGAATGGCATCTGAAAATATTGAGATAAGCAATGAAGCACATAAGACCGTTGAGTCACCAACGATTAATACCTAGGATAATGTGCAACAGGAAGACAATAATCCTCAGGTAAATAACAACACCGATCAAATGATGAACGATGGGATGTTCAGAGGCTTTATGCAATTCATGCAACATCAGGTAAGAGAGACTCCTGTTCAAAATATAGGTGGAAATAATGGCAACCCACGCCTGGTCACTGCTAAGCAGTTCAAGGAGCTGGGACCGCCGGAGTTTTTGGAAAAGCCAGAACCACTTAAGGTAGAGACGTGGTTAAAGTAGATCACCAAGATATTTGATATCTTGGGATGCTCCGAGGAGCAAAAGGTTCCCCTTGCCACCTTTATGTTGCATGAAGAAGCAGATTAGTGGTGGGAATCTGTAAAACGTACCCAGCCTGACACACTCAAGATGTCTTGGGAGAAGTTCCAAGAGCTGTTTAACGACAAGTACTTTCCCAAAAGTATTCGTCACATGAAGGAGGTGGAGTTTATCAAGTTGGAACAAAATAATATGACTGTGTCGCAATACGAGGCTAAATTTGTGGAGTTATCCCAGTTTGCATCCCATTTGGTCTTTAATGAGGAGCGAATGACGTGAATGTTTCTAAGAGGTTTAAAACCCGATATACGTCAATACCTCATTTCTCACAAACTTTGTTTATATTCAGATGTTGTGAATAGGGCTCAGTTATTAGAGCGCGACAATGAGTCAGCACAACCAAAAGGCAACGACCAACAACACGATAATAATCATACCGGTGGCAACGGCCATTAGAACAATGATAACCATCGTGGGGGAAATTATCATGCCAAGAATGGTAACCACTTCGGTGGTAATCTAGCCAAGATAATAGGAGTGGAAATTTCAAGAAGAGAAGGTTCAACAACGATGGAAAGACAGCAGTACCAACACCCATTTTCAAGGAAGGAGAACGACCACCAATTATATGCTTCAAATGCGGAGGGGAGAGACATATCAGTCCAAGTCGCATCGATGCATCAAAGCATGTTACAATTGTGGAAAAGAAGGTCATCTAGCCCGATTTTATCGTGCACCAAAGTCAAGTCCAGCTGGGACGGTGGCACCAAAGGCGGATACGGACAAAACAAAGTCGGTGGTTTCAAGAAGAGCATTTTTCGTGACTTCTCAAAAAATGAGTAACCCAAACAAAGTTAGCACGGGTTAGTTAATTATAAATTCTTGCGAAGTCTATACCTTATTAGATACCGGTTCTACCCATTATTTTATCTCTCTTGCTTGCGCTCAACATTTAAATTTGACCCTAGAGAAGTTAGACTTTGACTTATTGGTTGAAACTTCGTTAGTAGAAACCTTTGTTACCTCCGCTATTTATAAGTCTTGTTTGATTCAAATCGATACCCTCACGTTACCTGTCGATCTTATCTCTTTGAAAATGCTGGCCTTTGATGCGATTTTAGGAATCGATTGGTTAACTACTCATCAAGCTTTTCGTAAGGTTGTTAGCTTTCATATTCCTAACCAACCTATTATGCAAATTCAAGCAACCAAACCACAAAAGTCAATCATTGTCATATCAAGCCATAAGTAAAGAGCCCCGAGCCTTTCGCTGGTGACTTCCTTGTGTGGAATGCACCGAAGTCGAACTTTTCGTAGGGGACGTTGTGAATAACGGTGGCAAGTTGATAGGTATTAATGTGACGTGCTATCCAAGTCTTGGATAAGAGTCACAATTTTGAATGACATTTCTATTGTTAATAAATTTCCTGACGTTTTCTCTGAAGACTTCTTAGCCTAACCCTAGAGCATGAAATCAAATTTTGTATTGACCCCAGTACAAAACCCTTAAATATTTCTTCAACCAAAACGAACGTATAATATGCCAAAGACGTTGGCTCGAGCTATTGAAGATTACGACTATACCATTCAATATTATCGTGGAAGAGCGAACATGGTAGCTGATGCGTTGAGTAGAAGATCGTATGCGTTTACGAGTGCGATGTTGTTAACACAAAAACTCATTTCGTATAACTTACAAATGATGAAGATAGAGTTAAAGACTCTAGAGACCCACGTGAAGATAACGAATATATGAGTAGAATCGACTTAATCGATAAAGTTAAAGCCGCTCAAGCTACACACCCGAAGCTGATGAATGTGAAGAAGAAGGTTCAAGAGGGCGTTATTCTAGAAGCAAGAATCGATGAATAAAGGAAATCTCAACCCTCGATTTAATTGGCCCATTTGAAATCCTCGATCGAGTAGGAATTGTGGCTTATAGACTCGTTTTACCGCCAAGAATGTCGCGTGTTCATAATGTTTTTCATGTATCAATGTTATGTAAATATGTGGATGACTCGAACCACATTATTGAATTAGAATTAGATGAGATAGCAGAAGATTTAACGTATGAGGAGATACGTGTTAAAATCTTGGATAAGAAGGATCGTATTCAACACTCAAAGGTTATACCTCAAGAGTTAGAATCTGAAATGATGTCAAGGTATCCTCATCTCTTCGGCATACCACGTACGTAAATTTCGAGGGCGAAATTTCATAAGGAAGGGAGATTGCGAGACCCCAAATTTTTTGAATAAAGATTTAAATTTCTCGAAATATTTTTTTGAATATTATGGTGTGGATTTGATATAATGTTATAGTTATGGGTAATATTTGAAAATTTTGCAAAGTATGTAAGTTGTTATATAATATTTGATTGGTCGGAGAATATTCTTTCTGTCGGGGAATATCCGTACAATGGCACAATCATTGGTGGACCCCACAACGGAAGTATTGTCGTAGTTAGAAAATGACAGAATTATCTTTTTATAAAAATAACGGCGAAAGTGTTATCGTTAAAACTATTGAACTACCCGGGTAGTAAAAGTACAAAGAATGTCTGCGTGGTTGCATAAGAACACACCGGTATTGATTATTGATGCTTACGTAAGAAGTCACTCGGTTATACTCAATTATTACTACGATAATTCTTTGCATCATATCTCGCTATATTATTAATTCAATTATTGTCACAATATCATCCGCATAATATATATTATTAAATCAATAATTGAGACAGCAGAATTATTCATATTATTATTTGCAATATTGACAATGCTAGAAGTTCTGTCAAGGAGAGGTTTGCTCACCTAATTGCGCGCCAATAAGGAGAAATCCTTATCGAAAAGCCCCCTCTTTCCTGGGAATGACCTGGTTGTTAAATATTGTGAATTATAATATTAATGATGAATAAGTTCGTGTTGATTAAAGATGAAATTGATAGTTCCATTGTGTTGGAATTATTAGTGTTAGTGAAGATCGACATTTATTTCGATAATAATTGATGTCTGGAGGTTATATTGACCAATCGAGTAATTAACCGGATAAATGAGCAATTAATTGCTATTAATTCACATGATTATAACTATTTGTTCACATGTGTGTACTATTGATTCACATTCTTGTACTATTAGGGGAGGTGGTGCAAGATTTATAATACTTGCATGACTAAGTTAAAAATGAAGGCATAGATGGAGGTACTATACTGTAATTCGTATTTTCACATGATTATAACTATTGATTCACATGATTTACTATTAGGGGAGGTAGTGCAAGTTTGATAATAGTTGCAGGACTAAATTAAAAGTGAAGGAAAAGAGGAAGGTATTATACTGTAATATTTTGAGCCCTAAAACGTGCAATTATCAAAACTATATTTTCCTAGAAATAGAAGCTCATTCTTCCTTCATTTTTCACCAATTCACTAAAGCTATAAAGCAATTATTATAGAGAGAAATTATAGAGAGAAAGAAGAAGAAAGTCTCGCTACCTCACTATTCCAAAGATCCGATCTTCTTTTGAGGTAAGGGGTATTATTTCTTTCGTATTCATGAAGAGAGCTTCTTTTATTCCATTCTTTATTATTATGTTGGAATAACCTATCTATGCGAAGTACCGTATACATGGTAAAATTCTTCTGTTATTCTATTCTTTATTATTATGTTGGAATAACTTGTCTATGCGAAATACCGCATACATGGTGAAATTCTTCTGTTATTCCGTTCTTTATTATTCTGTTAGAATATCCTATCTATGCGGATTATGCATTACCTGGTTCCATTCTTTATTATTCTGTTGGAATATCTTGTCTGTACGTATTACGCATGACCTGGTTCTATTATTTATTATTACATTGGAAATAACTCATGCATGCATGCGGCATCGCATGCTTTGGTGAATTCTTTTGTTATTCCATTCTTTATTATTCGTGGGAATAACTTTTATCTTCATGCGGTCTATCGCATGTCCGGTGAATTCTTTTGTTATTCCATTCTTTATTATTATTACATTGGAATAACTTTTCTACGCGACTACCACATGCATGGTGAATGACCTTTCGTATTCATTCTTTATTAAATTGTGGAAATGATCATCTTGACGGATTACCGCATAAGCGGATGAAAATCCATTCAGATTTTCAGATATTCTATTATACTCGTATGAGATATCATTTCTTTTGTACTCGCCATGAAATATCATTTTATTTGGTATTTTATTTACGAGTTACTATTCATGGGTTACTTATTCACCCTGCATTATTTCACTCTAGTATTATTCACTCGAGTATTCGGGGCACTTTTAGTGTGTCGTAGTACTATTCACGAAGTTATCGTTCACGGAGTTACTATTCTACCGAATATTATTCATTCGGTATTTGGGGTACTTTTCATGTCGGGGTACTATTCACGAGGTACTATTCTCAAGTACTATTCACGGGTACTATTTACCTAAAAATATATTTCTTTTCTCATCCAAATTATCTTTGGTACATGAATATTATTCTTGAATTTTACTCTACAAAGCGAAGATCATGTTGACAATTTGGGCGTTATTGATTTCTGGATAAATTAAATTATAAATCTTTAAAATTTATCCTTGAACTTGTTTTATTGAATTATTATGTCATTGTCAGCATCCTCATGCTTATATTGTGATGAAAGTCATCTTTGGCTTACATGTAGAGATGGACTTTGTATGATTATGACCGAGGATTATTCTTGTATAATCATGGCCATCGTAATATGATGAATGATGATGGTGAAAAGTCCTCATCGGCACGTAGTTCATTGATGAACAGTTGTTGGTATGATTATGACCAGGGATTATTTGGTATAATCATGACCATTGATGATTACATGAATATCCTTGGTCGTGGTGCAGAGATGATTTGATTTTATTTATTAAAATCGAGTCTCAAATATAAAGTTGATGAAAAACTTTTTAAATCATAGAAGATAGTAGATTTTATGCTCTACTTGACTCTTTCTAATGGATTGCTTATTCCATTGCAATTGTTGATCTAAAACTTGTTGTCTATTGTATTCTATTAGTTGTTATCTTCGTTGAAGGCTAAGGATAATTTATTACGCATTATCTTAGTCGTAATATTTCTTCTTGGGCTAGTTGAGCTCACCTTTCTTTCATTGTTCTCTTGAGAAATGAGAATATATATCAGATGAGTCGGGGAATGGAGTGATGGTCCAGGATAAGTTGCTTTAGTAGTCCTCACTATTCTACGGAATAATGTGATAATAATTGTAATGAGGACACCATTGAGTGTGGATATTGTCTAGATGACAATATTCTTGTTTAAACTCTCAGTTATGTTTTGTCGTATTATACACGACAATTGTATAATTAAGTTTGTATTTGATTTATGTACCATGTATCTGGCGACCCAAGATGGGTGATGTATACCTGTTTTGGGGGCGTCACAACCTTGGTATGGACAGAATCATCAGCATGGGGCATAATCGTTAGCAGGGGCAAAATCAGGGTCGTTATCCGGGACCAGCTGGTGGGGGTAACCCAAATCTCATTCTGATAGCTCCTTGTGCTACTTGTGGGGCTAATCATCCGAGGAGGCAGTGTCACAAACTCACAGGTGCATGCTTCTTGTGTGGACAGATGGGTCATATTGCTAGGAATTATACCGGTCCACGTGGTAATGGTAGAGGTGGTGAAAATGGTGGCAATGGAGGTCAGCATCAGGGTGGTCGAGTGTTTGCCTTGACGTAGGCAGGTGCACCAGGTACTGTTTCTGGCACTCTTTTAGTTAGCAATCGTGAGGCATCTATTTTATTTGATACGGGTTCTACTCATTCCGTTGTTGCTCAGTCTTTTGTTTGGCACCTGGGTGTGCCATCTCAGTCCTTAGATTCTGTTATGTTTATTGCTACCCCAATGGGGACTTCTGTTGTTATTTCTGATTTGTATCGAGGGTGTTCGATCAGTTTTGGGGATAGGATTCGTAGGGCTAATATTCTTCCGATGAGTATGCACGATTTCGATGTCATTCGTGGGATGGACTGGTTGGATAAACACCGTGCCACTATCGATTGTCAGGCGAAGAAGGTTATATTTGGAGATGTGAAGTCTCCAAAATTCGTGTTTCAGGGTTCACAGCCGAGTAGAGGTGAAGTTAATTTCAGCTTTGAAGGCTGGGAAGTTGGTGGCAAAGGGTCGTGAGGGGTATTTGGCGTTTATGAAAGATACCTCTAAGGGTGAGTCGTATTGAGGATGTTCCGATTGTTCGTGACTTTTCCGTTGTGTTTTCTGAGGAGTTGTCAGGGTTGCCACCACAGCGGGAAGTAGAGTTTGCTATTGAGCTTGTTCCTGATACGGAGCCCATCTCTAAGGCGCCAGATGTCGGATGGCACCGCTGAGTTGCATGAGTTGAAGGAACAGTTGCAGGAGCTGTTAGATCGTGGTGTGATTCGCCTGAGTGTTTCGCCATGGGGTGCTCCGGTCTTGTTTGTAAAGAAGAAGGATGGGTCTATGAGGCTGTATATAGACTACAGAGAGTTGAACAAGATCACCATCAGGAATCGGTATCCATTACCAACTTCAAGGGGCAAAGTATTTTTTGAAGTTAGACTTGAGGTCGGGCTATCATCAGTTGAGGGTGAGGGATGTGGATATCCCTAAGACGGCTTTTCGTACTCGATATGGGCATTACGAGTTTCTGGTGATGCCATTCGGGTTAACTAACGCTATGGCGGTGTTTATGGATTTAATGAATCGGGTGTTCAGGGAGTACTTAGACCAATTTGTTATTGTATTTATTGATGACATTTTGGTTTACTCCAAGTCTAAAGAAGAGCATGAGGAGCCTCTTCGCACAATGTTGGGGATTTTGCAGAAAGAGAAGTTGTATGCTAAATTCTCTAAATGTGAGTTCTGGTTCGCATTTTTGGGACATGTTATTTCTGCAGAAGACATTAAGGTGGATCCTACGAAGGTTGAGGTTATCACTAAATGGCCAAGACCTACTACAGTGACAGAGATTAGGAGTTTCTTGGGTTTGGCAGGGTATTATAGGCGGTTTGTGGAAGGGTTTTCCTTGCTTGCCTTACCATTGACTCAGTTGATGAGAAAGGGGACAAAGTTTGTGTGGAATGAGGAGCATGAGAAGAGTTTTGAGGAGTTGAAGAAACGGCTTGTGACAACTCCAATACTTACATTGCCATCAAGGACGAAAGGTTACCAGATTTATAGTGATGCTTCTAAGAAGGGCTTGGGGTGTGTTTAGATGCAACACGGTAAGGTGATTGCTTATGCTTCTAGGCAGCTTAAACCTTACAAGGTGAATTACCCCACACATGATTTGGAGTTGGCAGCGGTGATCTTTGCCCTAAAGATTTGGAGGCATTATTTGTATGGAGAGACTTGTGATATCTTCACCGATCACAAAAGTCTTAAATACATTTTCACTCAGAAGGAGCTCAATATGAGGCAGAGGCGTTGGTTGGAGCTTCTAAAAGACTATGATGCTAGGATTCAGTATCACCCAGGGAAGGAAAATGTGGTTGCAGATGCTCTTAGCCAAAAGAGTTCAGGGAGTGTAGCAGCCCTTATTACACAACCTCGGCTTATTTCGGATATGTAGCGGCTCGAGTTGGAATTGTATGTACGAGGTTCAGATGGGAATTTGGCGGGTATGAGAGTGGAGCCCTCTCTTATCTCGCGGGTCAAAGAAGCTCAAAAGGAAGATGGGGAGTTGTGGAGTATGACGCGGAATCTAGAGGAAGGCAAGCAGCCCGAGTTTCGTATTGATGACCATGGTGTGATTTGGTTGGGTGAGCAGTTGTGTGTACCGTTGGATTAAATCATTCGAGAGGCTGTGTTAGCTGAGGCTTATAATTCGCCATTTTCTATTCATCCAGGTTCTACAAAGATGTATAGGGATTTGAAGAAGAATTTTTGGTGGAATGGGATGAAACGAGACGTGGCTGAATATGTTGGGAAGTGCCTCACTTGTCAATAAGTGAAGATAGAACATCAACGAGCCTAGTGGGTTGCTACAACAGTTAGACATTCCAGTGTGGAAGTGGGAGGATATCACGATGGACTTTGTGACTGGTTTTCCAAAGACTTTCAAGAAGAATGATGCCATTTGGGTAGTGGTGGACCGACTAACCAAATCGGCACATTTTTTGGCTATCCATGAGGGTTACTCGATGAAGGTTTCGAGCGAATTTCTGCTGTATAGCTCAATGGCGCCATGTGGGAAGACTCTCTTAGTAGTAAATGGACCCGACCATCTAGATTTGAGCTTTCCAAGAAATAGTCTCAGTCTGGAATTAAACAATAGTACCGATTGCTTCGGTTCAAACTTTCACTGCAAGATTTTCTAGTCGTGCCATTTGTTAACCTTCTCTTTATACAACTTTGAATTCTCATAGGCTTGTAGTCTGAATTCATCAAGTTCGTTCAATTGAAGTAGCCTCTTTTCACATGTTGTTGTTTGATCGAAGTTGAGCTTCTGAATTGCCCAGTAGGCTTTATGTTGTAACCCCACAGGTAGGTGACACGCTTTCCCGTAAACCAACTGATATGGAGACATCCCAATTGGTGTCTTGTATGTTGTCCTGTAAGCCCATAATGCGTCATACAATTTTAGAGACCAATCTTTTCTATTTGGGTTTACTACCTTCTCTAAAAATTTCTTCACCTCCCTGTTGGAGACCTCGGCTTGCCCACTTGTATGGGGGTGATATGATGTTGCAACCCTATGATTAACTCTGTATTTCGCCAAGAGAGCTGAGAATGCTTTGTTGCATAAGTGACTTCTCTCGTCACTTATGATTGTTCTTGGTGTACCAAATCGTGTGAATATGTTCTTTTGTAGGGACTTGAGAACAACTTTGGCATCATTCGTAGGGAGTGCTACAGCTTCCACCCATTTTGTTACATAATCCACAGCAAGTAAAATGTATAAGTTATTGAATGAGGGAGGAAAAGGTCCCATAAAGTCCATTCCCCACACATCAAAAACTTCTACTTCCATGATTATGTTGAGTGGCATTTCGTTCCTCTTTGAAATGTTACCCACCCTTTGACATCTGTCACAGCTTTTCACGAACTGGTGGGCATCCTTGAATACTGTAAGCCAATAGAATCCTGCTTAAAGTACTTTGGTTGTTGTTCTCTCACTTCCATAATTTCCCCCATAGGCAGATGAATGACACTCGTGCAAAATATTCTTTATTTCGCTGTATGGCACGCATAGGCGAATCATTTTATCTGCGCACTGTTTGAATAAATAAGGCTCGTCCTACATGTACCACTTGATGTCATGTAGGAACTTCTTCTTTTGTTGACGTGTAAGATCAGGGGGGAGGATGTTGCTCACCAAATAGTTTGCAAAATCTGCATACCATGGAAATTCTGCGTTGACTCCAAACAGTTGTTCATCCGGAAACGACTCACTAATTAACCACTTATTTGCCCCGTCTTTGTCCGAATTTTCTAACCTTGAAAGGTGATCTACAACTTGATTCTCTATCCCCTTTCTATCTTTTATTTCCAAATAAAATTCCTGTAGGAGTATCCATCTAATAAGTCGTGGCTTAGCATCCTTCTTCGAGATTAGATACTGAATTGTCGAGTGATTCGTATAAACCACCACCTTTGTCCCAATCAAATATGCCCAGAATTTGTCAAAGGCATATACTACTGCAAGTAACTCATTCTCTATAGTTGTATAGTTCAATTGGGGATCTGTAAGCATCTAACTTGCATAGTATATGCCGTGAATATTTTCTCTCGGCGTTGACCCAAAACAGCCCCTACCTCATAGTCACTTACATCGCACATTAACTCAAAGGGCATAGTCCAATCCGGTGCGACGATCACTGGAGTTGTAGTCAACTTTTTCTTCAATTGCTCAAATGCTGACTTACAATCATCATCAAACTTGAAAACTGAATCTTTCTCTAAGAGACTGCATAGTGGTTTTGTAATCTTAGAGAATCTTTGATAAACCTTCAGTAGAATCCAGCATGTCCCAAACAACTGCGGATTCCCTTAACTGTAGTTGGTGGTGGAAGATTTTCTATTGTTTCCAACTTTGCTCTATCAACCTCTAATCCCTTCGTCGAGACCTTGTGCCCCAAGATTATTCCTTCTTCGACCATAAAGTGGCACTTCTCCCAGTTAAGCACCAAATTTGTCTCCACACATCGCTTTAAGACCATCACCAAGTTCTCTAGACAAGCATCAAAATTATATCCATAGACAGAGAAGTCGTTCATGAAGACTTCCACATTCTTCTCCACCATGTCCGAGAAGATGGTCATCATACACCGTTGGAAGGTTGCGGGTGCATTACACAAGCCAAAAGACATTCTCCTGAATGAAAAAGTGTCGTATGGGCACATGAAAGTTGTCTTCACTTAATATTCAAGAGCTATGACTATTTGATTATATCCCGAGTATCCATCCAATAAATAATAAAATTCATACCCTGCCAACCTGTCCAACATCTGATTGATGAAAGGAAGATGAAAGTGGTCTTTGTGGGTTGCCTTATTCAACTTCCTGTAGTCCATGCAAACCCTCCAACCGGTCACTGTCCTCGTCGGAATTAATTCATTATCATCATTCCTCCCTTTTTCAGTACACATTGAACTAGACTGACCCATGCACTGTCTGAAATTGGGTAGATAATTCCCGCATCCAACCACTTTAGAATTTCTTTCTTCACTACTTCTTTCATGATTGGGTTGAGCCATCTCTGTTGTTCCACTGTTGGCTTTGTATCCTCTTCCATAAGAATTTTGTGCATGCAAAAGGATGGATTGATTCCCTTGATATCTGTAATTGTCCATCCTATAGCCGATTTGTGTTCTCTAAGCACTCTCAGCAACTTATTTTCCTGTAATTCATTAAGCGCAGCAGAAATAATAACAGGTAAAGTATTAGAATTTCCTAAATATGCATACCTGAGGTGTTTAGGGAGTGGTTTCATCCTTGTCACGGCATTGTCTTTTGTGTGTAATGGCTCAAATGGTGCCTTAAATCTACTAACCCTCGGCAAAGCATCCAACATGTGCAAATAATCCATGAACTCTGGATCATCCAAATCTTTATCCCCCAGTAGTGTAGTTTCCAACGGATCACTGATCAAACTTTTTACCATGTCTTCATTAACTATCCGATCAATGACATCCACCCGATAACACTCTTCTTCATCCGTAGGGAATTTCATAGCCTTGAACACATTGAACTTGACTTCCCGATCTTGAACCCTCATAGTTAGTTCACCTTTTTGCACATCGATGAGAGTTCTACCCGTAGCCAAGAACGGTCTCCCTAAGATGATTGGGATGTTCTTATATTCCTCAAAATCCAGAATTATGAAGTCAACTGGGAATATAAATTTGTCAACCTTGACCAAAATATCCTCCACAATTCCTCTTGGGTACGTGACTGACCTATCTGCCAACTGTAGAGATATATTGGTCGGTTTTAGAACTAGTAAACCCAATTCGGTGTATAGTGATAACGGCATGAGGTTCACACTTGCCCACAAATCACATAAACACTTTTGGAATTCCATGTTCCCAATTATGCAAGGTATTGTAAAACTTCCCGGATCCTTCAACTTTGGAGGTAACTTTTGCTGTAAGATTGCGTTGCATTCCTCCGTCAACGCCACTATTTCAGAATCTTCTCACCTTTTCTTCCTAGAAAAAATACCCTTCATAAATTTGGTATAACTAGGCATCTGCTCTAGGACTTCTGCAAATGGAATATTTATTTGAAGTTTCTTAAAAACTTCCAAAAATTTGGTGAATTGCTTATCAAATTTCTGTTTCTGAATTCTTTGCTGAAATGGTGGTGGAGGATACACAACCGGTTCATTATCTGTTTTTCTCTTTTCCACCTGCTTTTCTTCACCTTGTTCATCCTCAACCACTCTATTTTCTCCTTCTTTGTCTTCCTCTTTTGCAACCAAATTTTCTATCTTTTGCCCCTCAAGTTATTTTCCACTCCTTAACATAATCGCTTGACACTGCTCATGATTCCCTTTTGGATTTTTCTCCGTGTCACTTGGTAAAGCTCCTTGAGGCCTATTATTCAGTGCAAAAACAAGTTGTCCCATCTGATTTTCTAAATTCTTGATGGCTACTACTTGTGATTTCATGACTGCCTCGTTGCTCGTTATATATTTCGACAACAACTCTTCTAAATCTATCTTTTTCTCTTGATGTTGAGTTGATTATTGATGCTGATTCTGAAATCCTGGGGGATAAGATGGTCGTGGAGCTTGCTGATTCTGGTTGTTACTCCATGAAAAATTAGGGTGATTCTTATTCCCCAGATTGTATGCATTCTGATACATGTTCTGTGGGATCCTGTTGTAGCTACCCACAAATTGTACTGAAGCGGGGTTAATAGCATATTATTTCGTAGGATGTTCCCCCGCACACAATTCACATATAACCGCAATCTACTGAGTTTGTGCACCTGACAAAGCATCCACCTTCTTTGATAGTGCTGAAATCTGTGCTGCTAACGCTGTTACTCCATCTACCTCTAACACCCTAGCCACCTTAGGTTGTGTCATTCTTGTCGTGGGCCACTGGTAGTTGTTAGCCGCCATTGTCTCTATCAACTCATATGCCTCCTCGTAACTCTTGGCCATAAACGCTCCCCCTGAAGCTGCATCTATACTCGTCCTGAAATTCCCACTCAACCCATTGTAGAATGTATCTAACTGCAGCCATTTAGGTAAACCGTGATGTGGGCACTTCCTAAGAAATTCCTTGTACCACTCCCATGCCTCATACAATGGTTCCCCATGCTGTTGTTCAAACATGGTAACTCGTTTCTCATTTTTGTAGTTTTCGCTGGTGGGAAAAATTTTTCTAAGAATTTTTGAGCGAGGTCTTCCCATGTAGTTATTGATCCCGGCGGTAGAGAATGTAACCAACTCTTCGCCTTGTCTTGAAGAGTGAATGGGAACAAGCGAAGTTAGACTGCATCATCTGACACCCCATTGTATCTGAAAGTGTCACATATCTCCAAAAAGCTGACTAGGTGTTCATTCGGATCATCATTTGCAAGTCCCCCAAACTGAACTGAGTTTTGGATCATCTGAATAGTCCCAGGCTTGATTTCAAACGTATTCGCAGCAATCGTTAGCCTGGTGATACTCCCCTGAAGCTCTATCACCTTAGGAGTAGCAAAGTCCCTCAACGCTTTCTGATCTTCGGCAGCCATTACTTCTTCTTTACCAGAATTCTCAAAGTTTTCCCTTATATCCCTAATCCACTTAATTTTTGAAACCGTTTCTCAATGTCGTCCTCAAAAGGAAGCAAGCCTGGGTTTTTAGACCGAGTTTGCATAAACCAACTTCAAGAACCTGAAATAGAAGGCCTAAAACAAATGAAATTTTTTTTTTAAGTAAAACTGGACTAATTAAACTGATATTGCAAAATATTAAAATCTATACTAGTCCCTGGCAACGGCGCCAAAAACTTGTTGGTCAAAAATCTAATTACGCACAACACGCAAGTATACGTGGTCAACAAGAAATATAATGATAAGAAAAGAATCGTTCCCACAGAGAATAGCAAGAAATTAATCTTAACAATTATCAATTTCGTATTAACTCAATTTTATTAAACTACTCCAAATCAAGAATGATAACTAATAAAAACTAGAAACTAAAAATATCAATCAATCAACACAACTTAAAAACCTTAATTTCAAGCAAATAATGGAGAATTAGGCTTTACAACTTCACTTTAAGTATCATTCCAATTATCACACCTTATTCCAATTTAATTCATTGTCTCAGTTTATTAATCAAGAACACTCATATAGATTTAGCCATTTCTCAATGCACTAAAACCATATCAACTTAAATCCACAAATTAGATAGAATTAAGCCAAACACCCTAAATAACTAATTCACTATATCTCTATGTGAATTACAATTAAGAAGGATTCAATTCCAAGTTCTTACCAGATTACATGTGATGCTAGGCATATCTCTACCCTAACATAAATCAAGATTCTATTCATTCACAGAATTCAAGAACACATGCTATTGTGACTAGGTCTACAATCATACATCATCTATCGAATCCATACAAATCCACATAAAATTAGTGATCAAGCAATTCATAAATTAATCACAAATCACAATAGATAAACTGAATTAATAATTTATTAAACTTAAATCAAGGCATAATAACTTTCATTCAACATTAAAGATCCATTGCAAGCCTAAAAAGTAATTTAGTTCATAACTAATGAATTAAATACTGAATAGATAAAAGAAATCATCATCCTGATTACACAAATTAAAATTAAAGAAAAATAGCAATACACCACCCTTCTAGCCCTTCAAATCTGCAATCTTCGTGAAATCACCTTCTTTTCTTCATTCCTCCAAACTCTTACTTTCAATTGTAGCTCTCTAAGTGTATGCTTCCTTGTTGGATCTCTAGCACTTAGCATAAGTTAATTCACTTCAGCCCCATCACCACCAATTCTAATCCATCTCAAACTCATCATAAAGGAATTCTAATAAAAATCAAACTCCTAATTAAACCCAACAAGTTTTTAAACATAGAATCCCAATTAACATGAATAAACCTCCTTACACACTCCTAATATAACCTTATTACATAAAGAAGTCAACTCTCCCAACAAGTTTTGTACTGCAACGGCGCGGCTTGATAAGTGGATTTTATATACGTGATTCAATATCCATTTCATGCTTATTTGTTAAATCTTTGTGATCATGTTCATTTTTACTTGTTTTATGTTATATCATGTGTAGAATGGTGGTTGTAGCATTCAATGTACATTTGGAGCTATTCGGTGTGAATTTAAGTCAATTGGAGCATAATTGGAAAAAAGTGGAGTACAACTTAAAAGTATGCAAAGGCATTTGACAGAAGACAAGCCCGCCGGGGCGGGCATCATTAGCCTATACACCACCGCCGGGGCGGGGGGTCTCAATCTCCAGTTAGCAGGAAGGTAACTGTAAAAAGGGTCAATTATATATATACCGCGCACGGGCTGGGGTCTTCATCTTGAGCTAGACAGAAGGGAGCAGCAAGGGGCTATATAGTAAATGAACCCCGTAGAAGTAAAAGTTATTTCTGAAGTGTCCTGTTATGTTTGTAATTCTTTTTGGGCACGAATTTTAGCTATTTGCATGGTATTGTAACTCTAATTGAAGGAAATTTCGGCTGAGACTTGTGTATTGGACATGATATACTCGAGGAATAACAACTTCAAAAAAACACAAGATATATTACAGAGATCTAAGTTCAGTTTTTGATAGCAAGCGTGGAGGAGTATTTCGAAGGGATTTTTCGAGGCGATTGCAATTCTAGGCTACGTGAAGGGTGCTTTTCAATATTCTTCATCTTAGACTAATAGTTGTAATTTAAGAATGATTTCTATGATTTATTCAGTGTTTATTTCGTTGGATATGAACTAATTCACTTTTTAGGCTTATGATGGATCTTTGAGTGAATCGATGATTTTGTAAACTTTGATTTCTAATTTAATATTCTATCTCCAGTTTATCTATATCGATTTGTGCTTGAATCTATGAATTGCCTGATCAACAATTCTTTGTGGAATTGGATGGAATCGAGAGAGGATATTCAAATCTAGACCTAGTTGATATAGCATGTGTTTATGATTTTGTGAATAGCTTAATCATGATGAATGTTAAGGTAGAGATATGCTTGACATCGCATGTAATCGGATAGAGAATTTATTCTTAAACCTTCTTCAATTGTAATTCACATAGAGATATAGTGGGTTAGTTGATTAAGGTGTTTAACGGATTTCTATCTTAATTGTGGATTGACGTTAATACAGTATTAGTGCATCGAGAGGTGGTTAATACTACTTTCGTGTTCTTGATTAATAAACTGGGATAGTGCATTGAATTGGAATAAAGGTGTTAGAATCAGAGTGAAGCCTAGGGTTAAATCATAAGTCTAATTCTCCATTAATTGTTTGAAATTCTAGATTTTGATATTCGTGTTTGTTCTGTGTTAGTTTAATTATTTTTAATTTTAGTTTTTTTAATTTCAATTATTGAGTTGATTTGTTTAATAAAATTAGGGTTAATAGGAAATTGGTAATTGTAAGTTAAGGATATTGCTAGTTAGTCTCTGTGGGAACGATATTCTACTCATCACTTTATTACTTGTTGACCACGTATACTTGCGTGTTGTGCGTAATTAGATTTTACCCAACAAGTTTTTGACGCCGTTGCCAGGGACTATTTAGTATAATTCTTAATACTTTTACGATATCAGTTTAATTAATCCAGTTTTATTTAGACATTTTTATTTTTGTTTTGTTTCTTCTATTTCAGGTGTTGAAAGAAGTTTATGCAAACTCGGTCCAAAAATCCAGACTTGCTTCCTTTAGAGGACGACATTGAGAAAAGGTTTCAGAGGTTGAGTAAGTGGATCAAGGAAACGAGACAAGAATTTGAAATACACGAGAAAAGAAGAGGAAATGGCAAAGAAGATCGGAAAGCATTAAGGGACTTCACACACACTGAAGGTTATCGAATCGCAATCAAGCATCACCAGCCAAAGAATAGCGGCTGAATACCTTTGAAATTAAGCCAGGGATGATACAAATGATTTAGAATTCAGTTCAGTTTGGGGGATTTGCAAATGACGATCCGAACGAGCATCTAGTCAGTTTTTTTGAAATGTGCGACACTTTTAGGTTCAATGGGGTTTCAGATGAGGCGGTGAGACTTCGATTGTTCCAATTCTCTTTACGGGACAAGGCGAAGAGTTAGTTGCATTCTCTACCGTCCGGTTCGATAACTACATGGGAGAATTTAGCACAAAAATTCCTCGCCAAATTCTTTCCACCGGCGAAAACCGCAAAGATGAGGTATGAGATAACGATGTTTGAACAGCAACATGGGGAGTCGTTATATGAGGCCCGGGAAAGATACAAAGAATTGCTTTAAAATTCCCACATCATGGATTGCCCAAGTGGTACAAATGAACACCTTTTACAACGGACTACATGAGAATCTCAGACAAGTATTGATGCAAAGATTCAAGCGAGCATTCATGGCTAAGAGTTACGAGGAAGCCTCACGAGTTGATTGAAACCATGGTGGCTAATAACTACCAAAGGCCTCTACAAAGAAGAATGACACAAAGCGAAGGCAAATTGGGTGTTAGAAGTAGATGGTGTGACAAATATACAAGCACGATTTCGCACTATCAAAGAAGTTGATTCTACATACCGCACAAGCAAAGCAAACAAACAAGCACAAAGAAGTGGCAATAATATGCGAGTTGTGCATGGGAGAGCACCCAACGGATCAATGCGCGATTAATCCAGCATCAGTGCAGTTCATCGGAAATTATAACAGAATTCCGCAGAACACATACCAGAACACATACAATCAAGGAAATAGGAATCATCTGAATTTCTCATGGAGTAACAACCAAAGAAAAATCAAGCTCCACGACAATCATATCCCCCAGTGTTTTCGTAACCAAAGAACAACCAAATTTCAATATCAAGAAAGGAAATCGATCTAGAGGAGTTGATGACAAAATACATAACTAGCAATGATGTGGCTATGAAAAATTAAGCAATGGCTATGAAATCATACGAGATGGCTATGAAATCACAAGAGATGGCGATCAAGAATCTAGAGAATCAGATAGGATAAATTGAGTTGGCATTGAATAATAGACCACAAGGATGTTACCAAGTGACACAGAGAGAAAATCCTCGGGGTAATCACGAAAGCGAAGTCAAGATATTATGTTGAGAAGTGGAAACAGCTTAATGGTCAAGAGACAGAAATTTCGGCTACAAAGGAGGGTGAAATAGAGAAAGAAAAGACAGAGGATGAGGTAAAGCAGGGGGACGAAAAACAAATGGAAAAGAACAAACTAGTTGTCTATCCTCCCCCACCATTCCAGCAAAGAGTTCAAAAACAAAAATTAGACAAGCAATTTGCAAAATTTTTGGAAGTTTTCAAGAAACTTCAAATCAACATACCATTTGCAGAGGCCCTAGAACAAATGCCAAGCTACGCAAAATTTATGAAAGGGATTCTGTCAAGGAAGAAGAAATGGGAAGATTTCGAGACAGTTGAACTAACCAAGGAGTGTAGTGCGGTATTACAGCAGAAATTACCACCAAAACTCAAGGACCCGAGGAGCTTCACTATTCCATGCACGATCGGGAATATGCATTTTAGGAAGTGTTTATGTGATTTGGGGGCGAGTGTAAACCTTTTGCCATTGTCAGTATACTTAAAATTAGGTTTGCCAGTGCCAAGGCCTACGAACATTACATTACAGTTGGCGGATAGGTCAGTCACATATCCGAGAGGCATAGTAGAGGACATTTTAGTGAAAGTGGATAAATTAGTATTCCCCGCGGACTTTATCATTCTGGATTTTGAGGAGGACAAGAACATCCCAATTATTCTAGGGAGACCATTTTTGGCCACAGGCAAGACACTTATAGATGTACAAAAAGGAGAACTCACTATGAGGGTCCAAGATCAAGAAGTAAAATTCAATGTGTTTAAGGCCATGAAATTCCCTACGGATGAGGAAGAATGTTTTCAAATGGATTTAATTGAGCAAATCATCAATGATGACATGAGCAAGAGTTTGGTAAACGATCCGTTAGTAACAACGTTATTGGGGGATGAAGAGGTCGACGATCCGGAATTGGTGGATTACCTACAAATGTTAGACTCATTGCCACGAGTTTCCAGATTTAGAACACCATTTGAACCACTGCACATGGAGGAGGTAACCGCAGAAAGACTGAAACCATCATTGGAAGAGCCACCAAAGCTGGAACTTAAGCCACTCCCTAAACACCTCAGATATGCGTATTTAGGCAATTCAAATTCTTTAAATGTTATTATTTCAGCTGCACTTAACGAAATGCAGGAAGAAAAGTTGTTGAGGGTGCTTCGAGAACATAAATCAGCTATTGGGTGGACAATCGCAGACATAAAGGGAATCAGCCCTTCATTTTGCATGCACAAGATCTTAATGGAAGATGAGGCAAAACCAACGGTGGAGAAACAGTGACGACTTAACCCAATTATGAAGGAAGTTGTGAAGAAGGAAATTTTGAAGTGGCTAGATGTCGGCATCATCTACCCAATTTCCGACAGCAAATGGGTTAGTCCAGTGCAGTGCGTGCCGAAGAAAGGAGGAATGACAATGGTGCAGAATGAGGACAATGAATTAATACCGACTAGAACAGTGACAGGTTGGAGGGTTTGCATGGATTTTAGAAAATTGAATAAGGCAACCCAAAAAGACCATTTCCCGTTGCCATTTATTGATCAAATGTTGGATAGATTGGCGGGACACCAATATTACTGTTTGTTGGATGGGTACTCGGGCTACAACCAAATAGTCATTGCTCCGGAGGATCAAGAGAAGACCACATTCACGTGCCCTTACGGCACATTTGCATTTAGGAGGATGTCATTTGAGCTATGCAATGCACTTGCAACTTTCCAACTGTGTGTGATGGCCATTTTTTCGGATATAGTAGAGAAAATTGTTGAGGTCTTCATGGATGACTTTTCGGTCTATGGAGACAGCTTTGATATCTGCTTAAAGAATCTGGTCATGGTGTTGCAAAGATGTAAGGATACGAATCTCATACTAAATTAGGAAAAATTCCACTTTATGGTGGAAGAGGGCATAATTTTGGGCCATAAGGTATCAGCTCAAGGATCGGAAGTTGACAAAGCAAAGTCGGAAACTATTGAAAAACCGCCTCCACCGAGCTCGGTTAAGGGTATTAGAGTTTCTTAGGACATCTTTGGGTTCTACAGAGGTTTATAAAAGACTTCTAAAATTGCGAAACCACTATGCACCTTTTTAGAGAAGGATGCGACGTTCAAATTTGATATTAATGACCAATAGGAATTCGAAGAATGCAAGACAACCTTTGAAGAATGCAAGACATGCACCTTTGAATTATTAAAGAGAAAATTGACTAAATAACCCCAAGGTGTTTCACGCCATAGTTTCTTACGGAACTACACAACCACGAGCATGCCATTCGAGCATTATGTGATGCTACGCACTATGCAGCGACTTGCTAAACCACGCCTTTATCAATTTTTTGGGCCAACGTCGAGACAAGGTGTTTCACGCCATATACTATGCAAGAAAAACACTTACAGAAACTTAATTAAACTACACAACCACAGAAAAGGAATTGCTTGCAGTGGTGTATGTGTTTGACAAATTTCGGGCTTACTTGATCGGGACTAAGGTGATAGTCTATACGCACTTGCGCAGCGATTCTAAGATTGATAGCGAAAAAGGATGCTAAACCACGCCTTATCCGGTGGATTCTCCTACTTCAAGAGTTTGACTTAGAAATAAAGGACAGAAAGGGGACGGAGAACCAAGTAGCCGATCACTTGTCTAGGTTGGAAAACCACGGGAAAGCAAAGGACGATAGATGTGAGATTAATGAGTCATTCCCAGATGAGTAACTATTTGGGATTTCAGTAGAGATTCCGTGGTATGGTGATTATGTGAATTTCATTGTGAGCAACATTCTACCACCTGACCTCACAAGACAACAAAAAAAGAAATTTCTTCACGACGTGAAATGGTACATGTGGTATGAACCATATTTGTTCAAGCAGTGCGCCGATAAAATGATTCGATGGTGCTTCCCATATAGTGAAGTGAAGAATATTCTGCATGAGTGTCACTCATCGGCGTATGGCGGACACTATGGTAGCAAAAAGGACAATGAAATGAAGGTGTTAAAGCGTGTTTTTATTGGCCTACATTATTCAAAGATGCCCACCGCTTTGTCAAACAATGCGATAGGTGTCAAAGGGTGGGCAACATTTCAAACGGAATGAGATGCCCTTACAAACAATTTTGAAGTGGAAATTTTTGACGATGGGTATCGATTTCATGGGGCCATTCCCTCGTCTTGAACAATCAATACATTTTACTCGCAGTGGACTACGTGTCAAAGTGGGTTGAAGTTGCAGCTTTACCATCAAACGATGCCAAAGTGGTCCTCAAATTCCTTCAAAAGAACATCTTCACGAGGTTTGGCACGCCAAGAGCAATTATCAGTGACGAAGGTAGTCACTTCTGCAATAAGTTATTTACTGCTCTTTTGGCCAAATATGGGGTCAACCACAAGGTAGCTACAACGTATCACCCTCAAACCAATGGACAGGCTGAAGTGTCTAACAGAGAAGTTAAGAAGATACTAGAGAGAGTGGTGAATCCTAGTCGGAAAGATTGGTCGCTTCGATTGGACGATGCTCTATGGGCCTACAGGACGGCATACAAGACACCAATCGGAATGTCACCATATCAACTACTGTACGGGAAGGCATGTCACTTACCGGTCGAGCTACAGCATAAGGCATATTGGGTTGTGCAAAAACTCAATTTTGATCAAACAGCTGTAGGTGAAAAGAGACTACTTCAATTGAATGAACTTGATGAATTTCGCCTTCACGCCTATGAGAATGCCAAACTATACAAAGAAAAGGTCAAAAGATGGCACGACCAGAAAATTTTGTGTCGAACATTCGAGCCAGACAAATCAATACTCTTATTCAACTCATGGCTGCGATTGTTCCCCAGAAAGCTTAAGTCGAGATGGTCGGGACCATTCACGGTCAAGCGGGTATTCTCTCATGGTGCAGTAGAAATCTACAGTCGCAATCCACTTAAAACATTCAAAGTCAATGGACACCATCTAAAGCATTATTGGGGTGGAGAAGCCAACACCGACGTGATCGCCATCACATTGACCAACACAACATAAACAGGAAGTAGTTAGGCTAAACGACTTAAAATCAAGCGCTAATTGGGAGGCAACCCAATCTTTAGTTCTTTATCACATTTTATATTCATAATTGCTTTATCATAGTTTTAATTTCATTATTAGGTAGACTAATAAAAGAAAAATCTTGTTAATCTCTCCACAATACAGCACGTGATAAACAACTCACTAATATTCATGCTTTATGTCATGTAGGATTGAAAATGGAGCATTAAGTGAGCAAAATTGAAGCACAAGTGCACTACAGTGAAGTAAAAGATAGAGCTCGACAATGAAAGTCTGCCTTCGGGCGGGCCATTTTATTATATATACCCCGCCACGGCAGGGGTCATCAAACTTGTTAGACAGAACACATGCCCGCCGGGGCGGGCCATTGTAACACTACTAACTCAGTTGATAGAATTGATGCCCGAATCCAGTTGATAGAATTGATGCCCACCGGAGCGGGCCTTCCTAGTCTTACCCCCCACCGCCACGGAGGGGGTCCAGGCAAAGAACAGATGTTGGCAGTTACATAAACTTCTCCACTCCCCCATAACACACACCACTAACTCACTTTCTCCACTTCCCTATATCAGCTATTAAGTTCCATAACCACCACCTACTACCCACTACTACCACTCCCATTAATTCCTTAACTCCATCACTCCTCTCCACCTCTTCACTCCACCAATGATAGCCGTCCCTCTACCTCTATATATATCACTACCCTTATATCAAATCTATCACACCAATTGACATAGAAAATTCATAGAGTATACTTGAGAGTTAGAGAGGAGCAAATTGAAAAGTTTGGGGGAAAGTTAAAGCAAGTCAAGTACTAGAACGAGATCATGGCTTCACCATCATCTTCTAAACGCCAAAGGGGAGAAGGTTCACGGTCATCTCAACCAACCCGCACCTTCGATGGCCGAAAATTTGCAAGTGCCACCGCCGTCGACCGGTATGACTATGTGCTCACCAAAGCCCTTACACCGGAGCGGGGGTTGGCACCGGATCCTAATGATGGGTAGCTTATGCCACAAATTTACCAAAAGGGATGGACCAAATTCACGGAGGAGCCGGAACCAGCCGTTGTTAACATTGTCAAAGAATTCTACGCAAATATTGAGGACAAAGAACCATTTTGCGCATTTGTGCGAGGACGGTTGGTTCCATTTAGTGCTGACACAATCAACACTTATTACCAACTGAGGGTACCTCGTCATTGCCAGTATGCTCACCTAAGAAATTCTGATCCGGATTTTGATGCTATAATCATGGTGATGACAAAGCCGGGAACGTCATGGATGAAAGGTTGAAAGGGAGGCACCGTGTTCCACAGCAAGGACCTTAGCCGATATGGCAAAATCTGGTATACCTTCCTATGCGCTAAGTTGCTTCCGTCCCAACACACTTCGGACGTCACCAAAGAGAAGGCATTACTGTTATACGCCATAGTCCAAGATTTTATTATTGATGTCGGGGCCATTATTTGCTCATCCATCCGTCGGTGCCTACGTGGAAATTTTTCTGGAGGCCTACCACACCCATCACTCATTTGTGGGTTGTGCCGTCAAGCAGGGGTTAGATGGTCCGACGACGAGCCCACACAATTGCCGCTTGTATTTCTTGATTTGAGAATGATAGCGCGGTATTCTGTATGGGCAGGAGGCGAGTCACATCCGCGTGGTGTGGGATTCATTTTTCCGTCGTCGTCGGAAGACGACGTGGATGCGACAGAGACATCGGGGGATGATGATGAAGTAATGGACGATCAAGGGGCTAAGAAAGTACCGCAGGCCGAGGCCATATCTAGTTCTCAGTTCCTTGATTTTCAAAATCAATTGAACGCACACAATAATGCAACACGTCGGGAAATGAGGCGATTGGCGATGAGGCAAGATCATATGTTTGATGCTATGAACGCATCTTTTGCCTCACTCAACACAACTCTGCAAAGCTTCAACCCGGCAGCCCAATTCCCATATCAACAACCAATGCCAATGCCAAGGTTCCCACCAAGCGATTCCGATGAAGAAGAACAACAACCACCTCCTCAGACTTAAGCGATAGCAGGGAAGTCCTCACATACTTATTTTGACTATTCATCCAATGAGGACATTGTATTACTTAAGTTTGGGGGATTTAAATACATGTTTGCATGCATTTAGCATTTAGGTTGCATTTTGAATTGTTGTCATTTAAATACATGTTTGCATGCATTTAGCATTTAGGTTGTATTTTGAATTGTTGTCATTTAAATTTCAGTATTGCATTTTTTTTAAGTAGAGCATGATAGCTTAGGTGCATTCATAGTAACTTAGGTTAATGTTTGTCATTGCATAGTAGATAATCATGTAATGCATATTGTTATCCTTATATAAAAAATTAAAAAAAAATTAGTTAGTAAATATTGTGTTTGCGTAAGTCCATCAATGTTGTAGTTTATATTATTTGTGGGCCTATGATGTGATTGACAATAAGTTAACAAATACAGTATTGAGTATTAGAACTATGATACAATTTCGGCGATGAATCGAATCTTGAGCTTGTTTGAAACTGGTATAAAAGGATAGCACGATTAACAAACATCTGTGTTGATTGGTCAGTTCAAATTGGTACCTAAATGGTCTCTAAAGGATAATGCTAGAGTGAATGATAAAATGACAAGGATGGACAGTAAAGGCTAAAGTTAGGCAAGAACCTAAGTTTGGGGGATGTTATGTGGGGTATATAAGCTTTATTTATAAAAAAAAGAAAAAAAAAGAATAAACACCGTGGCGTGCTTGTCTAGTTTTGTGACCTTTGTTACTTGAGTAAGTAAGCCCAAGGGGATTGTCTTTACACCTAGCGCCCTAAGGTCTTAATGGTCTGGGAGTCGTTGGTCGAAAACTCATTAAAGTAGCATTGAAAAGCCTAAGGGAATAAGACATTGCATAGCTATGTGTATAATAAAAAAAATAAAAAAATAAAACGGGAAATAAGAGCAAAAAGCCCCCGTATATATATAAAAAATTAAAATATATATATATATATATATGAATAAAGCATAAGTACCACGCTTGAACCCCCGAGTTAGTGATTGTTTGGTTTTAGTTGAAGTTGTCTATTTTTGAAATTTTTAAGTTTGTGTTGCATGATTCCTTCTAAGAGATTAGTTATGTATTAAAATTTGAGTCAGTATCGGTGATCATGGATGTTGCACACACACACTATACCAGTGACGATGGATTGAGATTCGTGGATTTAAACGGAATTGTAGATTGGTGTTTGGTAATTGGTATTGTATAGTTGCTTATTTTCATTGAGGCCGTTAAGATAATCTTGATTCTGCGATATTGTTGGATTTGAAAGCATATAAGTGAAGTCGTATTCATTTCATTGCATTGCATTGCATATAGTTGTTTTGTGCTCGAGGACTAGCACGGTTTAAGTTTGCGGGATTTTGATAAGTGGATTTTATATACGTGATTCAATATCCATTTCATGCTTATTTGTTGCTAAATCTTTGTGATCATGTTCATTTTTACTTGTTTTATGTTATTTCATGTGTAGAATGGTGGTTGTAGCATTCAATGTACATTTGGAGCTATTCGGTGTGAATTGAAGTCAATTGGAGCATAATTGGAAAAAAGTGGAGTACAGCTTAAAAGTCAGCAAAGGCATTTGACAAAAAGATTATGCACGGGCGTGCATCATTAGTTATACACCCGCCGTATGCTGGGGGTCTTCATGAGCTAAAGAGGTCTTCAGGAAGGGAGTCAGCCAATGGGCTTATATAGTATATGAACCCCCGCCGGGGTGGGGGTGTTGTTTCTGAAGTGTCCTGTTATGTTTGTAATTCTTTTTGGGCACGAATTTTAGCTATTTGCATGGTATTGTAACTCTAATTGAAGGAAATTTTGGTTGAGACTTGTGTGTTGGACATGATATACTCGAGGAATAACAACTTCAAAAAAGCACAAGACATATTACAGAGATCTAAGTTCAGTTTTTGATAGCAAGCGTGGAGGAGTATTTCGAAGGGATTTTCGAGACTATTGCAATTCTAGGCTACATGAAGGGTGTTTTTCAATATTCTTCGTCTTAGACTAATAGTTGTAATTTAAGAATGATTTCTATGATTTATTCAGTGTTTATTTCGTTGGATATGAACTAATTCACTTTTTAGGCTTATGATGGATCTTTGAGTGAATCGATGATTTTGTAAACTTTGATTTCTAATTTAATAATCTATCTCCAGTTTATCTATATTCATTTGTGCTTGAATCTATGAATTGCCTGATCAACAATTCTTTGTGGAATTGGATGGAATCGAGAGAGGATATTCAAATCTAGACCTAGTTGATATAGCATGTGTTTATGATTTTGTGAATAGCTTAATCATGATGAATGTTAAGGTAGAGATATGCTTGACATCGCATGTAATCGGATAGAGAACTTATTCTTAAACCTTCTTCAATTGTAATTCATATAGAGATATAGTGGGTTAGTTGATTAAGGTGTTTAACGGATTTCTATCTTAATTATGGATTGATGTTAATACGGTATTAGTGCATCGAGAGGTGGTTAATACTACTTTCGTGTTCTTGATTAATAAACTGGGATAGTGCATTGAATTGGAATAAAGGTGTTAGAATCAGAGTGAAGCTTAGGGTGAAATCATAAGTCTAATTCTCGATTAATTGTTTGAAATTCTAGATTTTGATATTCGTGTTTGTTCTGTGTTAGTTTAATTATTTTTAATTTTAGTTTTTTTAATTTCAATTATTGAGTTGATTTGTTTAATAAAATTAGGGTTAATAGGAAATTGGTAATTGTAAGTTAAAGATATTGCTAGTTAGTCTCTGTGGGTACGATATTCTACTCATCACTTTATTACTTGTTGACCACGTATACTTGCGTGTTGTGCGTAATAAGATTTTACCCAACACGGCCCGCACTATATGACCAGTAACTTTCCTCGGCTGCGATGCATCCCGCGCCGTTCTCTATGTAATCATGGCGCGCCCCGCGCTGGTCATGCAGAATATTTAGATTTGCTTGGACTTTTTTCCAATGCCAGCATTTTGATGTGCTCACTTAATATCCTGCAACAAGAACAAAAACCCATCAAAAACAACATGAAATATTCAAAATCTGACAATATAACAAGCTAAATAAAGATAAATCGAAGGTTAAAAACCTTCTGATCAAATACCACCATTATCACCACCTCCACCATTACCGCATGGCCCGGTACAATCTCTAGCCATATGACCTATCTGTCCACACAAGAAGCATGCACCGATGACTCTATGACACTGTCTCCCCGGATGATTAGCCCCACAAGTAGCACAAGTAGCTATCAGAATAAGTTTGGGTTACCCCCACTAGCTGGTCCCAGATAACGACCCTGATTCTGCCCCTGCTGACGATTACCAACGATTCTACCCTTGCTGAGGCATCTGTTGATAACCCCTATTTTGATTTGGGCCACACCACTTCCTCTGCTGACCACCACGGTTCTTGTTCCACTAACCACCCTAATTCTTCCCATGCTGACCCAAAGCTTGACCCTGCTGGTCATCTTTATCCCTCTTTCTACTCCCCTCCGGTTTAGAAGACCGAAAATCTTGTCGCTCCATCTCAATATTCTTGGCTGCATTAGCCGCTACTGACACGTCTGCAAACTTGGTGTTAATGAGATGTTGCTGATACCTATAATGAATCCTCCACTTGAACCTCTCCGATTGTTCTGCTGTAGTCCCTACTGAGGTTCCCGCAAAGCCTGCCAACCTGGTGAACCTCATCATAAAATCCATGATGGACTTATCATCTTTTTGTCGAATAGATAGATATTATCTGGTATAGGCCTCTTTATCCGCAGATGAGAAAAGACCTCACAAAACTCTGCCCAATTAAGTGTCTCGGCATAACCATCACCCTTTGTTACTTTCACCGTCTTCCACCACCTCTGTGCATCCCCTTCTAGCCTGTAAGTTGCAAGCAATACACATCAAAGATCTTCTCTAGGTGAGCAATCCAATTCTCTGCCTCAATTGGAGTCGGAGCTGAACTGAATGACTGTAGTTTCTGCTTCTGAAACCTTTCCAACCATACATACATTGGAACCACCTGCTGATCATGACCATCTACATTCCCTTCCACTTCGTTTGCATGCAAACCATTATTTCCCGGATTCTCTTACTTAGGAATTTCTGGCGGCGGATGCTGCATTGCCTGTACAACTTGTGCCACCAACTGAGGTAAAGCCTGATTCACCGCCTGATTCACCAAGGTAGCCAATTGAGCATTTATCTAATCATTAGGTTGCTCATTGGGTTGACCCTCACCTCTTCCCTTATTGTTATCTCGCCTCCCAGCAACTCTAGCAGATCTACGAGCCATCTAAGAAAGAGATCACGAATATAAACAAAGTAGATTAGAGATAAATTCGAATATAGCTTATATGATAGCTGAACAGAAAATCAAACAGAATAAAACCTAACCCGGAAGTCTACCCAGAACTCACAGGTCGAACCTAAATAGGTTTTCTACAAGAAAGAACCTAAGTTTTGATACCTCACCCCCTTTCCAAAATAGAAAGAGAGGTTACTCAAAACACAACAAAACTAATGAATATATAACAAGGCTTTAAACCACAAAAGAATAATCTCATAATGATTAAATATCATAAGACAAACCATAATAAATGTCACACTAGATCAAACCACAATATGAACTAATTATTACAACTCTAAATAAATCAATGTATCATAAGCCTAACAAAATATATTAAAACCATTGGATAGAAGGGAGCTCTCATCACACTTGCCCTTGACCCCCCCTGATTACCTGCCAGAAAAAAAACACGGCATGACCGCATGAGTCGAATGCCCAGTACGGATATAGAGTACAAAATAAAGAACTGAGATAACTAACTCAATTAAATGAACTAAAACAAACTGAAACTGACAAAACTAACACAACGAAATAATAGGTTGAATCAAATGGTTGGGAGTTATTTCATACCGAGCTCAGAACAAAACAGAAATATACCTTGCCACACAGGCAAGTCAAATAATGCCACACAGGCAAATCAAATAATGCCACACAGGCAAGTCACACACATTGGACCGGGAATCCAATGCATGTAAAATCGAAAAGTGTGTTTGGTACAAACATCACCAATCCATGAGTAACGAATGAACAAAAAACTAGGGTCGCACCCATACGCCTCCTGATAAAACACCAAATGGCCAACTCCCACTAGAGCACAAAACGGAGACGTCGTGGACTGATCACACCGCCACAGAAGGTGTCATGTCTCGGTGCCAAGAGGACATGCCTGTGGTACCCCCACAGGTGGTTATAGCTTAGGTATACCCTACGGTATATTCTAACAAATATAAAATTTCACAAAACATGCGACACAATATCAACACAAAGGGTTCTAATATTTACATGTTAAATTGAACGAATCATCAACACAAGTCTCCAAAAATATACTAACATGTACATCACTATAAATATTAAAATAAAATTTAGACATGATACACTAGTCTAAAGAGTACAAACATGAGTTCTATTACAACGCCAAAATAAAATTATCACAATAAATTGACAAAGAATAATTATGAGAAGCAATACTAAATTTCGAAATGAATAATGAAACGAACAAATTAAAAACAAAAGAGTCTCACAGAAAGAGTAGGAAATCCGTACCTGGAGTAAGTAATGTAACACGCAGAAATTTTTAATAAAATTTTGCTAATCTCCTTCACTCCGACCTAATAAAATAAAATAAAATTTTATTACAAATCTAATCATAAATACTATAATATTATTAAATTTATTAGTAGACAAATTTTATTACTCTTACCCACAAAATAAATTAACTTGAATTACTATGTAAAATTCCAATATAATTTTTATAATCTTAACATCAGATTTAATAACCATTATCTTTTATAATTCTGCTAATATAACAATGTCTAATATGTCTCTTATTGTTGGACAAGGGCTTTTGTCCAAGTGCAAAACCATATACCCATATTATCAATGCTCTGAACCATGCCAAAATTTAATAGTTTATTTTTTTAAATATTATTATTTTTCATTTCATTCTATGTTCTTATTCAATTATTAAATGATTCATCATAACCATCAAATTTAATTCAAAGACATGAATTATTAAATATATAACTTACCTGTATTCGATCTCTTTTTCTCTTTCTCTGTACCAGCGACTTTATTTCTTCCCCCCTTTTTTTATGTGGTTGCTATCTTCCTCTCACAATCTTCCTCCAACTCGTATAATGCTAGTAAATTTAGGTCTAGTTATTTATTTATTAATTAATATGTTTTTATTAATTCTCTTAATTTTAATAGAATTTATTATTACATAAATATAAATTAGACACAATATATTTTAAGGCCCAATAAGTTTTAAAAACCCAAATTAATGAAATTTTAAATTTATTATAGTCCACATAAATTAAATACAATTTGACCCAAATAAAAACAAAGTCCAATTAATATGTTTTAAAACAAAATAATTTTTTTATTATTAATATTTTTTTTTTTTATTATTATTATTTTCCGGGTATTACACTCCTGCTCAGCCGCCACCTTCTAAGGCTGGTCCATCGTTTCAGACTCCCGAGATTGGTGCTTCATCTTCTGGTCCACTGGCAAAAATCCTGACATCTCTGAACCTTCTGCACAACGAGAATAAGAGGATCATCAGGAAGATCGACATAGTTGCCCAGAGGCAGGATATCTTCACTCAATATAATGCTGAGTTTGCCACCATCGTGGCAAACATTTACTCACGGTTCAGTGGAGATGATCTTGAGTCAGTACCATTCTATTTCCCCCAGATGCCTCTATTCCCTCCATATCTACCACCATCTCCTGAGGTAGACAGAGACGACGACGGCGACGATTGCAGCGATGACCAAGGCGGCAACGAGTGATTGTATCGCCACGGTAGGCCCTCCCATTCTGATTGCTGCATTACTGGACAATGAGGGCATTGCCTGCTTCAAGTTTGGGGGGAGATTTCATTTCTTTTCTTTTATATATATATGAGTTGTTATGTATAAACCGCAGTTTGACATCTTTTGGACTTTTGTAGCCTCAGACTTATTATATTTTGGGTTTTATGATGTATAGAGGCATGAACAGCTTTTTAATATTATATGACTTTTGTTAGTTATGTATAGATGCATGAAAAACTTTTATTATTAGCATGTTTTGTTTATAGCCATCTTTTGGGACTTACTTGATGCCATGTTATGGCTTTACTACCCTATTTTGAGCTGATATTAGTGCAAGGGTATACATTATCTTTTATCTTGCCATGATCTGGTTTTTGATTAACACTATCTTAAACTATTTATATGATGGGAATGGGTTATATAGATTATAAATTTTTGATTGTGGCTAGTGATATGCGTGTTGGTTTATGGCTATGTCAAAGAGTTATGTGTTAAGCATGTATAAATGATGGGTTAGTTTAATCGGTAGCTGATATTGTTATTGATCCGTTCTTCTTAGTGAGCACCGACTAACTGTTCTAGCTAGTTGTTTTTCAGATATAGTTTGCGTGGTTATTGTTTTGAAATTGTGTTACCACTGTTTAACTTAAGCGATTACAAGGTAATATTCTAATTTAGACTCTGATGCTAGTTCGGATCTTGGATTTTGGGATGTTTATTTATTATTTAAAAAAACATGAAATGAAAAGATAAATAACAAGAACCTTAGTTGACTAAGACTGATTACGTGGCCTTTGTTGCTCGAGTTATTAGGTCAATAGGGGTGTTCTACATCCAGTGCCCTAAAGCCATCTGGCTTGGGAGTCATTGATCAAAAGCTCATTAACGGGTAACTCTGAATAACCTAATGTAATTAAGCATGGCACGATCATCCTAAAGGTTTTGATTATTAAAATGTATAGAATAAAAGTCTAATTTGGCTTAAGTTTGATTACGTGGCCTTTGTTGCTCGAGTTATTCGATCCATAGGGGTGCTCTACACCTAGTGCCCTAAAGCCATCTGGCTTGGGAGTCATTGATCAAAAGCTCATTCACGGGTAACTCTAAATAGCGTAAGGTAATTAAGCATTGCACAAGTCAGATTTATATGTCTTCATGCTGATATCTTTTGATCCTTTCTTGCATTTGTATCTTGTTCTTAATGTTCGACGTTGTTCTAGTTTGCAAAGTTAACATATTTTTCTATAACGATTGATTGTGTGAGCTGATAGCTATGATTAGTTAGGGTAGTTGGTATTCACACACACATAGAATGTGTGACGCCCCCAAAATAGGTTCAATCCATCCAACCTATTCTAAGTCGCCTAATACATGGTACAGAAAACAACTATAACTTTATTACTACAATTGTCGTGCAAAATACAACAACACATATACTGTGAGTTTTAATACCAATCGTGACTCATGTCTCAACTATGGACCCCACCTCGCACGGTGATACCTTACATAAAGGTACAATCTAGAACTGCTTTTAGAAATTAAGATCTTTGGGAAGTGCTCAAGGAAACCTTCGTATTGGGGGAGGCCATGAATCTAAGTTATGATAGATATCATATGTCCGAGAATTATCCTTGGTTGATCCAATAGACCCCAAAGAAAAACGAGAAGATTACTATCATGTTCCTTCCAATGGTGAGTCTTCTCTTGACATATAACTATCTCCACCGTCTGCGGTTGAACATTATGTTTCAACCCAACTCCAAGATCATATAGGTAGTACTCGTAGATATACTCAGCAAGAGGATGCGCACAACCCTTTCTTATGATAACACGAGATTGTATGTCATTAGACATCTTGTATGATAGTGGCAAAACACCCTTCCAAAGTTGGGTTCACCTCACCCTATTGTTGTTCACCAAAATCAATTATTAAGTGACATATAATATACGACACACACATCTTAGGTCCTCAATACAATTATATATTGTATGTCATGCCGCTTTTATAATGTGTTGGGAAACTTTGATGATCTCTTGACCACAACATTATTCCTCATTATCCCCCCGACCCACCATACACTCTTATTACACGAAAGGAATTGTGAAGCAAAAGGGTGAGCTCAACTAGCTTCAAGAAAGAATATTATGACTAAAGATAATTAAATTATCAATAGCCTTCATCAAGAATAAATCGTAGATTTAGAATATATGGTAGATGATAAAACTTTTCAACCATAGTTGCAAATGAACGAAAGCAATCCATTAGAAGAGTCAAATAGACCATAAAGTCTATTATCTTCTCCATGTTAAAAGTCCACCAATAATATTTTATCCTCAGAACATCAATCAGCAGTTCCTCATCCCACAATCATGTGAATAACTCATAATCATAATTGTAGTTCTAAATTTCTCTTCTCATCCAGGACGAAGATAATTTTCATCACCTGTCTTTACCTGAAATATCAAAGATCGTGGTTATACCAAATTACAGTTCATGTTCATGATCATACTAATAAATTCATCTTTTCACTACGGGCCAAAGATATTCATCAACAGATCATCTTTGCACTACAGGCCAAGATATTCAACAACAGGTCATCTTTGCACTACAGGCCAAGAATATTCAATAACAGGTCATCTTTGCACTACGGGCCAAAGATATTCATCAATAATTCATCTTTGCACTACAGGCCAAAGATATTAATATCTCAAAGAAATACATAATCATTTCAGAATTTATATAAACCATAATTATAACCATGTTGATCAATTCACCTTTACACTTAAGCTAAAAATATTCAATTATAAATTCAATGGTCAGCGATCATACCAAATAACAATTCATCTTTGCACCATCGGCCAAAGAGAACCCATAGTCACGATCATACCAATAATCTACCCATCTTTACACTTAAGTCAAAGAGAAATTTCATCACCGGATTATAAAATGTTATATATGATAATAAAAATAATACGATCAACAACTCGCATTTAATTTCAAGAGTAATATTCATGAATCAATGATTTCATAACACCTTAATCCAAATGTTATAAATCACTTAATAATCTCATAATCTAATATTATTAATACTACCACAATATTTTAATCATTTCTTAAACTTATAAACAATTTATTTTAATTGTTTACACTTTACTAATTAATGCATTTAATCATCCTAAAATGCCAAATTCATAAGATTTCATCACCAATAACCAAAACACTCATCAAAAGTCTGCATATACCTTATATAGGATTCTCAAGCCATAAAATCCTATTTTTCAATTTTGTTACTTCACATAACATATTTAATTCATTTACTCATAACTAGTCCATTTTTATGAAAAATACCAAATTAGTACAAACAAATTTTCTTTTCTGGGATTTAGCATAATATAGTCCCATATTGAACATATATTTTTTCTCAAAATTTTTAAAATTCATTTACTATTTTTCATATGGCCAAAACTCATTTAATATTTAGACATTTATCATAAATTGTACTTTTATCCAAAAATTCCGAAATTCACAGATTATACTGATATTATATAGATGTACTCCCATTAAAATTTTTATCAATTTTGGAGTTAACCACAAGAAGTTATAAGGGTTTACTTTTAAAATAGTATTTTCTCATAAAATCCATAACTCCTAATCTACACATCCAAAAATCATTATTTTTGGACACAATCAATAAAACTTATCAAATTATCATTTCAATTTTTTTCAGAATTTTTGAAGGTCCAAAAAAAGTGCGAAACTAAAAAAACATAATAACCCTTAAAAATTCCTTACCTCAAAAGAGCAGTACTTCTGACTGGAATATCGGATGAAAAGCCGAAGGAACCTTGCACTGAATAACAACTCTCAAAGTATCTAAATACTCATAAAAATACTCTCGAAAATATAGAGAGAAAGAAAACTTGTTTCGGTGTGATTTTCAATTCTAACATAAGCTTTATTTATAGAAAAATCTTTAAACGCCAAAAAGGAGACTAAATTAATAAAATATATTATTTATTTATCAACCTTCTACGCATGCCACCACAAAACCAAATTTCGCTTCTAAAAAAATATAGCAACCCATGTGCATTCAACACCAACCAAAAAGTGGGTCCCACCCAATTTTAATAAAAATTATTTTATTTTCTGAAACTTCAATAATTCATAGAAAATAGCTCGTTTATCAGAAAAATACAAATTTTATAACCATTCCACACAAAATCGAATTCTCTACAACTTTGTAGCTTTAAGTTTTTCCAAATTCCCGACAAAAAATATTCGAAATCTACAAACGGATGATTTTCAACACCGTTTCAACACCTTATAAAATTCATAACAAATCATGTGTTAATTTTCAACAGTTCAAAATTTGTGGATATATATTCAACTTATATATGTATAACATATCCAAAAATCACAACGATCCAACGGTCGGATTAAAAATTATAACTCACGCAATAGAGCTTTAAGAACACCGATTTGATCTTTTAATACCTCCAATCCGATAAAATACTGATAAAACACCTCAACATTAATTCCTTCATTTATAACCACTTGCGTATTTTAAAAAATTTTATATATATCACCCTTAACTTTAACTTTTTTATCAATTTAATCATTTACTAAATAGGAAAATTGAATACTTTTATTTCATAAAATCCGGGGTTTTACAATCTCCCCTCGTTATGAAATTTCATCCCCAAAATTTACGTACCTAATAATTCAAAGAGTTTGAGAATACCTTGCTTTCATCTCAGATTCCATCTTCCCTGTCCTCATGATTTCTCCATTGCTCATCTCCTGTATTTCAGATATCATTCTAGAATATAGCTTCAAAATAAAGGTTAATTGACATATCACAATTTGTCAACTTAAGTAAGAAAATTCAGCTTAGGTAGGACACACACTAGCGAAGGATATTACTCGTCTCTCCCTTCCTATTTCTAATCCCGGATCTCCGCCAGAGATCATATCCCTAAGCTCGATATTAATCATGGCGCCCCAAAATAGGTTCAATCCATCCAACCTATTCTCGAAAGTACTTAATACATGGTACGTAAAATAACTACAACTTTATTACTACAATTGTCGTGCAAAATACAACAACACATATACTGTGAGTTTTAATACCAACTGTGACTCATGTCCCAACTATGGACCCCACCTCACAATGATACCTTACATAAAGGTATAGTCTAGAACTGTTTTAGAAATTAAGATCTTTGGGAAGTGCTCAAGGAAACCTTCGTACATAGGAGGCCATGAATCTAAGTTATGATAGATATCATATGTCTAGAGAGTTATCCTTGGTTGATCCAATAGACCCCAAAGAAAAACGAGAAGATTACTATCATGTTCTTTCCAATGGTGAGTCTTCTCTTGACATATAACTATCTCCACCGTCTGCGATTGAACATTATGTTTCAACCCAACTCCAAGATCATATAGGTAGTGCTTCGTAGATATACTCAAAGAAGAGAGGATCGCACAACCCTTTCTTATGATAACACGAGATTGTATGTCGTTAGACATCTTGTATAATAATTAAGCAAAACACCTTTCCAAAGTTGGGTTCACCTCACCCTATTGTTGTTCACCAAAATCAATTATTAAGTGACGTATAATATACGACACACACATCTTAGGTCCTAAATACAATTATATATTGTATGTCATGCCGTTTTATAATGTGTTGAGAAACTTTGACAGTCTCGGACCACCACACTATTCTCCTGTTATCCCCGCTCGACCCAGCTATACTTACTTTGGTCCACGTAGTTTATTTGTAGGTTATGTTAATCGTTTATAAATTTTTGTGAGAATTATGTGGTGCATACTTATAATTTGTATTGAAAATAGATATAGGAGATAAATTTATACATATATAAATAATAGATAAATATATCTTCTTTTTCAAATCAAATATGATTATCTTCAAGACGAAGGTGAGAAGCAATTCGTGTTGATAATGTGTTATAAAAGTATACTAAATATTAAGAACAATGATAATTAACAGAAAAAGAGATATTATTCTAATTTCATATTAATTGTAGTTGTATTTGTATGTATATTACATTCTCTTGACAATACTTCTATTTATTAGAATATGTACATAAATATTTGGAAGTTTCAAATTTTTTTAAAATTTAAAGATTACAAAAATGTACGTAGACATCCACACACACCATGTATAATTTTATAATAACTTAATAATTTTGGTTTTTGTTTTACTTTTTTATAACCCAAAACCACTTTTTTTTTGTTTGCTACGGAGTATACCTGCACTTGAATCCAAAATGAGCCTTACTGTCCTCAGAAATTGGACGTTTCTTCCATTTGCTCCCGCGCGAATCAACTTCTCCAGAAAAATGTACAATACAGGACTCTCCTCAAAACAAGAAGTTCCATCTTCAGTGCAGAACCCAGGTCAGAGAAATCCCTAATTTTCTTTTAATCGTCTTTTTGACCCCAATTCACAAAAAGTATTTGCATTCACACCCTTTTCTATTTTCGCCTGTTCTAGAGATGCGTGTTTTTGTTAGGAAGAAGAGGGTGAAGAAGACTGTTGAAATTACACCAGAGGAGGAGGTTAAAGCAGAACCTCTCAACCAGAAAGTAAGAAACCCCTGTTTGTTTGTTTTCCCCTTATTTTTATGTTGTTTTTGAAAATCCGTGTACCTCCTTAATAATTTTGTCATTTTGTATTATTTTTGTGTCACAAAAAAGTCTCATTTGTAAACTTTACAAAGCTAGCAAGCATGTATCCCTCATTTTTTTCAGCCTGCCAAGTACATAGATTTCCATTAGTTAGCTTCCTTACTTATTATAGGTGCGTTACAACAAAGGCGGAGGGAATGTTAAAGAATGAACAACGCTGCGCAAATAATAGCAAAGAGAAATTTAAAAATTATAAATAAAAAATTACACAGGACATAAAATATACATGGTTCATCCAAATATTGGGCTAGATGATAAAATTGTCACATATTAGGGTTGATGTGTATTATTCAGTTAGTAAGCATATATCCCTCATTTTTTTCAGCCTGCAAAGTACGTAGATTTCCATTCATTAGCTTCCTTACTTATCGCCGGTGCGTGACAACAAAGGCAAAGGGAATGTTAAAGAATGAACAATGCAGCGGAAATAATAGCAAAGAGAAATTTAAAAAATATAAATAAAAAATTACACTACATGGTTCATCCAAATGTTGGGCTAGATGATAATGCATGCACTTGTGCTAAGAAAAATGTCACATATCAGGGTTGATGTATATTATCCAGGAAGATCTTTACAGATATTACGTCTCATAATTATAATAAATATGTATGCAGGCGCATGACGTCATATAATCAAGCAAATCTGCAATGTGGCTTAAATTATGTGTCTTAATCATTACTAGTGTATGCTGCACACAAAAGTGTGTTAATATTTTCTTTTTTGTTATAACAAAATTTTAAAATTAAAGTTCTGGTCCTAACAATAGAAAATAGTAAAAACAAAAGAATAAAGAAGAGATAAAAAATAGTAAATAAGTTTTTTTTCCTTATCAGTTGCACAACTTCATAGCGGTAAAAATCACCAACTCTCATAATAACGTTGAATTCTTATTAGTTTTCGCCTTTTATTATGACATAATTAATTACATAAATCAGCATTACTAAAAAAATACAACTGACAAATTGTGTTTGGGTACAAACGTTTTCATGATATAGTTTCATTCCAAAACATCAAATTTATTGGTCCAATTTTTTTCCCCCACTAGTCAGTAACAAGAGATTCACAAGAATGATTACAGTTGTGTTTTATATTTTGCAAATGAAGGGCATCTTTATATAGGCATTGGACCTTACAACATATGGCTGGGATAAAAAATAATGTAATAGAAGTCTGAGATATAGACTATCTAGAATATTACTCCAAAATATCTAGTAAATTTACAAGCATAATTATAATATAAATAAAGGTAGAAAACTCTATTAGAAATCTTAATATGTATAACATAATTCTAAAAAATGTCAGCTAATATCTCAAATTGAGCACCTTGTGGTCTCCCATTAAGCACTTACATGACGTATACTCCTTGAAAATGCGCATGTTGCGACACTAACTCAATCAGATTTAACTATTGTTTTAAGAAAGTTAGCCTATCATACCACATTTCTGATATACATATTCCAAATCAAATAAGCACCGAAGAAACCTACCCCTGGGATACTCCCGAAGAAGCCTAATTCTTACATTGGAACTGCGATCTGTGGGTAACATTAATATTAAGTTCCTTATATAATACAATTACCGGGTCATATTTATTATATCTTTGTTTGTCTACTTGATTTATTATATTGGTCATCTTTATTTATGTTTGTCTACTTGATTTATTATATTGGTGATTGTATTTTCTTAATAGTGTACTTGCCTTATGTCTATGGCTGTTAATTGAACACTACATTAGTTCGAACCTTTTTTTTTTTGCTAGTTCAAGACATAATTTAAACACACCCAACATTTGTCACTGCCAAGGTTTGAAACTCCACCCTCTTGGTACACAAGGAATGGGGGTAACCATTGGGCCAAGACCCTTCGCTTGATTAGTTCAAACTTCTTATTACTATACATGACATTTGCATAATTCCTTATCTTTATGAACCATGCTTGGGCATCTATGAAGAGCTTATATATGATAAATTTTTGGACTCGAGAAAAATTCTGATTAAGGCCCTTCAAGGTTATAGAACATGCACAAGTGGAAGGGTTGAGGTTCTTAGTAAAAGACTTAAATGGCCTTTTCGGTAGTATGTATGGTCATAGATAAGTGGTAAAATAGAATTTGCCTACATTTGTCTTATTTATTGACATAACTAGTCATTTCAAATGCTACCACGGTGGTGGCTTAGGGTGTCCTCTAGTTACACGATTTGAAATTCATTGTTCATTCACTCTCTATGGGCTTCATAAGTTAATGAAGTTAACTCAATGTATTCAGTTACCCATAGGTAGAGTTATTTACATTATAATCCCTTTACTGAATGCAGCTTTCTGGTCTGCCTGATATCGAAGACTTCACATATGGGAAGGCTAATAAACTTTCCCCATTAAGTAAGCCACTTCCTTGAATACACAATATTTGCATATATGATACATGTACATATTTAGACCCTATTATAGCTGTACTCATGTGTTAAGAAGTGTTAAGAATCTCTCTTTTGAAATTACTAAAAACTTTAATCCTGTTACATTTAAAGTGAATTATTTTAGGTAAAAATCTATCTAAAAGCTTAAGCTTTTAGAATATAAGCTCAACAATGCATATGATATTTTAGCACTCGTCACATGTTACCCTGCTCACGACACAAAACATTACAGTTTAACTACACTTGTAACTGTTAAGGTAACGTGTGAGTTGTGCTAGTTCCACATCGGTTGCAAAGTGTGAACTTGAAGGCTTAATATACAAGGTTGGGCCCTAGACTTGCTTCATTTTTTGGAAGATGGGTCTAATAGTGTTAAAGAACTCCCCATCTCCCCAACAAATTAGTATTAGAGCCATGATCAATAATCTTGGCAAACTCTCAAGTAATGCATAAAAGGACCTGTGCGAAGACTTCATGAAACCACATTTCTGATAAAATGTCAAGTTACCAATTTGTTAAAAGTATAAATTATATCATGCTTTTAACATGTATTGCACAAGGTTATAGCACATATCCTTGAAGTACTTTTTTTTACTTTCTATTTTTCTTTATTTTGTTTAAATAGTATCTCGATAGTGTACTTTTATTGTGATTTGTTATAATTAGTAAGACTGTTACGTTGATGTCTTCAACTGTATTTTTGCTTCTTTGTTGAATTAAGTGGAGTACTGACTACTGAGTGTTGACTTATTAAAAAAAATAATAGAAAATAAGAGTACTATTGTGTCATGGAAGAATGAAATTTAGTAGAATTTTATGTGGACTCAATTTTGGATGCTGGTATTTCATCGGAAGAAAAAATGTTTTCTTGTTTAGGGAAGGAGAAAAAAACTGTTAGAAAAACTCCAATGACAGGAAAATAGAGAAGAACGTGGAATCTTGATTCCGTGTAATTTTACCTAGTCAACATCTAAAAATTTACATTTTTTGGTTGTATGGATTCTTGCTGCCACAGAATGTTTCTTCACTAAGTGGGTCGAAGCTATTCCTCTAAAAAAGATTATGGGTCTTGATGTAGCCTAGTTTATTAAATAAAATAGAATCTGCCGCTTTGTCGCAGTTTTTTGTTTTCATTTTCATCTCATTTTGCTTCACCCCTGATGCTAGTTTTTTTATCTTAAAACTCTCTCTCTCTCTCTCTCTCTCTCTCTCTCTCTCTCTTGAGAAGCACTCACAAGGTTTGTATCTATTTGTTCTATGAATTCTTCTTCGACAGTTATTTCCTCTTCTAAACTCTGACCTTTTTCCCTTTCTTATATGTCCCTTGAAACTTATATGTAGGTAAATCAGAACCTGCGTCAGGCGTGCGTTCTATGGGAAGTAAAGTAGTGTCTCCCATTACGCCAACAGGTATGTGAAGTGGAGAATGATGTTTTTGATAAGCATGAAAATGCTATTGGCAAATGTATAAAAATCAAGCTATATTGTTCCAGGGATGACTTTGGAAGTTGAGCTTTTGCTATTTTTATAGGCTGAACAATAGTAATTCAGCTAGGTTAATTTTGTTGTCAAATGAATGCGTCTTACCATTCATCTTACTATGTGCTCTCTTTCTTTAACAAATAACGAAATGTATATTCTTGTTGATTTGTAATTAACTCGAGTCTATGGGAATGTAACTCATGCTTTACACAGGTTTCAGTAATCAAGTATAAAGTGATTTTTTTAGGTTTCTGCTGGTTATACATTAGAATGATTATTCCTACAAGCATGTACTTTATAGTATTAATGTTTAACGTGTCTTCAGTTCTTTTGAAACTTTTTAACACAAGAAATATCCTTTTTTCTTAATACGAAAAAGAAAATTGTTGTGAGAAATATAACTCAAATTGCAAGCAGCACCTGCTGAAAAAAAATTAATCTGCCTTCAATCATCATGAAGGTACAGGCAAAATGAATGACGAGAATCCATTTGAAGGTCAGGACCATTCCATGGCAGCCTAATTTGAAGGTTCTTTAGTACTCTAGTACGATGGAAAATAAGATGCATCTTCTTGCATCTTGGCTTTTGGAACTCCTTGAACTAGTAGTGATGAATTTTCATTTCTTTTCATTGGTGGTGTTGTTCTTCTTTTTGATGGTTTCCAGCTGTCCCTTGCAAATCACATTCTGCAGTGGGGGCGTGGATTGATATATCCTTACTCCATTACTCTTTTGGTAGTAATGCTTGAATTTTCCTTTCTAAGACTTTGATAGACCCTGAACTCATGTTTTTTTTATCCAGCCAAATTGCCTGTAAATTGGGAAAATGTTCTTGAAGGGATTCGTAAAATGAGGTCTTCTGAAGATGCACCTGTAGACTCTATGGGATGTGAGAAAGCTGGCAGTTCTCTTCCTCCTAAGGTAATATTTTCTTAATTCGGGTGATGTGCAAATATATTGTTAGCTAAGATTGAGAACTGGTTTCGAGAATGTATTAGAACATCCACTCGTAGTTTAGCGTTTAGGACTGAATTTAGTCTGCTCCTTGTAACCTTTACAAGACATAAGTCCATTTCAGATTATAAGATTATTTTTGACTTTTGAAAGTCAATTTAAAACATTTTCAAACTCAAAATTGAGATGATTCAATAAAAATTATGAAACAATAAATCTTACAATTCTTCGTTGTATTGACTAAAATTAAAAGAATCCATGTCAATTTTGAGTTTGAAAATGTTACTTCAAAAAGTTAGTAATGATCCTACATTTGGAATGGAGGGAGTACTTGGTAATGGCTTCTTAGTCTCATGATTGTTGGGCTATCTTAAAATTAGCTGTTAAGTGGATTTTTCAATACATATGTGGCCACTTTGTGCATCAGATACATTACATCCTATAACGAGAATAGTGCATGAATTTGCTATCATCAAATGTGTCACACCGCAGAGAATTTTAGCTATTAAATCCTTTTCTCCCTAAGTTATCAGAGACGAGACACATTGAAATGGTTTGAAGAGTGAACTTTATTATCTCTAACCTTGAGACAAGTATTTGGGGTTCTTTTGTTTCCCTATTTGTCATCTCTAATCTCCCACCCAGTGTTATTCCACACCTTGGCCCTGACTTGGATCTGCAGAGATAGAGCAAAAAATAGAGAGATAGATATAAGAATTTTAGGGAGGAAGGAGATAGATCAGACATACAGAAACCATTTCCGGGGGGGGGGATAGGTGTGACTCTGCATGCTTACTTTTTCCTCCGATCATGTTATTAATTTATTATATTATGTTTTGAATTTGTAATATGTGGCATCTGTATCTTTCTTCTTTCTATAGGTTTCCATCAGTTTCTTTAAGTAGATTGCTTCTATTGTTGAACACCCCCAACAAAAACAACTTATATATCAAATTGCTCTCTCAAAATCGAGTCCAATATATATTTCTTTAAACCATCATTGACCTTCTATTTATGTAAATATCTATTTTGAATGCTGTATACTCATCATTTTATTTGATATTGACATGGTGCTCTCATTAAATAAATAAGATAATAAATAATTAAATATGGTGCTTGGAAATTGATTATACTTTTTGTTATTCTCTTATGCTTTCGTTTTCAAACAGGAGAGAAGATTTGCTGTCTTGGTATCTTCACTTTTGTCAAGCCAAACCAAGGATAATGTCAATCATGGTAAGTTTCTATATAATCAAATTATATTTTCGTAAAACAAGATAATTTAATGTGCTGTCCATCTAGTTTGTTTTCTCCAGGACTTACAACCAATGAGAGCACCAGCAGGTTTAACTACAATATACAATAGTTATTTGGCGCCTGTTGCACCACGAGGCAGTCAATATAACCTTCTGTCTTTTTACTTGAACTTAACCGAATGATTAGTTAAAAATTAGAAATAAAACCTTAAAATGATACCCCCTCCGTCCCTAATTATTTGACGTTTTAGAGTTTTTCATTTGTCTCTAATTATTTGACGTTTGTTCAAATCTAGGAGAATTAATGATAATTTTTCTAAAATTAACCCTCATTACTCTTCCTATTTATTGATACTTTAAACTCTTTCTCTCTTCTTATCCCAACAAAACTCTCCTTATTCTAACAAAAGATTTAAGGGTATTATAGACAATTGAGTACTATATTTAATGCTTTTCAATCATTATCTTAATTCTTGTGTCCACCTCTAAAACGCAAATAATTAGGGACGGAGGGAGTAAATAACTAGTCGGCATCACGGGCAACTTTCTCATCTCTCCCTCTCCATTAGTTCAATGCCCCTTTTGGCTCTCATCTCTCAACACGTTTCAGAAGGACAGTGGTAATCCATGCACTCCAAAACCTTTTCTTGGAATTATAAAATTATATTCATTAGATAAAGTTATCTTCAGCCTCAAATTCCAAAGTGGCCATATTATTATTCAGCGTTGCAGTGGACAGGGTACCTTAGTTCACTGCCGATTTTAAGTCTTTTATATTTGGTCGACATGGTAGTCGACCAAGATTGAAAAATTGGGAATGAGCATAGCCAGTTTCATGAAAATGTACTCTAAAATCTGTACACGAGAAACATTGGAAATGCTGTATATGAATTCTGTTTTACACTGTACTTAAAGTATTAACAGATCTCAATCGAATTATGTAAACATCCCATATAAGTAAACTAGTCACTTGGCATTAATTTCAAATTTGCTTTCACGCTCTTTGGTCTTTACACTACTTTTACCGAGTTCTTTTTTTGCAGGAGCCATTCAGCGTCTTCTTGAGAATGGCCTTCTTACTGCGGATGCCATTGAGAAGGCTGATGAAGCTACCATCAGGAGCTTGATTTACCCGGTATGTTTTCCTGAAGTCACATAATTGTTTATTTATTATAAGTAATTCACTTTATCATTTATGTTTTCAAAATCCGAGACGAAACTATTAGGAGACAACTGCTGTTAAGTAACTTGTGCAACTCATGCTTAGGTGGGCTTCTACACAAGAAAGGCCAGCAACTTGAAGAAAATTGCTAAAATCTGTCTCTCGAAGTATGATGGTGACATTCCTAGTACACTGGAGGAGTTGCTCCTACTTCCAGGAATTGGTCCCAAGATGGCTCATTTGGTAAGAGTCAACTGTATGTTAATTCTCTTACAATTTCGGATTTCTAATTATTAGCTTATTATCTTAGATTGCTTTAAGTTGCTTGCCTTTGTATGTTGGTGTAGGCTATGAATGTAGGGTGGAACAATGTTCAAGGGATATGTGTAGACACTCATGTTCACCGTATCTGTAATCGACTTGGTTGGGTCTCACACTGGGGAACAAAACAGGTTAGTGCATTCTTATTGATGGTTTAATAATATTTTTACTATACAATTAATCAGTTCTTCCATATTGACATTTCAAATTATGCCCTTAAATTTTTTTATCCTTTCAACTATTATGATGCAATTGGGGAGATTGGCATCATCTTCATCTTTTAGTTAGATAGCACAAAGTTAACAGATACTCTCATTGACCTAGCGAATTGCGTATTGGTACTTGCATTCTCAAACATGGTATGCTTACGTACTAATATTCTGAATGTAATGTAAACAAAATTTTCTTTGTTATTTTGCCTATAATTGCACAATTTTAATATTCTAATTTAGTTTTGGATGTTAAAACATTACATTTGTACTAAATTATTTATAAAACAATCAACTTGTTGACTTAACTAAAAATCTTTTATAAAACTAAGTTTTTTACATTTTGATTATAAGATAATTCATTTATATAAGCACTCATATAAAGATATCCTAGCATACCACATTTTAGCTATGTAGAGTACAACCTACCCGTATTGGTTCCACAAACTGAAACGAACCGCATTCTGGGTGAGGTAGCATGATGTATGAACCAGTATATCTGATGCCAGTAATGAGATGGACTTCAATTGTCAAATACTCACTATTCTCGCATTGCTTTTGTTATAGTACAAACTGAGTGAACCGCTGTATAAGGGATTCCACAACTTGCTTGTGAAGGTGTGTTTGAGAATAATGCAACATAGCGCTATTATCAAAGATTTAGATATATGGATGTGAACTAGTAATTTCAGTGTGATAAGATTTTACCCATTTTGAAGCATATTAGAAGTCGGAACGGTTAAAGAGGGCTTACTTAATGTTTCTCTGTAAGGTTTGTGCCATTTATATTAGCTCCTCATATGGTATTTCTTCTTGCTACCCATAGAAGGCAGAGCATGGTATGGGGTTTTTCTTTTCCCTTTCTTAACATAGAACCCCGTCATATCTTTCTTCAAGTCAGCATTTCACAGTGAGCTCCTATTAATATGTTAGTAGTAGTCACACTGCCTATTTCATTTGAAACAATGTATTTAAGAGTTTTAACCCTTTTTTGTTGACTCATCAACGTAATGTGATATGGATCCGCAAATTAAGCTTCATCTGTTATCTTCTTCACATGCATTATTATACTTAAATGTTAAGGGACTCCCTGCCCATCCTGCGAAGTGAAGATAATAAGAAAACAGAAGCACATATTGAAGAAATGAAATAGCTTTACTAACTTTTTTTTCCTGCAATTTAGCATACTAAATCTCCTGAAGATACGAGAGAGTCCTTGGAACTATGGCTTCCGAAGGAAGAATGGGTTCCAATTAATCCTCTTTTGGTATGTAAGCTCAATCCTTTCAACATATACAAACACATAGGCCATGTGTACATGCGTGCATACGCCACAATTCTGTTGAAAATAGGTGCATAATCCTATAATTTACAGTACATGATGCTCATTACCTTGGTTATGATTACTTCGGTAAATGGAAGCAAATCTAATTGTTGAGAAATCTGTTTTCTAGCAAATACTAGAGCTCGTAAGCATATAAATTTAGCCAAAAGCCTTATAGTTGTTTGATCATATGCTATATAAAGCTCAATCACTTAAATGATACACACTACGTCTTTTCATAAACATAATGTTCAAAAAGTTGTGTATGCAGCTTCTTCTGCTTATTATTCAATTGAAGGGAAGCACTAGGGTCCGGCAATATGGATGCTGAAATCATTTAATTATTTTAGGTTATATTATATACTTCCTCCGTTCTAAATTATAAGAGTATTATTAACTTTTGAAAGTCAATTTATACATTTCCAAACTCAAAATTGAGATGAGTCAATAAAAATTATAAATAATCAATTTTAGTGACTAATACTTTTTAGATAGTTTACAATACTCGTCATTGTATTAGCTAATATATATGAATTCATGTCAATTTTGAGTTTATAAATGTCTTAAGTTAGATTTCAAAAAGTCAAAAATGATCTTATGTTTTAGAACGGAGGAGTACAAAATAGAAAGTTGTGAAGGAAATTGTAATATCTTCCTTTGAAAGCTTTTCTAGATTTTCTTCTTATGAAGTCTTCCAAAAAAAAGAATTCGGTCTAGGGTCTCAACTCTCGAGTCTCCCAAACGTTGATCAAATGGGCTGGAAATGGTTTAAAAATTTTCTACAATTTGTAGCATTCTTAGTATCCGCTAGAAAGCTAATGAAGTCGACGATGCTGCAAGTTCTCTTTTAATTTCCTTATGTTTACTTTCTGTCAAAATATTTACTTGTGGCATTACTTCCCATTAAATACTGTATACCAAACAGGTGGGTTTTGGACAGACTATATGTACTCCTCTCAGACCTAAATGTGGCATATGCTGCATAAGCGATCTCTGCCCTTCTGCATTTAAAGAAGCTTCAAGACCACCATCCAAGCCTAAGAATTCTCGTCCAAGGAAGAAGATTTCATGAAATTGCTAATTGATTAAGCGTTGTTTTCTTTGTTGTCCTCCTTCCAGATGTTTTGGCAGTTGAAGACCCTTGGTTTGAATTTCTTATATTATTTTAATATTCAAAATTTGTAAAATGTACTCCCTTCATTTCAAAATGATGGACCCATTTTTCCTTTTTAGCCCGAAACTGCCATTCCTATCAACACACTACCTCTCCTAAACTCTGGAGCTAATTTAGGGATTCATATGATAAAATAAAAGTCATCGTTTTAAGAAATATGTCTGATTTTAGAACGGAGAAAGTAATACAAAACCTGAAGTTCTAGTAAGATAATGATGATGAAGAGTTTAGGAAAAGTAGTTAATTCTTGTTTTATTAATAATGATAAATCCAAACATTTGGGTTTGGGTAAACAAATTTAAGCTGAATAGATTCATGAATGCCAAAATTAATGATTTACCCACCAAAATTGGAATGTTTTATTGATTGAACTTTTAATTTTTTAAATTAATTCACTGAACTAATTTTTATTTTTAAATTGGATCATTCTGTTAAAAAAATAGACAAATGTTAATTTTTTATCTACGTGACTGACATAGACGTAAAAAAATAAAAAAAAAAAAAAATGACATAAAAAAAAAAAGACAACATAAAAAATAAAAAAAAAACTTTTAAGTTTTTAAATTAATTCATTTGAACTAATTTTTTTATTTTAAATTGGATCATTCTGTTAAAAAAATAGACAAATGTTAATTTTTATCTACGTGGTGACATAGACGTAAAAAATAAAAAAAATAAAAAAAAATGACATAAAAAAAAAAAGACAACATAAAAAAATAAAAAATATTACTTGCGTGTCAAAAAAACTTGAAAATAAAAACAAAAAAATTAAAACATTTTTTTGCAGATCTAGCCATCTTCTTTATCTGATTCTTTTTATTTTTTATCAAAACAGATCTAATATAAATACACAAAATCAAAATCAAAATTTTCATCTTCTCCAAATTTTCATCAAATTACACAGCAACCAATTCTTTAAAATTATAAACCAACAAATAAAAGCAATTCGAAGTAGGACGAAGAAATCGTGAAATCCGTGGTGATGTCATCGGAGGGCAAAGTAATTGTGAAATCCGTGGTTTCGAGGAAAACGCCGTCGTATTCGCTGGAATCAGAACTTGGGGACTGTTATAGAGCGGCGTTGATTCGGCGCGAGGCGGTGCAGAGGACTACGGGGAGGTCTCTGCTGGGGTTGCCGTTGGATGGGTTCGATTATGAATCCATATTAGGGCAGTGCTGTGAGATGCCGATTGGGTATGTGCAAATTCCGATGGGGATTGCGGGTCCATTGCTGCTCAATGGATGCGAGTATGTGGTGTCGATGGCCACAACGGAGGAGTGTTTGGTTGCGAGTACTAACAGAGGCTGCAAGGCCATTTTATGCGTGCGGTGATGTCACGGGGATTTTGCTAAAAGATGGGATGACCAGAGCGCCTGTGGTTAGGTTTTCTACAGCAAAAAGGGCCTCAGATTTGAAGTTCTTTTTGGAGGGATAAATCAGTTTTTGAATTACTATATCTTTGGATTCCGGTTTTTTATTGTATTCATCAAACTTTTTTTTCTATATCGAATAACCATCTTTCAAAATTTACAAATTATTAAACAATCAGATTTTCCATTCAAAAAACTACCGGAATCTTGATCGTATAAAATTAAAAATATTTTTCTACTTACGTGGACTTCAAAATTCAAATTTTTTGCTTAAATTAGAATCTTGCTTAAGTTGACTCCAAAAACTAATAATAATAATAATAATAATAATAATAATAATAATTTCATAATAATAATAATAATAATAATAATAATAAAATACAATTTAAAATTAAGGTTTTTAAAAAGAAATTATGTTAAAAAATTATGTTTTTTAAAATTCTATTTTTTAAAAAGTCTGTTTTATAAAAAAATTGTTTTTAAAAAAATCTGTTTTTAAAAAACGTTAATAATTTTTAAAACGTTAATAATTTCTTTTTTAAAAAACATTAATAATTTTTTAAAAAACATTTTTAAAAAACGTTAATAATTTTTAAAAGCGTTAATAATTTCTTTTTTAAAAACGTTAATAATTTTTTTCTGACATTATTAATGTTTTTAAAAAGAAATTATGTTAAAAAATAATGTTTTTAAAATTCTATTTTTTAAAAAGTCTGTTTTAAAAAAAATTGATTTTTAAAAATAATTTTTTTTAAAAAAATTTGCGTTTTTCATTTTAAAATTCTGTATTTTTATAAAAGTCTGTTTTTAAAAAAATCTATTTTTAAATTTTTTTTAAAAAATAGAATTCCCATACTGTTTAAAAATAATTTACTGTTTATAATTTTAAAATAATTACTGTTTATAATTTTAAAATAATTTACTGTTTATAATGTTAAAATTAATTACTGTTCATAGTTTTAAAATTAATTTACTGTCCATAATTTTAAAAATAATTACTGTTTATAATTTTAAAATAATTTACTGTTCATAGTTTTAAAAATAATTTACTGTTTATAATTTTAAAATAATTTACTGTTCATAGTTTTAAAAATAATTTACTGTTTATAATTTTAAAAATAATTACTGTTTATAATTTTAAAATAAATTAGTGTTTATAATTTTAAAATTAATCACTGTTCATAGGTTTACAAATAATTTACTGTTTATAATTTTAAAAATAATTAATGTTTATAATTTTAAAATAATTTACTGTTTATAATGTTAAAATTAATTACTGTTCATAGTTTTAAAAATAATTTACTGTTTATACTTTTAAAATAATTACTGTTTATAATTTTAAAATAAATTAGTGTTTATAATTTTAAAATTAATTACTGTTCATAGTTTTAAAAATAATTTACTGTTTATAATTTTAAAAATAATTACTGTTCATAATTTTAAAATTAACTGTTTATAATTTTAAAATTAATTTACTGTTCATACTTTTAAAATTAATTTACTGTTTATACTTTTAAAATTATTTACTGTTTATAATTTTAAAATTAATTACTGTTTATAATTTTATTAATTAAAATTATTATTATTGTTGTTGTTATTATTATTTTGAAATTATTATTATTATTTAAAAATTATTATTTTGAAATTATTATTATAATTTTAAAATTATTATATGGAATGAGATAATTATTATATGGAATGAGATAATTATTTTGAAATTATTATATGGAATGATTACAAATATATAAAATTAAAATAAATCAGTGATTGAGAACTTGAACTAATGGAATCTATGCGCGTCGTCAAAAAAACCGCCCACGTCGGCAAAAAAGTGGAGTTAATGCTACAATCGACTTTTCCGTCTGCTTTTTGGACGTAAAATCTGATTTGAGTGACCATTGTAAATTTTTGAAAGTACGATTATTCGATTGTAGAAAAAAAGTTTGAGAATATGATAAAGCAGAAAACCTGATCTCAAAGATGATGACCAAAAAACTGATTTATCCCTCTTTTTGGAAGATCCTCTTAATTTTGATACACTGGCGTCGTTTTTAATAAGTATTTTCCATGTCATTTTCTTTCTTTTTTTTCTTTTTTTTACGTTCACGTCAGCCACGTAGATAAAAAATTAACGTCTGTCAACTTTTTTTAACGAAATTACCCAATTTGAAAATAAAAATTAATTGATTGAGTTAATTTAAAAAATTAAAAATTCAATTAAGTATTCAATAAAACACGCCTACTTCGATAGTTAAATTATTAATTTTGCCATTCATGAAGTGTTGGTTGACGCGACTACAAGTTTGCTTTGTCATGGGAATTGCTTTAGTGACCAGGTGCGATGGTAGTGTTGTCATGGAAGTTGTATATCTTTCAACCACTCTACTAAATATTAGAACTCTCTTTCTAGCTTTAATATTAACTTCTAAATTTATCTGCATGTTCAACCATCGATTTGGACGTGGATCTAAGGACTTGAACAATCAGGGATACCTCTAGTACGAGAGTAAGAACGGGTTTCAAGATGAATTAACAATGAAGGAGGTAGTATTTAGTATGCTAGAATATGTACTTTTATTGTTAACTTGTATTTATAGTTTAATTACATCATCTCAATAGGGTTACAATTTTTAATTGGAATTGTATAAAGAGTTCCTATTGGAAAATGTAAGTATTATACAAGAATTAATATTGGATATGGTAACTAAATGGTGTCTTAGTCGGTAAGATAATGACCCAAGTATATTGGATTTAGGAGTTTATTATGAGTGCTTAAGATATAATGCCCAATTTTGACAATCCACTATATAAAATACGCAGCCCAACACTATCTTTATAAATTTTTAACTCTTCAAGCCTTTTGATCTTTTCAAGTCCTTTACACATTTTGCTGAAAATCTTCAGTAACTTATAATCTTCATAGTGCATTGCTCTTGAGTCAATCACCATAACTTGTAATTTTGATTGTAGTTTTGTCTGTAACTAGCTTTCTAACCCGTACTAGCACATGTTTATCTAGTTAATTAAGTCAATATTTATTAATATTCCACATGCCAGTAAGAGTGTTGATAGAAATTAAAATTAAAAACTACTTGCTTCATAACTATTATAATTAATTTAGATGATTAAGGACATTTGAGATGTCTAATATATCACTAAATGTTTCACCCTTCTTTCTTTGATATTCTCTTCTTAGGTGGGAGGTGGCTAGTTTATCCAGAACGGGTGCCTCTTTAGGAGTACAAATAATTAACTCTCAAATTGATATTCTTTTCCCTTCCAATAAAAAATGTAAGATCTTTCCTTTATGCTCCCCTCATTTCTAAATAAGTGATGTTTCAAAGTGTTTTACACTTGTTAAGGGAGTCATTTATTACTTCAATTCTGCCATTAACATTGATATATATTACCACAATTATCCTTGCATGAATTAAGGAAATATGTATAAAGTTGTCTAGATAAATAAGAGATAAATTATAAAAAAAAAATATTTGAGGACAATAAAGAAAAAATTGTAATCAATGTTTTCTAGAAATTTATTTACGTCAAATATATTGAAGATTTTTTAACTCCTTAAATTGTCATTTATTTAAGAATGGAGGGGAGTAATAATTTTTGTTCTGTCCAAAAAATAGCAAGTTGCGTCGGTGACAGTAAGATTTGATCTCCCGTTATATAAAAAAGATGAGTATAAATATTTAACTTTCATAATATTAAAAATAAAAATATACAAATTAAGTAAGTAAAGTTAAGAAAGGATACTTCATTTAATGAATCTGATGAGTTTACTTCGAATTAAGTAGAAATATAAAAGGGTGCAAGGAAATCTGAGAGAAAGGGAGAGTGTCTAAGATACTTATATACTTCCTCTGTTTCATTCACACATATTAAGAAGAGAAATGAAATTACAAAATTATTTATAATAATATGTCATTAATTATTTTTAATATAAGTGAGAGAGTGACTTTCTAGTTATTCAATTCAAAATATTCTCTCCATACTTATTAAATATGGAGAGAGAATTAGAATAAGAAAAATATGATATATTTAATGCTACGGGCATAATAAAAAAAAATGTGTAAAAATTTGGTTATCAAAGAAAAGTGAACATTTAACATGAGACTATCCAAAATAGCAATAAAGACTTTATCATGGGACGGAGGGAGTATTACTCCAGTAAAAAAACACAAGTTCAAGAGTTTTTAACCTTCTTTTGGCATGGAAGACATAATCTAACCGTAGTCAATTCTACCACAGCATTAAATGCTGAATTAGGAAGAGAATTAAATGCTGAATTAAAGTAGCAAGCGATCAAGGAGTATGAAAAATCGTCCGAACATACAGATAAAATTATGACCCAATTTGTCGAAGGCTGTGAGGTTTATAGGAAAAAAGTTCGGACGAAGATGATAACTGCTGGGCTGGACACCTCTGTCCTTGACCCTTCGGACGAAGAATCTGGAGCCGAAGATGATACTCCAAACGAATGAACCTTTTAGAACTTGTACTTGTAATTTTTGTGTTCATTTTTGTTTGTAACTTTCCTGATCAGTTATGTTTGCAACTTTCCCGATCTGTATTGTTTGTAACTTTTCTGATCGGTTTTGTTTATAACTTATCTGAACAGTTTTGTAAAAACGTATGAATATAAATGAAGTATAAATTTTTCGAAGAGAAATTATTATTTATTTTATTGATGAATAAAATAGTTTACAAAAATAAAGGAAAGAACAACATAGCTTTTACTGATAATATCTCCTAAGTCTTTCAGCATGCCATGTGTTTTTTATCTCCTATCCATCCATTGCTCGAAGCCGGTAAGTACCTGGCTTCTTCACTTCTATCACCTCATATGGCCCCTCCCAGTTCGGCATTAACTTGCCCGTGTTCTGGGGGGTAGATGCCTCTGATTCTCGAAGCACCAAATCTCCAACCTCGAACCTTCTTTGTTTCACTTTCTGGTTGTAGTGTCGAGCAGTTCGCTTCTGATAGATAGCTAATCTTACCAGAGCTGAATCCCGAACTTCCTCCAGAAGATCTAAATTTAGTGATAGGCCGTCATCATTGTATAGTTCTTTGTACTAACTGACCCGAAGTGTTGGGGACCCAATCTCAACTGGTATAAGTACTGCATCAGTCCCATAAGCCAATCTGAATGGTGAATCCTCAGTTGTCGTCCTCGGGGTAGTCTGATATGTCCATAAGATACTGAGTAATTCTTTAGGCCAACGCCCTTTCAATTCATCTAACCTCCTTTTAATCCCATTAAGTAGAGTCCGATTGAGACTTTTACTTGTCCATTTGATTGAGGGTGGGCAACCGAAGTCTTTCTATGGTGAATGGCCAACTCTTTTAGAAACGCCTCAAACTTTGACCCCACGAATTGTGTGCCATTATCCGAAACCAAAACCCTTGGGATACCGAACCGAAAAACAACATGTTCTTTGAAAAACTTCAGACATTCTTGTTCGGTGATCTTCTGTAGGATTTTGGCTTCTACCCACTTAGTCATGTAGCCAATAGCCACGATCACAAAACTGACTTGTCCCTTGGCTTTCAGCAATGGTCCCAGGATGTCAATCCCCAATATGGCAAATGGGATTGAGGATAAAACCGAATACAGCTCTTCGGGAGGTTGATGAGGGATAGGGCTATTTAGCTGACACTTGGACATTTTTTGACAAAAGCCTTTGCTTCTTGAAAGATGGTCGACCAATAGTACCGCTGCCTAAGAATTTTGTATGCCAACGACTTGGCCCCCATATGATCTGTAAGACCCTGAATTTTATTAAATAAAAGTATTCAATTTTCTTATCATTATTGTTCTATTTAGTAAATTGTTAAATTGATAAAAGGTTAAAGTTAAGGGTGATATGTGAAAATTTTACAAAGTAAGCAAGTTGTCATAAAATATTCGTTGTGTCGGGGAATATTTTTTTGTTGGGGAATATTCGTACGACGACGCAATCATTGGTAGACCACATAACGAAATAACTGTCGGATATAGAAAGCGACAGAAATAACCTTTTTATAAATAATAATGGTAAGACTTTTACCGTTAAACTGTTGAAATACCCGGTGATAAAAGTACATTAATATGCGTTATTGCACAATAGCACACAATATTGCACAATATCTCTGATTATTAATGCTTACATAAGAAGTCACTTAGTTTCATTCAATAATTACCACAGTAGTTGCTGCATAGTATCTCATATTATTGATTCAATTATTGTCACAGTATCATCCGCAGAATATTTTATATTGTTAAATCAATAATTGACACGACATAGTTACTCATATTATTGACAATGTCTAAAAAGTTTTGTCGAGGAAAGGGGTTTGGTTATTTAATTGCACGCTAGTAAGGAGAAATCCTTATCGTAAAGCCCCCTCTTTCCTTGAAAGGATCTGGTTGTTAATATTGTGAGTTATAATATTAATGATGAATAATTATTGAAAGATTAAAAATGTGTTATATATATTTATTAGCGATAAGTGATGAGATTTAATTTAACAGTCAGTTAAAACTAATTAAATAGTTTGAACTAACTAAGAAAGCAGAAGTGTGTATACAACACAAGAAAATGAAATTAAAACTTGAATTTGAGTTCGGAATTGAATTTGGAGACGCGGACGAGATATTTGAGTCTGAGACGAAGAAATTAGTCAAAATAGACTATAAACACAAATTTTGTCGAGGTTGACTTTTTGTCAAAAAGTCTAACATTTGACTTTTTTGAAAAAAAGTCAAACTTCAAAAATTCAAAGATGAAATTATTGATAAAAATATTTCTATTGTGTTGGGAATATTAATGTTAGTGGAAATCGATATTTATTTCAATAATAGTTGATTTCTAGATGTTAAATTGACCAAACGGGTAATTAATCGGATAAATGAGCAATAAATTGCTATTAGTTCACATACAAGAAACTATTGGTTCACATGCAAGTACTATTAGGGGATGTTATGCAAGATTGATAATACTTGAGGGACTAAATTAAAAATGGAGGCAAAGATGAAGGTACTAAAGTATAATTAACCTTGTAATTTACCACCTTTTCCTAGCCTATAAATACTCCTCCATCCATTCATTATTTCCTACCAATTTTGAAGAGCAAAGTTATAATCACAAGTTATAGTGAGAAATTATAGAGAGAGAAGTACTTTCTTCCTCATACGCATCAGCTCCAGGTTTGTAGCTTGAGCAACTTTAACTTTATCGATTAAAGTCGGTTCTACTCGTATCACATGGGTCCCTGGAGTCTTTAACTCTATCTCCATCCTTTGTAAGTTATACAAAATGGGCCTTTGCGTTGACAATATCGCACTCGTATCCGCATATGATCTTCTACTCAACGCGTCAGCTACCAACGTTCGCTTTTCCAGGATGGTATTGAATGGTATGATCGCAATCTTTCAACAGCTCGAGCTAACGTCGTTGCCGCATGTTGAACTCTTTTTGGGTGAAGAAATATTTGAGGCTTTTATGATCTGTATAGATCTCCACCTTCTCCCCATACCGGTAGTGCCTCCAGATTTTAAGCGCAAAAAACGACAGCTGCCAACTCTAGATCATGAGTAGGATAATTCCTCTCATATTCTTTGAGTTGTCGTGAGGTATAGACTATGACTTTCCCATGTTGCATGAGAACACATCCTAAACATTTGCCTGAAGCATCGCTGTAGATGACAAATCCCTCCGAACTAGATGGTATTGTTAGAACAGGTGCTGAAATGAGTCTCCTCTTGAGTTCTTGAAAACTCTTCTCACATTCTTTGCTTCAACCAAATTTTGTATCTTTTTGAGTCAGCTGAGTTAATGGAGTAGCGATTTGAGAAAATCCTTCCACGAATCTCGAAAATAACCAGCTAAGCCCAGAAAGCTAAGTACTTCGGTCACTGACTTGGGTTGCTCCCAGCTTTGTATTGCTTCAATCTTCGCTGGGAATGCTACTTTCTCAAGCCAGAACTCGCATTTTTTCAACTTGGCGTATAGCTTGTTTTCACGAAGCTTTTGGAGTATCAGCCTCAAGTGTTGCTCATGATCTTCACGACTTTTGGAGTATATGAGGATGTCATCAATAAAGACAACCACAAAATGATCCAAATATTCCTTGAATACTCGGTTCATCATATCCATAAAGGTAGCAAGAGCATTAGCCAATCCAAAAGACATGACTAGGAATTCGTAATGCCCGTACCGAGTTCTAAACGCAGTCTTTTGAATGTCATCAGTTTTAATCTTTAACTGATGATATTCGGAACGAAGATTGATATTTGGAAAGAATTTAGCGCCTTGCAACTGGTCAAACATGTCATCAATACGAGGTAACGGGTACTTATTTTTGACAGTGACATGATTCAACTCCCGATAATCAATACAAAGTCCCATACTCCCATATTTCTTCTTTACGAATATAACAAGAGCACCCCAAGGAGACGTACTAGGAAAAATGAAACCGATGTCTAACAGTTCCTGCAGTTGAGTTTTTAACTCCTGAAGTTCAATAGGAGCCATTCGATATGGGGCTTTGGAAATGGGTTTTGTACCTGGTTCAAGGTCAATACAAAACTTGATTTCACGCTCTGGGGGTAGGCCAAGAAGTTCTTCAGGGAATACGTCAGAAAATTTATTAACAATATAAATATTATTCAAATTTGATGTATTTTTGTTTAAATCCGTGACATGGGCTAAAAAAGTTTTGACATCCATTTTTTAATAAACGAATGGCTTTATGGTTTGATATGATAATGATTGACTTTAGTGGTTTGGTTATTTGCATAATAGGTTGGTTAGGAATATGAAAGTTAACAACCTTATAAAAATAATCAATTTTAGCATGATGAGTAGTTAACAAATCAATCCCTAAAATCACATCAAATGCAAGTATTTTCAAAGAGATAAGATCGATAGGTAACGCGAGGTTGCCGATTTGAATCAAACAAGACTTATAAACATGTAATGAAGGTTTCTTGCCCCTTTGCCTTCTCTCTCTAGATGTTATGTCTCTCTCTCTAGATATTTCTCTCTGCCTTCTCTCTACCTTTTCAAAACTTCCCCCGCCCCTTTGCTTCACCTAAATTTTCTGGCATACACCTAACTTTTCCGGTCATCCCCCCTCTTCTTCTCCCTTCTCTGCTCTTTCTGGCCTTCTCTCCTCCTTCTTTCTCTCACCCCCCTCCTCCCCCTTTCTGTTGGTATCTCAGAAAGTAGCAGGCCGTTTAAATTTCACACCAGCTCTTAGAGTTTCTCTGTTTGGCACTCTGTTCATATCTATCCTTTTCTCCTCTTTTCCTCCCCTCTTCTCTATCTTCGATCTGGTTTGCCTCTATGGTGAGCTATAATCATCTTTCAGCTGGTAATTCTGTTAGTAGTGAGTCTAAGGATACTTTTGATGTTTATGGGGTCTCCAAACTGGATTCGCCTAGCCATTCTTCGCTTCCTCCTACTCTTGGCATTGAGGAAATGGGAGAATCTGATGCCCTCCCTATTCCTCTGGGCAACCAAGTTAGCTCAGAAAACTTAGTTACTCTTGAGCTCGGCACGGAGATTCATTTGGGCTCTATTTTGGGTGAAAATGCTCGTGAGATTTTTTCTGCAGCTCAACATTTCTCTCATCAAAATCGTGAAGATGCTATCTTTGAAAGAAGAAAAAATCTTCACCTTATGTCATTCTTAACTGCCCATGGTATTTCATCTAATGATGTACAAACCTTCCTTTCTGGAGGGAAAACTGTTAGTTTTGATAAAGCTCACAAGGTGTCTGGGGTTAATCCTCCGACCTCTTTCTTGGGGGGTGCAATTTCTCCGGTAGTTTGCGTGGGGGAAGACTCTTTTCCGGTAAATGATTCTCTCCTTTCTAAGAAGTCTAACCTGGAAAAGACTTTTCCTGCTCTTAGGTCAGAGGGTCCCTCACATTTCAAAATTCCAGATACTCCTTCTACCACCCTTCTTGAGGAAGGTGAAATACCTGCTGCATTGGTTAAGGAGCCAACCAAATCTTGGAGTGATATAGTGGGTAAATCTTCTGGGAAATCCACTCGTCTTCTCTCTTACCACCCTCCTTCCTCTGCTGATGAGACTCTCACTGTCATCCCACCTGATGATATGCTTTCTAGAGGTAACAAGCTTTGGGCATCTAGTCTAGTAGGGTACTTTCTCTAGTCCTCGTTACCATACAAAGTAGTTGAACCTATTGCTAGACGTTTATGGGGGCATCTTGGGCTTTCTGAGGTCTTCTTACACAATAAAGGGTATTATATTTTCAAATTTGACTCTATCTCTGATTGTGACAACATCCTTGCCTCTGGTCCCTGGCATTTTGCGTCTAAAGGCATTGTCCTGCATAAATGGAAAGAAGGTGTGGCATTCTCAAAGGTCGAATGTGATGTGTTCCCTATATGGGTGAAGATTTCCAATATACCACTCTCCTACTGGTCCGATGAAGGCATAAGTTATATTGCCAGTGCTGTTGGGAAACCTCTGTTTACAGATGAAATGACTGCAAAAAATGATTTCCTTAATTTTGCAAGGGTCTGCATAGAAGTTAAAGCCTCTTTCACCTTTCCTTCTTCAATCCATGTAGGTGTTAAAAATGAAGACTCTTCGGCTAACATCTTTGTCCCATTCGAGGTGGAATACCAGAGTAGACCTCCTTCTTGCCCCTCTTGCAATGTGTTCGGACACTCTCATCTTAAGTGCCCTAAAGCAAACTATATCTGGGTGCCGAAAGTCACTAATAATTCTACCACTGCCCTGATTAATTCTACCACTCCTCCTCTTAATGTCAACACTTCGGGCATTCTGGCCTCGCCCCTCCCTCCACCTAAAAATGATTGGGTTAATGTCTCACGAGGTGTCAAACAAGGATCGGGACATATATCCCCTGGACCAGCTCTACATATCTCCAACACATTTGCTCCAATAAATGATGCTGGTATCTCAGATGATGAATCTCCTATTGGTCCGAACCTTCTTGTCTCTAGACTCAAGGTTATTGATGAAAAGGAAGGAAAAGAAATTAAGAACAAACAAGGTTCTAGCTTCGTCAACTTGCAGGCTGCTAAGAAAAGGAAAGGGAAATGAAAGGCTGGTCTCTCCCCTACATCTTAGTTTCCTTAATGTTAGCATCCTATAATATTAGAGGTCTCAATAAAAAGCCTAAGCTGGCTTATGTTAAGCAGATAATAGCTGATAATAAAATTTCTATGTTGGGTCTCCTTGAAACACAGGTCAAACAAAGTAAAGCTCAAAGAATATCTAGGAATCTTTGTAATTCTTGGAATTGGGCCTTCAACTATGATACTCATCCCAATGGTAGAATCTGGGTTGGATGGAATCCAAGTTTATGGCTTGTTGATATCCTTTTTGTGTCCTCTAAAGTTATACATTGTAAAGTTCAATCTGTTGATCTTATTAGCACCTCCTTCCTGATCTCCTTCGTCTATGGGTTGAATTCTTATTTGGAAATGAGAGATTTATGGAATGATTTACTCTCCTTTGCTCCCAATGCTAGCTGGTGTATGATGGGTAATTTTAATGTCATTAAGGATCTAACGAAAACTAATCAAGATAATGATACTTGGGATATTGGGATGGAAGAATTCAAATCCTGTATTACCTCTGTTGGGGTTGATGATATTAGGGGTCTTGGCCCCTTATTCACTTGGTGGAACATGCAAACTGCTCGGTCGGTTCACAAAAAATTGGATCGTGCAATGGGGAATTTGGATTGGTTTTCTATCTTTTGCATGGCACATGTTACCTACGCTCCTCGTGGTCTTTTTGACCATTCTTTGACTCTACTTCAAACTGGTATTCATCTTAATCAATCTAGACATCAGTTTCAATTCTTCAACCATATGCTTCTGATTGAAGGTTTCATGGACTCGGTTAGCAACGTTTGGGCCTCATCAATCTCGGGCAATCCATTTCATGTGTTCACTGAGAAATTGAAACGTACTAGACAAGCTTTGGTATCTCTCAATATTCTCAATGGAAACCTCAGTACCCTTGTAAAGATAGCAAAAGAGGACCTACACGCTGTGCAGTCTCTACTGAATGATCAACCATTGGATCTAAACCTTCTTGCTCGTGAAAAATCCAGTCAACAACAACTATGAAATGCCTTGGATAGAGAGGAAACTCTTCTTCAACAAAAATCTAGAGCTAACTGGTTGGCCTTGGGCGACCGAAACTCTAGTTTGTTTTCCAACATGATGAAGAATCGATGGAATTCCAATAAGATTTTGTCAATCACTGATAATGAAAGTAATATGGTTCATGGTCAAAGGAACATTGAAGATGTGGCTGTGGGTTATTTTTTCAATCTCTTCAACACCTCTGAGGATCCCTATCCTGGGTTTGATAATTATGCCATAACTCCTACAAACCTGCTCAGTTCGGCCCAAGCCTCTAAGCTGATTGCTCCTATCACTGATTTGAAAATTCTGGGGATCCTCAAATCCATGAAACGGAACAAAAGTCCGGGACCAGATGGGTTTAATGTTAACTTCTTCCTCAGTTGTTGGGACATTGTGGGTGCAGACTTTTTAAAGGCTGTGCACTTTTCTTTGCCAATAAAGGTCCTTAATTCCATTGCTTCTTCCTAAGAGTTCCAACCCTACTTCAATGATTGACTTTAAAAGGCCTCTTGTCAATTCCATTTATAAATGCTTGCTTTCTCTCTAACTTATTCTTCCTTTCTTGTTGATAAAGCTCAATCTGCTTTTGTGAAAGGTAGAAGCATTAGTGATAAACCAAGAAATGCTCAAAGGCTATCATAGCTCTTCTGGTCCTGCTAGGTGTGCTCTCAAGATTGATCTCACCAAAGCTTTTGACACGGTAAGACGGGAATTCCTTTTTGACACTTTAAGAGCTTTCAAATTTTCAGATTGCTATGTTGGTTGGATCAAGGCCTGTGTCACCTCTACCATGTTTTCCATTAAGGTAAATGGTACTCTAGCCGGTTTTTTTGGTAGTTCAAGAGGTCTCAAACAAGGGGACCCCTTATCTTCTTTTCTCTTTGTGCTTGTTATGGAAATGCTCTCTCTAAAGCTTAATAATGCTACCTCTGATCCAGACTTCCTTTACCATTGGAAAGCAAAAGTCTGCAAGCTTACTCATTTATTCTTTGCGGATGACATCATGATTTTCTGTGATGCATGCTTGTAATCTATTTCTATCATAAACTCATGCATTCTTTCCTTCTCCTTATACCCTGGTCTGATCCCCAACTCTCATAAAAGTCATTTTTTCCTCTCAAACTCGGCAAACATAGCTGCTAGTGATATTTCTCTCATCCTTGGGTTCCAAACTGGAACCTTGCCTTCAAAATTTTTGGGTGTTCCTCTCCTATCTAGGAAGCTTTCGTCGACTGATTGCATCCCCTTAATCCAAAGGATCACAAACCGTGCTTCTTCTTGGACCTCTAAGGTACTATCTTACTCGGACAGACTTCAACTTATCAGATCCATTCTTTGTTCTATCCAAGTTTTTTGGAGCTCCCACTTCTTGTCGCCAAAAGGGGTCCTCAAAGATATCCAATCAATCTTAACAAGATTTCTTTGGAAAGGAGCAACTCTTGACAAGTATGGTGCAAAGGTTGCCTGGTCCACTATTTCACTTCCCCTCTCTGAGAGTGGTCTCGGCATCAAAAATCTAATGGAATGGAATTCTGCACTTATTCTCCAACACTTGGTTCGCATTATTTAACCTCATTCCAATTCTCTCTAGGCTAATTGGATCAAAGTAACCACATTAAAACATACATCCTTTTGGATAGTTCGCAATACAGCAACATGTTTATGGGTCTGGAAACAAGTTCTGAAGCTTCGGCCACTTGCTCTTCAACACCTACACTATCGTGTTGGTAATGGGCAGAATACAAGCCTATGGTTTGACCCATGCTTAAACGACTCAGCTATCAATCCTTCCCAATCTTTTGTGTCTTCCTCTGGGTTTCAATGGTCTGCTATTGTTAGCCACCTTATCAGCAACAACACCTGGGTCCTGCCTCAAGGCAATTACCATGATATGATCATCTTGAGGAGAAACCTGGCTCTCCTTCCCCCTCCTTCTCAACAAATGGATAGGATACTTTGGGACTCTTGGGATACGAAGAATATAAAAGCTAACCAGTTATGGGAATCAATTTGCATGAGGCAGCAGTCAGTTTCTTGGAGCTCCATTGTCTGGAATAAATGCCATGTCCCAAGGTACTCTTTCATTTTGTGGCTTGGCATTCTCAAAAAGCTCCCCACCAATGACAAAACAGTCAGATTCTCTAATAGATCCTGGAACTGTCCCCTTTGCAACCTTCAACTGGAGACCTTTGATCATTTGTTCTTCAATTGTGTCTTCTCCAAATCGGTTCTTCTGAAGGCTATAAGCCTTGGAAATTTGACTGCTTTTTCCATATCATGGGATGACATTATGGACTTCTTCACTACTTTTCAAGGTTCTAATATGTCACGAAATATCCTAAGTTTGACGGTGGCAGTCTGTTTTTACAAAATTTGGGAGGCAAGGAACAAAAAGCTCCATGATGATCATCTTCCTCCCCTCACCAGGATCACAAAGGATGTTATCCACATTATTAAGTCTAGGCTTTCCACTTGCAAATCATTTATCAAAGCCACCAATAACCAATATTTTTGTAATTGGCTTTTAACTAGTTAAAGATGTTTGGGCTTTTCCTTGTATAGTCCCCTCATATTTGGGCATGCCCATAGATGACGACGCTATATTCTGGGGTTCTCCCTTGTTCATTGTCTTTTGGTTCTTTTATACAAACAAAATTTAGCAAAAAAAAATGAAGGTTTCTCCCAACGGAGTTTCAACATATAAGTCAAAGTCTAATTTCTCCGGAGTTAAATTTAAACGTTGAGCGCAAGTGGGAGAAATAAAAGAATGGGTAGAACCGGTATCAAATAAGGTATAGACTTCGCAAGAGTTTATGATTAGCTTACCCGTGATAACCTCGTTCGGGTTTCTCACTTTGGGAGGTCACGACAAAAGCTCTCCCTTGAACTACCAACATTGACTTGTCTAGGACAGCCTTTGGTGCCTCCATCCCAGCTGGACTTGACTCACTACACAACAAAATCGGGCTAGGTGACCTTCTCTTCTGCAATTGTAACACGCTTTGGGTTACTGCGTACAGTTTGGAGTGATGTGTCCCTCCCCTCCGCATTTGTAGCATACAACCAGCGGTCATTCTCTTTCCTTGAAAACAAATGCTGATCCTACTGTCTTTCCATTATTGTTGAACCTTCTCTTCTTGAAATTTTAACTTCTATTATCTTGGCCATGATTACCACCGAAGTGGTTACCATTTCTGGCATGTTGATTTCCTCCATGTTTGTTATCACCGCTTTGATGACTGCTGCCACCGGTATTATCATTTTGCCGACCGCTATCTTTTGGTTGGGCTGACTCATTATCGCACTCCAATAACTGAGCCTTATTCACAACATCTGAATATAAGTAAAGTTTATGAGAAATGAGGTATTGACGTATTTCGAGTTTCAAACCTCTTAGAAACATTCGCGTCATACACTCCTCATTATCTACCAAATGGGATGCAAACTGGGATAACTCGGCAAACTTAGCCTCGTACTGCGATATAGTCATATTGTTTTTCTCCAGCTTGATGAATTCCACCTCCTTCATACGATGAATACTTTCGAGAAAGTACTTGTCGTTGAACCATTCTTGGAACTTCTCTCCAAGACATCTTCAGTGCGGCTGACTGAGTACGTTTTACAGATTCCCACCAATGGTCTGCCTCTCCTCGCAACATGAAGGTGGAAAAGGGAACTTTTTGCTCCTCGGAGCATCCCAAGACATCAAATATCTTGACGATCTACTTAATCCACGTCTCTGCCTTAAGTTGTTTTGACTTTCCCAAAAACTCTGGTGGTCCCAGCACTTTGAATTGCTTAGCAGTGACCATCCGTGAGTTGCCAGTGTTTCCACCTACATTTTGCACAAGAGTCTCTCTCGCCTGATGTTGCATGAATTACAGAAAGCCTCTAATCATCCCATCCTTCATCATTTGGTCGGTTTTGTTGTTTACCTGGGGATAAGCCTTCCTGATGCACATTATCCTGGTTATTGATCGTCGGCGACTCAAGGGTCTCATGTGCTCCATTGCTTATCTCAACATTTTTAGATGTCATTTTTAAACACTGCCACAAAACAAGGGTTAATTGAAATGCCACATATTATCCCTATATTCTAACTAACCAATTAAATAACAAATAAACTTAGGAATGTCATACTAGCGAAGAATTTACCCGTCTCTCCCCTCCTAGTTCTAGGCTCAAATCTTAGCCAGAGATCATATCCCTAAGCTTTGATACCAACTGTGATGCCCCCAAAATAGGTATACATCACCCATTCCGAGTCACCAAATACATGGTACAGAACTTAAATACAAACTTCATTTATATAATACGACAAAACGTAGCTGAGAATTTTAACACGAATAATGTCTCGTAGACAATATCCAAACTCAAATGAAGTCCTTATTATATTTATTATCACACTATTTCAGAGAATAGTGAGGACTACTATAGCCACCAGCTGGGACCATCACTCCATTCCTCGACTAGTCCCAGCTATATTCTCATTTCCTGAAGAGAACAATGAAAGTAAAGGGTGAGCTCAAGTAGCCCAGTAAAGAATATTATGACCAAGATAATGCAGAATAAATTACCGTTAGCCTTCAGCAGTGTAAAACTGATAGAATATAATAGACAACAAGTCTAACTGCAGCGGAACAACAATAACATAAAATAATACTGTGCATAACATAAAACTGAATCAATAATAACTGAAAAACAATAAAATAACATAATACTGAATAATAACATAAAATATTGTTAGTCTCAATTATTATTTTAATAACATAAAATATTGTGCAGATGATACTGTGACAATAATTGAATCAATAATATGAGATACTATGCAGCAATTAATGTTGCAATAATTGAGCAAAACTGAGTGACTTCTCACGTAAGCATCAATAATCAAAGATATTGTACAATATCGTGTGCTACTATGCAACCACACGTATTACTGTACTTTTATCACCGGGTATTTCAACAGTTAACGGTAAAACTTTTGCCGTTATTTTTATAAAAAGTTATTTCTGTCGTTTTCTAACTCCGACAGTAATTCCGTTGTGGGGTCCACCAATGATTGTGCCGTCGTACGAATATTCCATGATAAAACGAATATTTCTCGACCGAACGAATATTTTATGACAACTTGCTTACTTTGCAAAATTTGTAAATATTACCCACAACTATAACATTATATCAAATCCACACCTTATTATTCAAAAAGATATTTCGAGAAAATTAAATCTTTATTCATAAAAGTTGGGGTCTTACACATTGAACTCTAGATTTTTTCTTAGATAGCTACTCCTCATTAGATAAAGCATACCATAACTCTTGAGAATGTAATCTCTGACTTTGGAGAAGAGAGAGATCATCAGGATTGAGAGAAATCGCCGTCTTGGTCTCATGAAGCACAATTCTAGTCTTATCTAAAATAGAGGACAAGTTACCATTAGCCTTATTAAGAATGCACAGAGCCCTCTTAACCTCTTTTAGTTTCCTAGCCAAAATCTACAAAGGGTCCCCCGAAGCATAGATAATCCAAGCATTCTGAACCACTTCAAAGAAGTTAGGGAGATCCAACATGAAATTAAAGAACTGGAAAGGCTTGGGACAAGAAAGCACAACCAAGCCTGTATGGACCACAGCCGGGCAATGATCCATGAGATCTTTAGGGGTAAAGAAAGCCTGAGCCAGAGGGAAATGATGCAACCAAAGATCATTGACCAAAGCTTTGTCTAACTTCTTAAAGATAGGATTGGAGTCATTTGAATTCCACTAGGTGTGAACAGACCCAACCGCCCTAAGATCAACTAGATGCAAATGTAACTAGTGACCATTTTAACTAATGTAACTAGTGACCATTTTAACTAATGTAACTAGTGACCATTTTAACTAATGTAATAATATCAACTCATTAAAATTTCATTTGTGAGCCAAAAGGGAATTAACCTTAGTGTAACTAGTGACCATTTTAACTAATGTAATAAGCTAAATAGCTTTGTCCCAAAATCATAGTTCCATTCTAAGTCTCAGCCGTGTTTTATCTAAAGTCTATGACTCTATGTTGCTGGAAACCAAAGATGGTGATGATGGCTATGGGAATGGAAGAAGATGGAGTTGGTGAAGCTTTTCACCAACTTCTTGTTACACAATGGCTTCTTCTATCTCCCATTAATACATTTTATGACTCCCCCAAATCTGGGTACTTCAATTTCACGGGATTTGGTGTTCACTGTACAAATATCATCTATCTATCTACCCATATTAAATGCAAACCATGCAATAGATAGAAATAAATCCTCCCCTTATGGGGTTACAACATCTGAATAATAAATACAATCCCAGGTCAAACTAGCGTTAAACATCTGTGCGGAAATATAAACAAATAAATAATTCTTAAACAACATCAAGTCTTGACAATAAACATTCTAAAAATTAAATAACAAGTCTTCAACACTTGTTAACTTTCCCATTGCCTCTACTAGTGGAAGGCTCGTCAGACCTTTCGTTCTTAACTGCAATGTTATTTTTAAATAACGGCGTAGTTGTTACCGTTAATACTGTTGGAATACCCGGTGGTTAAAACACACTAATACGCGTTGTTGAACAGTAGCACACGGTATTGCACCAATTATTGATTCTTACGTAAGAAGACACTACTCAATAATGGTTACAGTAATTACTGTTCAGTATTTTATTGAGTTAATAATTGCTGCGTTGATATTTTATATTGCTGTTGTTTCAATAATTGTCATTACACAGTATTTTTCATTATCGAAGCAATAATTCATATTATCTGAATAATATTATTAGATAACATTATTGGCAATGTCTAGAAAGTTCTGTCTAAGGAGAGGTTTGGTCACCTAATTGCTACCACCAAGAAGAAGAAATTCTTATTGAAAGCCCCTCTTCCTGAACCTGCCTGGTTGTCAATATTGTGATTCTCAGTAATATTATTTGTGAATAATTAATTATTGATTTATATGATGAGAAAATATTGATTTTATGTGGATATAGATGGAGAAAATTTTAAAATGACAATTGTTGAAAATTAATATTTTATCTTTTTCTCGATAAAATAATTCATTTAAATATATTATTTTAATAATATATTAACTATGATATATTTTTACAACGAATGTGGGATATATGAGTATACGAGGAGGAAGAGTATTTTTGTTGCAATAAATGTTTAAAACATGTTAAACATGCTCTGGTGGACCCCATTTATCGATTTAAATTTGATTATAACTGTAAAATCGTCCGCTTGTGGATTTCTTTACGATTTTGTTTGGAATTTGGAAAAACTTTCTTCTGCAAAGTTGTAGAGAATTGAATTTCCTATAAAAACTCATGCGAGATTCGAATTTTCTGATGAAAGGGCTATTAATTATGAATTTTTGAAGCTCAAGTTCAAATAATTAATTTTTGGAAGTTTTAATTGTTTTATTTAAGAAAAACGTTTTTGTAATCCCACGTGTGATACAAATGTGCTGAATTTAGTTGGTATAAGGTGGGCTTGAATTTGTTTAATTATATTATTATTTTATTAAATTTTCTGCTTTGGTGTTCTAAGCGTTTTCCTATAAATAGGTCTTAGGTTTGAATTGAAAATCACACCGAAATCAAATTTTCTCTCTATATTATCGAGCGTATTCTTGTGAGTATTTTGAGTATACTTTGAGTATTGCTAGATTTGCAAGTTCCTTCAAAGACTATACCCGTTATTCTAGCTAAAGTCTTGATCTTCCGAGGTGGGATATTATTTTTTTTCGTAATGATATTATTTCTTCAATATCATTATCTTGAAATGTTGATCCGAAGTTTTTATCAAATTTGGAACTTTTTCATGTCTGGGTTACTATTCATGGGTTACTATTCATGAGTTACTATTCACGAAGTTACTATTCACGAAGTACTATTCATGAAGCGTGAAAATGTTTTTGTGGAATTTCTATCTTTTGGTGTCGGAGTTACTATTCACGATACTCGGCACTATTCACGATACTGATACTATTCACCGAAAAATAAAATTTCTTCTTTTCGTCTAAAACATCTATTCGGATACTAACTCGATTGTATCCATGTTTTGATCATTCTTGAATTTTACACCACTATGATTATTTTTGAGGTATTTTTGGACGGATAAAACCAAGTACGAATCCTTAATCCTTAATCCTTGTCATTTTGTTTCAATCGGATTCGCTTTAAAAAAAAAAATATTTTTCATCATCCTCGGTCTTAAATGATGATATTATGGAATATCTTTGGCTCAGTAGTGCATGAATGATTTCTTAAGAATATCTTTGGCCCAGTAGTGCAAAGATGAATGATTTCTGAAGAATATCTTTGGCCCGTAGTGCAAAGATGAACAGTGTTTAAATGAACATGACCAATCGATGAATATCTTTGGCTGTAGTAGTGCAAAGATGAATATTTGATTCCGATGTATATTGATTGATGTTACTGAGGGGATAAAAGATAGACGATGAACTTTTAAATTCATACATGAAGATAGTAGTTTGCATTCTCTACTTAACTCTTCTAATGAATTATTATTTCATTGCGAATATTGATTTAAAATTTGTTGTCTATTGTATTCTATTAGATTTTTCCTTTTGGAGACTAACGATAATTTGTTGTATATTATCTTAGTCATAATATTCTTTATCGAGCTAGTTGAGCTCACCCTTTTCCTTTTGTTCCATTTTTCTCAAGAGGCGAGAATATAAATGAGTAACGAAGTCTGGGTATGGAATGAAGGTTTTAGAAAGGATTGTTTAGTAGTCCTCACCATTTTGTAAAATAATGTATCAATAAATGTGATGAGGATTTAATTGAGTATAGATATTGCTCTGAAGATAATATTTGTATTCAAACTCACGCTTTTCTTGTTGTAATAATAAAGTTGTAGTTGTTTCGCATCACGATATTGACAACTCGAATAGGTGATGTATACCTATTTTGGGGGCGCCACAATTGGTATCGAGCTTAGGATATGATCTCTGGCGGAGATCGGGAATAGAACTAGGAGGGAGAGACGAGTAAATCCTTCGCTAGTGTGTCCTACCTAAGCTTATTTGTTAGTTGGTCAAGATATAGGGATATTATGTGATATATTGATTTCCTTAATTAACCCTTGTTTTATGATGATGATTTGAGAATGTCGAATGAGAATATTAACAATGGAAATGAGACCGTGGAGATTCCTACTCACCAACGAGGAGAACGTGCAACAGTCGGGCAATGTTCCTCCCGTGAACAACACCATTGAAAGCAGATGATGAACGAGGGATGTTTAGAAGTTTTTTGCAGTTCATGCAAAATCGATTTAGCGAGGAAACTCGTGTTCAAAATACAGAGGAAATGATAGCAATTCACGGGTTGTCACAAACAAGCAGCTTCAAAGAGTTGGGACCACCGAATTTAAGGGAAAGCCGATCCGATCACGGCGGAAACATGGGTCAAACAAATTACCAAGATATTCGATGTCTTGGGATGCACGGAGGAACAGAAGGTTCCATTCGCCACCTTTATGTTCCGTGGCGAGGCGTACTCATCGGTGGAGTCTGCGTGAAGCGCACCCATCCAAATTTCCGCACTCAAAGATGTCTTGGGAGACGTTTGAAAGCTATTTAATGACAAATACTTTCCCGAAAGTGTTCGTCATATGAAGGAAGTGGAGTTCATCGATTGAACAAAACAACATGACGGTGTCTCAAAGACGAGGCAAAGTTTGCGAGTTATCCAGTTTGCACCTCATTTGGTGGAGAATGAGGAACGTATGAAGCGGATGTTTCTTAGAGGTTTGAAACCCGGCGTACGTCAAGATCTCATTTCTCATAAATTTTCTCTTTATTCGATGTTGTAAAATGTGGCTCAATTATTAGAGCGAGATAACGAGTACTACCAACTTAGGGACCACAACCCGAGGATCGTATAAGAGATAGCAATCAACAGAATAATGATAACTCATGGAGAAAGAAATGACGGACAGAAATGGTAACCACTCCGTGGTAATCATGGCCATGAAAATAGAAGAAGCGAGTCGAGGAGATTTTAAAAGAGAGATTTAATAAATGACCATATGAAGACGACAAAGGCTTGGCAAGAATCGGTTCTAAGGGAGGAGAACGACCATCGGTCATATGCTATAAATGCGGAAAGAGGGACATATCACCAAACCGCCCACAACAGTCAAGGTATGCTATAATTGTGGAAAGGAAGGACATATCGCTTCGAGATTGTACGAAGAGCGAAACCTAGTTTAGCGGGGATTTGACTCAAAAGATCGTCCCGGAAAAGTCAAAGTCAACGATTCCGGAAGAGCGTTTGTTGATCGGTCATAATACGAGGAACCCAAACGAGGTGATCACGGGTAAGCTATTTATAAATTCTTGCATAAGTTTATACCTTACTTGATACCGGCTACCCATTCATTTATCTCTCCTGCATGTGCTCAACGCTTAAACTTGACTCGGGAGAAATTAGACTTTGACCTATCTGTGGAAACTCCGTTAGAGAAACTTTCATCACATCCACTGCTTATAAATCTTGTTTGATTCAAGTTGGCACCATCACCTTACCTTCGTTGACCTTATCTCTTTAAAGATACTTGCTTTTGATGTGATTTTAGGGATTGATTGGTTAACTACTCATCATGCCAAAATTGATTGTTTTCGTAAGGTTGTTAGTTTTCATATTCCTAACCAACCCGTTATGCGAATTCAAGCAACTAAACCATTAAAATCGATCATCATCATATCTAATCATAAAGCTATTCGCTTATTAAAAACTGGATGTCAAGCTTTCTTAGCCCATGTTATGGATTTGAATAAAGACACGCGTCAAATTTGAATAATATTCCTATTGTTATCGACTTTCCGACGTATTTCCAAAGAACTTTCCTGGTCTACCCCGAACGTGAAGTTGAATTCTTTATTGATCTTGAACCTGTACAAAGCCCATTTCTAAAACCCCATATCGAATGGCTCCTATTGAACTTCAGGAGTTAAAGGTCCAACTACGAATTGTTGGACATCGGTTTCATTCGGCCCTAAGTACATCTCCTTGGGGTGCTCCTGCTTTTATTTGTAAAGAAGAAAGACGGGAGTATGCGACTTTGTATTGACTATCTGAATTGAACCATGTCACCATCAAGAATAGGTATCCTCTACCTCGTATTGATGACTTGTTTGACCAATTCAGCAAGGGCACAATTCTTTTCAAAATCGATCTTCGCTCGGATATCATCACCAAGATTAGAATCGAGGATATTCCAAAGACCGCTTTTAGAACTCAGTAAGACGGGCATTATGAATTCTTAGTCATGTCTTTCGATTGACTAATGCTCCCGCGGCTTTCATGGATATGATGAACCGAAGTATTCAAGGAATATTTGGATCAATTCGTTGTTGTCTTTATTGATGACATCCTCATATATTCCAAAAGCCGTGAAGATCATGAGCACCATTTGAAGTCGGGTACTCCAAAGGCTTCGTGAAAACCAACTATATGCGAAATTAAAGAAATGCGAGTTCGCTTGAGGAAGTAGCATTCCTTGGGCACGCAGTGTCGAAACATGGAGTATCTCTGTTGATCCGTGCCAAGATTGAAGCAATACAAAGTTAGAGCAACCAAGTCGGTGGATCAAGCACGTAGCTTTTGGGCTTAAATGGTTATTATCGGAGATTCGTGGAAGGGTTTCTCGAATCGCTACTCCATTAACTCAAATTAACTCGGAAGGATACAAGATTCATTTGGAGCGAAGAATGCGAAAAAGTTTCCAAGAGCTTAAGAGGAGACTTATTTCTAAGACTGTTCTAACAATACCATCCGGTTCGGATGGATTTGTTATCTCAAATGATGCTTGAGCAAAGGGTTAGGATGTGTTCTCATGCAACGTGGGAAGGTCATAGCCTATGCCTCATGACAACTTAAAGAGTATGAGAGGAATTATCCTACTCATGATCTAGAGTTAGCGGCCAATCGTTTTCGCGCTAAAAATATGGAGGCACTATCTATATGGGGAGAAAGTGGAGATATATTCGCACCATAAAAGCCTTAAATATTTCTTCACTAAAAAAAAACTCAACATGCGGCAATGACGTTGGCTCGAGCTATTGAAAAGACTACGACCACACTATTCAATACCATCCGGTAAAGCGAACGTGGTAGTTGGATTTATTGAGTAGAAGATCATATCGGAACGAAAAGTGCGATGATGTCAAGTATACGCGACAGAGCCAACTTTAATAGAAAAAGTTAAGGTTGCTCAAGCCACCAGGCCGGAAATGATGCGTATGAAGAAGAAAGTACAAGAAGGAGCTATTCCTGGCGAATTGATGAAGAAGGAATACTTGAGTCCACTCTAGACTTTGTGTTCCTAACGACTCGATTTGAAGTACAAGATTATGATGGAGGCACACAATACACCATTTGCAATCCATCCTCGAAGTACTAAAATGTATCGTGATCTTCGACATACATTTTGGTGGAACAATATGAAGAGAGAGATTGCAAAGTTTATCTCGATGTGTTTAACTTGCTAACGTGTAAAGGCGGAGCATCTTGTACCTAAGGGTCCGTTGCAAACCACTTGAGATTCCTAATGGAAGTGGGAACACATTACTATGGATTTCATTCACGGTCTTCCTACGGTTTCTCAAGGCATCAATGCTATTTGGGTTATTGTTGATAGATTAACCAAGTCTGCTTCATTTCTTGCCGATACGGAGACTTATTCCTTGAACGCCTTGCTAGTATGTACGTGAATGAGATTGTGAGGTTGCATGGCATGCCCGTATCCATAGTTTTGGATCGTGACCCAAGATTCACTTCAAGATTTTGGGTTAGCTTGCAAAAAGCTATGGGCACGGTTTGCGATTTAGTTCTAAGATACCATCCCCAAACGGACGGACAATCGTAGAGGACTATTCAAACTCTTGAAGATCTATTAAGACTCGTGTCCTGAGACTTCAAGGGTAGTTGGGATAAGTATTTACCATTGGTGGAATTCTCCTACAACAATGCTTATCGTGCAAGTATAGGTGTGGCTCCATTTGAAGCATTATATGGACGAAAATGTGTCGTTCTCCAATATGTTGGGATGAGGTGGGTGAAGCAACATTGTTGGGACCCGAAAGTTAATACGTATGACTCACCAAAGATCCAAATGATTCGACAACGATATACAAAGCGGCACAAGATCGACAAAAGAGTTATGCGGATCTTCATCGAAAGGACGTGGAATTTAATGTAGGGATCATGTATTGTTGCGAGTTGCTCCATGGAAGGGAGTTACAAGATTTGGGAAGAGAGGAAAGCTCAATCCACGATTTATTGGTCCATTTCAAATTCTTGAATGAGTAGGAAATGTAGCCTATCGACTTGCGTTACCTCTCGGTATGTTTCGTGTTCATAATGTGTTTCATATATCTCAGATTTCAGAAATATGTGAAAGACCCGAACCACGTTATTGAGTTAGAACCCATTTAGATAGTCAAAGACTTAACGTATGAGGAGGTACTGTCAAGATCTTGGATAGGAAGGAGCATGTCCCACGCCAAGAAAGGTCATACCACAAGTTAAAGTTTTGTGGAGGAATCATGCTATAGAGGAAATGACCAGGAATTGGAAACGGAAAAGAAAGAGAGTATCCTCACCTTTCAAACACCAGTACGTGACGCCAATTTCGAGGACGAAATTTCATAAGGAGGGAGGTTGTAAGACCCTCTAAATTTTAAATAAAAGGAATTTCCTTTATTTATTATTTTGAAATAGTAAGGGTTGATTTGATTAATGTGGATAGTTAAGGGTTAAATACGCAAATATTTCAAAATAAGCAAGTGGTTATAAAATATTCATTATCGCTTGAATATTCGTTTGGTCGTGGAATATTAAGATCGCTTGTGGGAATATTCGTATTTACTACGCAGCAAATGTGTGTGGGCCCCATAATGGAAAGCGATTGGATGAAGAAAACGACAAATATAAGTTATTTTTAAATAATCTGGCGTAGTTGTTCACCAATTATCACCGTTGGAATACCCCTAGTGGTTAAAACACACTAATACGCTGTTGTTGAATAAAGAAGATGCCAGATTGCACCAATTATTGATTCTTATGTAAGAAGACACTACTCAATAATGGTTACAGTAATTATCGCTCAAGATTTTATTGAGTTAATAATTCTTTGCGTTGATATTTTATATTCTTTGTTGTTTCAATAATTGTCATTACACAAAGATTTTCATTATCGAGCAATAATTCATATTATCCTAATAATATTATTAGATAACATTATTGGCAATGTCTAGAAAGTTCTATCTAAAGAGAGGTTTGGTCACCTAATTGCGGCTACCAAGAAGAAGAAATTCTTATTGAAAGCCCCTTCCCAGAACCGCCTCGGTTGTCAATATTGTGATTCTCGTAATATTATTTGTGAATAATTAATTATTGATTTATATGATGAGAAAAATATTGATTTTATGTGGATATAGATGGAGAAAATTTTAAAATGACAATTGTTGAAAATTAATATTTTATCTTTTCTCGATAAAATAATTCATTTAAATATATTATTTTAATAATATATTAATCTGTGATATTTTTACAACGAATGTGGGATATATGAGTATCTGAGGAGGAAGAGTATTTTTGTTGCAATAAATGTTTAAAACATGTTAAACATGCTCTATGGACCCCATTTATCGAATCGAAATTTGATTATAACTTTGTAAAATCGTCCGTTTGTGGATTTTTGGTCGATTTTTGTTTGGAATTTGGAAAAACTTTCTTCTGCAAAGTTGTAGAGAATTGAATTTCCTATAAAACTCATGAGATTCGAATTTTCTGATGAAAGGGCTATTAATTATGAATTTTGAAGCTCAAGTTCAAATAATTAATTTTTGGAAGTTTTAATTGTTTTATTTAAGAAAACGTTTTTGTAATCCCACATGTGATACAAATGTGCTGAATTCAGTTGGTCTAAGGTGGGCTTGAATTTGTTTAATTATATTATTATTTTATTAAATTTTCTTTTGGTGTTCTAAAGCATTTTCCTATAAATAGGGTGCTTAGGTTTTGAATTGAAAATCACACCGTAAACTGAAATTTCTCTCTCTATATTATCGAGCATATTCTTGTGAGTATTTTGAGTATACTTTGAGTATTGCTAGATCGGTGCAAGTTCCTTCAAAGACTATACCCTTATTCTAGCTAAAGTATCTTGATCTTTCGAGGTAAGGGATATTATTTTTTTCGAATGATATTATTTCTTCAATATCATTATACTTTGAAATGTTGATCTGAAGTTTTTATCAAATTTGGAACTTTTTCATGTCGGGTTACTATTCATGGGTTACTATTCATGAGTTACTATTCACGAGTTACTATTCACGAGTACTATTCAAGAAGCGTGAAAATATTTTTTGTGGAATTTCTATCTTTTGGTGTTTGAGTTACTATTCACGTATACTGGCACTATTCACGATATCTGATTACTATTCAATTTAAAAATAAAATTTCTTCTTTTCGTCTAAAAACATCTATTCCGGATACTAACTCGATTGTATCCATGTTTTGATCATTCTTGAATTTTACACCACTATGATTATTTTGAGGTATTTTTGGACGTGGATAAAACCAAGTACTAATCCTTAATCCTTAATCCTTGTCATTTTGTTTCAATTGGATTCGCTTTTTAAAAAAAAAATTTTTCATCATCCTCGGTCTTAAATGATGATATTATGGAATATCTTTGGCCTGTAGTGCAAGATGAATGATTTCTTAAGAATATCTTTGGCTGTAGTGCAAAGATGAATGATTTCTGAAGAATATCTTTGGCCGTGAGTGCAAAAGATGAACAGTGTTTAAATGAACATGACCAATCGATGAATATCTTTGGCACAGAGTGCAAAGATGAATATTTGATTCCGGATGTATATTGATTGATGTTACGAGGATAAAAGATAGACGATGAACTTTTAAATTCATACATAGAAGATAGTAGTTTGCATTCTCTACTTAACTCTTCTAATGAATTATTATTTCATTGCGAATATTGATTTAAAATTTGTTGTCTATTGTATTCTATTAGATTTTTCCTCGTTGAAGACTAACGATAATTTGTTGTATATTATCTTAGTCATAATATTCTTTACTTGAGCTAGTTGAGCTCACCCTTTTCCTTTTTGTTCCATTTTTCTCGTGAGGCGAGAATATAAGCGAGTAATTTAGCCTGGGGTATGGAATGAAGGTTTTAGAAAGGATTGTTTAGTAGTCCTCACCATTTTTATAAAATAATGTATCAATAAATGTGATGAGGATTTAATTGAGTATAGATATTATGTAAGATAATATTTGTATTCAAACTCACGCTTTCTTGTTGTAATAATAAAGTTGTAGTTGTTTCTGTACCATGTATTGACAACTCAGAATAGGTGATGTATTCCTATTTTGGGGGCGTCACATAGGTTGTTAAGTGTTTATACTTGAATTGAAACCTTTAACAGTCATAAGACTATGTGTAACGACCGAGAAATTCGGATCCTTTGTAAAATTATTTTATTTAATAAAATAATGAATAAAATAATATTATTTGTTATTATTATGTGTTAGTAAGATGAATGTCGTTCTATAACCTAGAAACATCGGAAAGTCATAATATTTTAACTACGTAAAGAAATTAAAGTGTTTGAATTTCCAAGATGAAAATAATAGTTTTCCGAGAAATTTTCTGAAAAATACTATTCATCGATTTTCGCTCGGGAATTATTTTTGAACTTCCGAGAAATACGCAACGTTATAATATCAAGGTGAGATGGATTATGTAATAATAATCTAAGTATGGAAAACGTAATATTTTGCATGCGGACTTAAATTAAGAACGTTAAGGATTAAAAACAAAATGAATGGAATGGTGGATCTTGTATGAAGTGCAAGTCCAATATGCATTAAGGGACAAGCCCAAGATGTATTAATGATTAAAGCTAAGTGTTGGTTTAATCAAAAGCCCAAAGTAAATTAATGCAAGCCCAATATGAATAAGCTAAGTTAATTAACTTAAGCCCAATGTAATAATCCAATGGGTTAAGTTTGATCCATGGAGCAACCATGTTGATGTGGGTTGTCTTGGTGGGCAAGAACTTTGTGTAATGGCCAAGTACTTTATGTGATGGCCAAGAAAGTTGTGTAGCTAGCAAGTTTACTTAAGGGTTAGGTAGATGAATAGTAAGGAGGTTTGTTAAGGAGGTGGGGTGAGTAATGACCATAATGCCCTAACTTTGCTAAGTCTATAAATAGCAAGCTCAAATTTTATTTGTTGGATTGTTAACTTTCATCCAACATAAAGCAACTTTAGTGTTAGAGAGAATAAGCACTTTTAAGTCACAACATCCTTTGTTAGATTTTCAAGAAGAAGAGAAGTACTAGTTCATCAAGGGTAAGACTCTTGTCTAATAATCTTCCATCTCTATCATTGTAGGGTGATAAGAGAAGTGTAGTCTAATAAGCATGTATGCTAAGAACATGTAAGAATTGAATAATTAATGGACTTAAGCCGTATAAGTCATAAATAAGTAAGACAAACCTAAATAAGTTATTAACTTATGATGAACTTGTCATATGATTGCCATATGAAGTTAGTATGTTTGATAAGATGTGAGAATGTTGATTAAAGGACTTAAATCTATAATAAGTCATAAGGAATGAAAACTTGTAGTTTAAAAGTTATTAAGTCATGAACTTATGAAGAATAAGCCATAACATAACTTGAAGATAAGTTGTTGTAATATGTAGTAATGTTCATATGATGCTGAGAATTCATTTAGAACAATGATCAAATTGTTAGTAATAAAGTTTTGCCGGAATTCACACGATTGGATGATAATCGTCGAATTTGTGAAATTCTCAAAATGGAAGTCAGATTTTGTGTTTGAACTCAGAAACGTTGGTTTTCAATGGAGTCAAGTCATATTTGGCATTATAGAGTTGCGGACTCGAAAATGACCGGATTCCGACTTAGAACGAAAAACGAGCATTGAACGTTCACGAACGTTTACCGTTTTCGTTAAAAATGAACCAATAGGTGAATTTTGAGTAAACGAAGTCAAATAGATAAAATTCTTGCATAATCGTGTAGAGTATGTAATTTGTGAACCATAGGCTCTTGAACGAGCCAATTCGGATTTATAACGAAGAAGTTATAAGCCCGAAAATCTCACAAAGTTGAAAAACTATCAAAAGTGTTCGGCGCACGAAGTCGGGCACCGCAGCACCAACCTGTTGCTTAAATGGGGCAATCGCAGCGGTCTGCCGAGCCAAGCAGCTTACCTACTGAACTTTCGTGCAAAGCGCTTGGAATGTATTGGGACTTTCACTCAACAAAATGAACGAAAGTCCTGGCCTCACCATCGCAGAAGTGGCCAAGCCAGTCATGATTAAAGAGAAGAGAAGTTGAAATACAGCTGCCAAGATAAACAAGACATAGTAAGGAAGGTTTATGAATAAAGAAAGGAGGTAAACTAATTAACAATGAACTAAATCTCAATTATGACATTGTTAAGGCATTGTTAGACACTTAATGTATGATGATTAAAGGTTGATAATCAATTGAACATGAATGGAATGACAATGTAAACTATATCAGAAAGCCGAAACCAATAGTAAAAAATCTAAGTTGTGATTAGATTGAGAAGAAGGGTAAGATTCATTAGGAACTATGTATGTTCATTCATGACCTAATGTGTTATGTGATGTTATCATTTACTGTAGACACTTAAAGACTTAACGTGAACGTGTTATAACTGTAGCAGACGCTGAAGGCAAGTATTCTAACCCTTGTTGCAGTTTAATCTGGACAAGCTTTGTAATTCATGTATTCTTACACATGAAATATTGTATGATGAAGTCAAAGCCAACTCTTTCTGTGACGCCCCCAAAATAGGTATACACAACACCCATTCTGAGTCGCCAAATACATGGTACAGAAACAACTACAACTTTATTATTACAACAGTAAAACTGTGAGTTTGAATACAAATATTATCTTCTAGACAATATCTATACTCAAATAAATCCTCATCACATTATTGATTCATTATTTTACAAAAATGGTGAGGACTACTAAACAACTCTCTCTAAATCTTCATTCCATACCCGACTAGTACTCGCTACATTCTCGCCTCCCGAGAAGAAAAATGGAACAACAAGGAAAAGGGTGAGCTCAACTAGCCCAAAGAAAGAATATTATGACTAAGATAATATACAACAAATTATCGTTAGTCTTCAACAGGAAAAAATCGATGTAATACAATAGACAACAAGTTTCGATCAATATTCGCAATGGAAATAATAATTCATAGAAGAGTTACGTAGAGAATGAAATCTACTATAATCTATGAATTTAATACCATCATCAATATTTTATCCTCAGAACATCAATCAATATACATCTCGAATCAAATATTCATCTTTGCACTACAGCCAAAGATATTCATCACCGGTCATGTTCATTTAAACACTGCTCATCTTTGCACTCACAGCCAAAGATATTAATCAATCGGTCATGTTCATCTCAACACTGCTTCATCTTTGCACTACAGCCAAAGATATTCTTCAGAAATCATTCATCTTTGCACTACAGTGCCAAAGATATTCAATAATATCATCATTTAAGACCGAGGATGATGAAAAATATTTTTAAAGAAACGAATCCAAAGAAATAAAATGACAAGGATTAAGGATTAAGGATTCGTACTTGGTTTTATCCACGCCCAAAAATACCTCAAAAATAATCATAGTGGTGTAAAATTCAAGAATGATCAAAACATGGATACAATCGAGTTAGTATCCGTAATAGATATTTTGACGAAAAAGAAGAAATTTTATTTTTCTATGAATAAGACCGTATAACGTGAATAGTGCCAGATACGTGAATAGTGCCGATACGTGAATAGTAACTCCACACCAAAAGATAGAAATTCCACAAAAACATCTTCACGCTTCATGCTTAATAGTACTGTGAATAAATAAGAACTCGTGAATAAGAATCATTAATAAGAACTCGTGAATAGTAACTCATGAATAAGAACCCATGAATAGTAACCCCGACATGAAAAAGTTCCAAATTTGATAAAAACTTCAGATCAACATTTCAAAGATAATGATATTGAAGAAATAATATCATTACAAAAAAAATAATATCCTTACCTCGAAAGATCAAGATTTCTACTTAGAATAAGAATGTATAAGGTCAAGGAACTTGCACCGCCTAGCAAGCAATACTCAAAGTATACTCAAAATACTCACAAGAATACGCTCAAAATATCGAGAGAGAAATAGAGAGAAAACTTCAGCTTCGTGTGATTTTCAATTCTAACCCAAGACCCTATTTATAGAAAATGCTTAGAACACCAAAGCGTAAAATTTAATATAATATTAATATAATTATACAAATTTTCCTTAGCCCACCTTTTGGTCAAAACACCAGCCACACATGTTAATGATGTCCAAAAAAATACAAAAAACGTTTTTCTTAACAAAAATAATTTAAACTCCCAAAAATCAATTATTTTGGAGCTTCGGAACTTCAATAATTCATAATAAATAGCCCTTTCATCAGAAAATTCGAATCTCGCGAGTTTTTATAGGAAATTCAATTCTCTACAACTTTGCAGAAGAAAGTTTTTCCAAATTCCAAACAAAAATTGACCGAAATCCACAAACGGACGATTTTACAAAGCTATAATCAAATTTCACCAATAAATGGGGTCCAATCAACATGTTTAACATGTTTTAAAACATTTATTGCAACAAAAATACTCTTCCTCCTCATATACTCATATATCCCACATTCATTGTAAAATATCACCGTTAATATATTATTAAAATAATATATTTAAATGAATTATTTTATCGTAAAAAGATAAAATATTAATTTTCAACAATTGTCATTTTAAAAATTTTCTCCATCTATATCCACATAAAATCAATATTTTCTCATCATATAAATCAATAATTAATTATTCACAAATAATATTACGTAATCACAATATTGACAACCAGCAGCTTCTCAGAGGAGAGGGGCTTTCCAATAAGAATTTCTTCATCACAAGCAATTAGATGACCAAACCTCTCCTTAGATGTAACTTTCTAGACATTGCCAATAATGTTATCTAATAATATTATTCAGATAATATGAATTATTGCTTCGATAATGAAAGATAATCGTAATGACAATTATCAAACAACAAAGAATATAAAATATCAACGCAAAGAATTATTAACTCAATAAAATATCGAATAAAGAATTATCGTAACCATTATTGAGTAAAGCCTTCACGTAAGAATCAATAATTGGTGCAATACCGTGCTACTCGCTCAACAACGCGTATTAGTGTGTTTTAACCACCGGGTATTCCAACAAGATAATCTAAGAATAACTACGCCGTTATTTAAAAATAACTTATATTTGTCGCTTTCTTCATCCAATCGCTTTCACATGGGGCCCACATGGGGTCATACTACCAATGCATTTAATATTCCCGACAAAGATTTAATATTCCACGACCAAACGAATATTCCCCGACAACAATGAATATTTTATAACCACTTGCTTATTTTGAAATATTTATGATTTAACCCTTAACTATCCACATTAATCAAATCAACCCTTACTATTTCAAAATAAAGGAAATTCCTTTTATTTAAAAAATTTCGGTCTTACAACCTCCCTCCTTATGAAATTTCGTCCCCTCGAATTCGACGTGACGTACTGGTGTTTTGAAGAGGTGAGGATACCTCGCTTTCATTTTTGTTTCCAATTCCCGTGTCATTTCTCTATAGCATGATTCCTCCACAAAACTTTAACTTGTGGTATAACCTTTCACAGTAGTAGGGACATGCTCCTTCCTATCCAAAATCTTGACAGTACCTCTTCATACGCTAAGTCTTCTACTATCTCGTCCTGGGTTCTAACTCAATAACGTGGTTCGGTCTTTCACATATTTACGAAGTACGATATGTGAAACACATTATGAACACGAGACATACTCAAGGTAACGCAAGTCTATAGGCTACATTTCCTACTTCGGTCAAGAATTTGAAATGGACCGATAAATCTTGGATTGAGCTTTCCTCTCTTCCCAAATCTTGTAACTCCCTTCCATGGAGCAACTCGCAACAATACATGATCCCCTACACTAAATTCCACGTCCTTTCAATGAAGATTCGCATAACTCTTTTGTCGATCTTGTGCCGCTTTGTATACGCTGTCGAATCATTAGTCATACGTATTAACTCTCGGTCCCAAATAATGTTGCTTCACCCACCTCATCCCAACATATCGAGAACGACATTTTTGTCCATATAATGCTTCAATGGAACCATGCCTATATTTGTTTAATAACTATTGTTGTATGAGAATTCCACCAATGGCAAGTACTTATCCCAACTTCCTTTGAAATCTAGGACACGTAGTTTTAATATATCTTCAAGAGTTTGAGTAGTCCTTTCTCGATTGCCCATCCGCTTGAGGATGGTATGCCAAATCAATCAGAATTCGCGTGCTATAGCTTTCTAACCCAAAATCATGAAGTGAATCTTGGGTCACGATCTAAAACTATGGATACCGGCATGCCATGCAATCTCACAATCGCATTTACGCATATACGAGAAAGACGCTCAAGGAATAAGTCTCTCGTGATCGGTAGAAGAAATGAGTAGACTTGGTTAATCTATCAACAATAACCCAAATCGCATCTATGCCTTTGAGAAACCCCGGGAAGATTAGTAATGAAATTCGTGGTAATGTGTTCCCACTTCCATTTCAAAATCTCAAGTGGTTGCAACGGACCCTTAGGTACAAGATGCTCCGCCTTTACACGCTAAGCAAGTTAAACACATCGAGATAAACTACGCGATCTCTCTCTCATATTGCTTCCACCAAAATGTATGTTGAAGATCATAATACATTTTGGTACTCCCGTGATGGATTGCAAATGGTGTATTGTGTGCCTCCATCATAATCTTGTTCTTCAAATCGAGTCGTTAGGAACACAAAGTCTAGAGTGGACTCAAGTATTCCTTCTTCATCAATTCTCGCCCTAATAGCTCCTTCTTCAGACTTTCTTCTTCAGATCATCACCGGCCTGCGGGCTTGAGCAACCTTAACTTTTTCTATTAAAGTTGGCTCTACGCGTATACTTGACATCATCGCACTCGCTCCTCGCATATGATCTTCTACTCAACGCTACCGCCTACCATGTTCGCTTTTCCAAGATGGTATGGTTAGAATATGTATTTAAATGAGTCGCCTCTTGAGCTCTTGGAAAATCTTCTCGCATTCCTCGCTCCATACGAATTTTGTATCTTTTCGAGTCACCTAAGTTAATTCTAATAGCGATTCGAGAATATCCTTCAACGAATCTCCGATAATAACCAACTAAGCTTCTAGAAAGCTACGTCTTTCGATAATCGACTTAGGTTGCTCTCAATCGCGACTCATATCCCAATCTTGGATAAGACGTCACAATGACACCTATCGCTTTACTATCGCATCGAATATGACGCCCCTACAGAGAGTCTCGCTTAGGTGAATTCCACAAAGGAAGTCACAAAATAAAGGCTCGGTACCAAATTCTATAGTTGAATTTTTAACTCCCAAGTTCAATAGAGCCATTCGATATGAGATTTTAGAAATGAGTTTTGTCACCGGTTCAAAGTCGATACAAAATTTAATATCGAAGCTTTGGGAGTAAGCCAAGAAATTCTTCGTAAAATACGCCAGAAAAATTAATAACAACAAGAATATTATTCAAATCGACGTGTCTTTATTCAAATCCATAACATGGACTAAGAAAACTTGACATCCGTAATAAACGAATGACTTCATGGCTTGATATGAAAATGTTTGACTACAATGGTTTGATTGCTTGAATTCGAATAACAAAGTTGCTTAGGAATATGAAAACTAACAACCTTACAAAAGCAATCAATTTGGCATGATGAGTAGTTAACCTTAAAATCACATCAAAACAAATATCTCTATATAGAAATAAGGTTAATGGTGTAATGTGATAGTGCCAACTGAATCAAGCAAGATTTATAAACAAAGGATGTGATGAAAGTTTCTCCTAACGGAGTTTCCACAGACAGTCAAAGTCTAATTTCTCCAGAGTCAAGTTTAAACGTTGAGCGCAAGTAAGAGAGATAAAAAGAATGGGTAGAACCGATATCTAGTAAGGTATATACTTCGCAAGAATTTATAATTAACTAACCCGCGCTAACTTCGTCGGGTTCTCGCATTTTGACCCCACCACGACAAACGCTCTTCCCGGAATCGTTGACTTTGACTTTTTCGGGGGATGTTCTTTTGAGTCACCGTCCCCATTGAACTAGGTTTCGCTATCGCATAATCTCGAGCGATATGTCCTTCCTTTCCACAACTATAGCATACCTTAAACTGCTGTAGGCGCTTGGTGATATGTCCCTCTTTCCCATTTGTAACATACGACCGGTGGTCGCTTCTCCTCCCTAAAACTAGTTGCTATAGTAGCGCCGACGCCTTCACATGGTCGTTGTTGAATCTCCTCTTTTAAATCTCCTCCCGACTCGCTTCTTCTATTTTCATGGCCACGATTACCACCGTAGTGGTTACCGCTTTGTCTCAGTATTCTTCTTTCTCCGTGGTTATCGTTATTCGATGACCGCTATCTTCTTGATGATCCTCGGTTATGGTCCCTCGGTTGAACGTATTTTCGTTATCTCGCTCTAACAACCGAGCCCTCGCTGACAACATCTCGAATAGAGAAAAATTTATGAGAAATGAGATATCGACGATGTCGGGTTTCAAACCTCTCGTAAACATCCGCGTCATACGCTCCTCATTCTCCACCAAATGAGGTGCAACTCGGATAACTCCGCTAACTTAGCCGCATCGGGACACCGCCATGTTATAACGCTTCTAGTCTAATAAACTCCACTTCCTTCATATGATTTAATACTTTCGTGGAAGTACTTGTCATTGAACTGCTTCAAACGCTCTCCCGCACATGCCGAGTGCAAATGGATGGGTACGCTTCACGATTCCCACCAAGAATCACCCACCAAAACATAAAGGTGGCGAATGGAACTTTCTGTTCTCCGCATCCCAAGACATCGAATATCTTGGTAATTTGTTTGACCCACGCCTCCGCCTTTAATCGGATCCGCTTTCCCCAATCTCGTGGTCCCAACTCTTTTGAACCGCTTGGTCATGACCACTCGTGAATTGCTATCATTTCCTCCTCAGATTTTGAACACGAGTCTCCTCTCGTCGATTTTGCATGAACTGCAAAAAGCTTCTAAACATCCCCTCGCTCATCATCTCGCTTCGGTGGTGTTGTTCACAGAGGAACATTGCCAACCACTGTTGACGCTTCTCCTCGCTGGTGAGTACAGCATCTCCACTGTCCTCATTACTCCACCGTTAATATTCTCACGACATTCTCAAATATCGCATAAAATAAGGGTTAATTAAGGAAATCAATATATCACATAATATCCCTATATAATCGACTAACTAACAAATAAGCTTAGGTAGGACACACTAATGGAAGGATTTACTCGCCTCTCCCTCCTAGTTCTATTCCTCGATCTCCGCCAGAGATCATATCCCTAAGCTCGATACCAACCGTGACGCCCCAAAATAGGTATACACAACACCCATTCCGAGTCGAATCGCCAAATACATGGTAATGTAAACAACTACAACTTTATTATTATTACAACAAGAAATCGTGAGTTTGAATACAAATATTATCTTCTAGACAATATCTATACTCAAATAAATCCTCATCACATTATTGATTCATTATTTTACAAAATGGTGAGGACTACTAAACAACTCTCTCTAGAATCTTCATTCCATACCCCACTAAGACTTCGCTATTTCTCGCCTCCCCGAGAAGAAAAATGGAACAACAAGGAAAAGGGTGAGCTCAACTAGCCCAAAGAAGAATATTATGACTAAGATAATATACAACAAATTATCGTTAGTCTTCAACAGGAAAAATCGATAGAATACAATAGACAACAAGTTTCGGATCAATATTCATGCAATGAAATAATAATTCATAGAAGAGTTACGTAGAGAATGAAATCTACTATAATCTATGAATTTAACGGTCCATCATCAATATTTTATCCCCGTAACATCAATCAATATACATCTCGAATCAAATATTCATCTTTTTACCATGTGCCAAAGATATTCATCACCGTCATGTTCATTTAAACACTGCTCATCTTTGCACTACAGCCAAAGATATTAATCAATCAGGCCATGTTCATCTCAACACTGCTCATCTTTGCACTACAGTGCCAAAGATATTCTTCTTCAAATCATTCATCTTTTGCATCTACTGCCAAAGATATTCAATAATATCATCATTTAAGATCGAGGATGATGAAAATATTTTTAAAGAAACGAATCCAAAGGAAACAAAATGACAAGGATTAAGGATTAAGGATTCAGACTTGGTTTTATCCACGCCCAAAAATACCTCAAAAAAATAATCATAGTGGTGTAAAATTCAAGAATGATCAAAACATGGATACAATCGAGTTAGTATCCGTATTAGATGTTTTGACGAAAAGAAGAAATTTTATTTTTCTATTGAATAAGACCAGATATCGTGAATAGTGCCAGATATCGTGAATAAGGCCGAGATACGTGAATAGTAACTCTACACCAAAAGATAGAAATTCCACAAAAACATCTTCACGCTTCATTAATAGTACTCGTGAATAAGAATCGTGAATAAGAACTTCCATGAATAGTAACTCGTGAATAGTAACTCATGAATAAGAACCCATGAATAGTAACCCCGACATGAAAAAGTTCCAAATTTGATAAAACTTCAGATCAATATTTCAAAGATAATGATATTGAAGAAATAATATCATTACAAAAAAAAAATAATATCCCTTACCTCGAAAGATCAAGACTTCTAAAGCTAGAATACCGTATTGTATAGTCTTCAAGGGAACTTGCACCGCCTAGCAATACTCAAAGTATACTCAAAATACTCACAAGAATACGCCAAAATATCGAGAGAGAAATAGAGAAAACTTCAGCTTAAAATGTGATTTTCAATTCTAACCTAAGACCCTATTTATAGAAAAATGCTTAGAACACAAAGCGTAAAATTTAATATAATATTAATATAATTATACAAATTTTCCTTAGCCCACCTTTTGGTCAAAACACCAGCCACACATGTTAATGATGTCCAAAAAAATACAAAAAACGTTTTTCTTAACAAAATAATTTAAACTCCCAAAAATCAATTATTTTGAGCTTCTAACTTCAATAATTCATAATAAATAGCCCTTTCATCAGAAAATTCGAATCTCGCGAGTTTTTATAGGAAATTCAATTCTCTACAACTTTGCAGAAGAAAGTTTTTCCAAATTCCAAACAAAAATTGACCGAAATCCACAAACGGACGATTTTACAAGCTATAATCAAATTTCGGTCAATAATTGTGTCCACCAACACACAAAACATGTGTTAAACATTTAATGCCACAAAAATACTCTTCCTCCTCATATACTCATATATCCCACATTCATTGTAAAATATCACCGCTAATATATTATTAAAATAATATATTTAAATGAATTATTTTATCGTAAAAGATAAAATATTAATTTTCAACAATTGTCATTTTAAAAATTTTCTCCATCTATATCCACATAAAATCAATATTTTCCTCATCATATAAATCAATAATTAATTATTCACAAATAATATTACGTAATCACAATATTGACAACCGTGCGCTTCCCTGTGAAAGAGGGGCTTTCCAATAAGAATTTCTTCTTCTTGGCGCGCAATTAGATGACCAAACCTCTCCTTAGATGTAACTTTCTAGACATTGCCAATAATGTTATCTAATAATATTATTCAGATAATATGAATTATTGCTTTCGATAATGAAAGATATTGTGTAATGACAATTATCAAAACAACAAAGAATATAAAATATCAACGCAAAATTATTAACTCAATAAAATATCGAATAAAGAATTATCGTAACCATTATTGAGTAGTAGCCTTCTTCACGTAAGAATCAATAATTGGTGCAATACCGCAAAGCTATGCTCAACAACGCGTATTAGTGTGTTTTAACCACCGGGTATTCCAACAAAAGATAATCTGCAATAACTACGCCAAGTTATTTAAAAATAACTTATATTTGTCGCTTTCTTCATCCAATCGCTTTCAGTTATGGGGCCCACACATGGTCATGCTGGTCATGCATTTAATATTTCCCGACAATCTTTATATTCCACGACACAAAACGAATATTCCCCACAACAATGAATATTTTATAACCACTTGCTTATTTTGAAATATTTGCGTATTTAACCCTTAACTATCCACATTAATCAAATCAACCCTTACTATTTCAAAATAAAGGAAATTCCTTTTTATTTAAAAATTTCGGGGTCTTACACTTTCGGCTAGACTTATATTATATTTTTATCAAAGCATAAACATTGTTTACCAAGTTATATTGATGTGGTTTTCAAATGAAGACTGAGTATGCTAAAAATGTTTTGTCATCAAACGACAGGCACGTGAGGTTGCCACAACTTAAACGTACATACGTTTAATGAATGTAGTGTTGATCAACATAGAGTACTATAGGCTGATCACCTAGACGTGCTCGTAAGAAATGTCGGACTTACGGACTTAGTGCCAGGATGTCCTTTTCAAATAAAGTATGAAATGCTCAAGGTCTTGGACCAAAATTGATGTTTTACTGAATATTGTTGTTGTAAAACGTTTTGAAGGAAAAGAAGTGCTATTTTGAATTATCGATAGTACTTCGTAACTATTGTCCAGTTATGGAAGATATATGATTCCTATGTTTCAAGCATGTTGTTTATTAGAATTGTTATACTTGCTGAGCTAGTCATGCTCACTCTTTCTTGAACCATATGAATGCAACTAAGATCAAACGGACTGAAGGCTCCGGCAAGGATAAGGGAAAGGCGAAGACGAACCCGTAGAATACTTATGTAATAGTATATGGTGAATGATTGTAATATATTTGATATTATGACAAGAACAAATGTAATGGTTATAAAGAACCTGGGAAACATTAATATTATTTTGATTATATAGAAGACATATTCGTTCTATTTAGGCTTTTCAATTGAATGTATGTGTGAATGGTAGTACCGTGTAGCACCATCTGTCGGGTTGGAAGATACCCGGATTTGGGGGCGTCACACTATGGACTCTTCTTCTCGTAGTTAGGGGGATCAACCCTTAGTACCATACTGTGCACAATATCTTAACGCTAAAGCATAATTAATCCCCTATAACAGGGTTGTTCATCTCAGTTTGACATTAGAGTTTGCACCAAAGGAAGTTTGGTTTGGATAAGCTCAACAATGGTTCTGAAATTTAGAACGTTCATCAACTATGGACTAGTCAAATCAATAAGGGTTCACTAGTCTTACAAGATTCCACAATAAATGATATTCAATTTGAATAATAAACTCAAGAGGTATACAATGGAATAAGTATTGTATAATAGGAATCATGCTTTTAAAGAATGATAGCATCTAATATAAAATTTTGACTTAAACCATAATAAACAAGATAGAATTAGGAACTTGCTTTATGTAAAGAAACAAGGTTTAGGAACTTGCATAACGATAATAAGTAGGGTTAGGAAACTTGCCTCGTGCGTAGGTTATACATTAATTATACACGTTCCTTGATTTAATCCTACATACCATTTATATTCACAATACCAGCCAATTATAACGTAACTAACATCATAAGTTCATTCTCTTTTGTCTAACTCTAATTATGATTATACTAATCTAATCACAACACTTGTTTTCACATAATATTAGATTCCACGAACGATTAGCTAACTATGCGTTCAATAATTTAATTAAACATGTAAGCACCTCATTGACATGTTAAGAATATAATTTAACATTTCATTATATGTCTAACACATTTTTATGCTCATTAGCTTAGGTTACTATTACATTCCCTGAAATAAAACAATTAAAATTCTCATTCTAGTAATCAGATAGTGGTGAAAAGCTATTTCACCATCTGATTAACTGCATGTTACCACCACTGGTTGGGGATGGATGCTTGGACTTGGACTTGAGTATGCCATGACCTTAAGGTATGGGGTTGGCAATTGGCATTTACATATCGATTCGCGATTACGAGTTTCATGAGAACGTAAATCATGACCAATTACACCCAATTACATCATTCACACATGAATTTAAGTATACCCAGACACTATAATACATATAAAATCATTACTTAACCTTTCTAGCACGATTTAACAAGTTAAAACATACAATTACTTGAATTAAACCATAAAATTTCACTATTCTTGGTATTTTTGAAAGTTTTGAAGATAAAACATGAAAATTGATATTACGGGTTTGTTATAACACCGAATCTGTCCGTTCAAACTTCAAAGTTTATTTTCTTTGTTTTGACATGTGCTAACATAATCTACCTTTAAATTTCAAGTTAAAAACGATCCATGCATTGATCACTAAATTTTGCTAGTTCTGGACCTAGCAATTGTCTCTCGCCAACTTCATCCAAGTATAGCGGAGTTCTACACTTTCTGCCGTACAACGCTTCATAAGGCGGCATGCCAATACTAGCGTGGTAACTGTTGTTGTAGCCGAACTCTACAAGCGGTAGATGATCATCCCAATTTCCTTTAAAGTCCATTATACAAGCTCTTAACATATTTTCTAATGTTTGAATCGTTCTTTCACTCTGTCCGTCAGTCTGAGGGTGATATGCCGTACTCATTCTCAACTGTGTACCCATGCATTCCTATAGTCATTTCTAGAAGTTTGATGTAAAGCACGGATCCCTATCGAAAATAATTGACACCAGAACTCCATGCCTCGAAACAATCACTTTAACATATAACTTTGCCAATTGATCTAAGTTGAATTTTATTTTGATCGGAAGAAAGTGTGCGAATTTCGTCAATCGGTCAATGATAACCCATACTGCGTCATAGCCTTTCTGAGTTGTCGGAAGGCCAACCACGAAATCCATCGTAATATGTTCCTATTTCCATTCTAGGATCTCTAACGGTTGTAAAAACCCACTCGACCTTTGATGTTCTGCTTTAACTTTCTGACATGTCAGACACTTAGCAACACACTCTACAACATCTCGTTTCAAATTTGGCCACCAGAAATGTTGTCAAAGATCTTGGTACTACCACGGTGAATTGAATATCGTGAGCTATGAGCCTCGCTCAAAATATCTTCCTTAATCTCTGGCACTAGCAGTATCCAAATTCTGTTGTCAAATCTCAGTATTCCTTCATTGTCCATCTTGAATCTCGATTCGGTTCCTTCGAATATCTTCTTTTTCACCTTTTCACATTCTTCGTCCTGAAGTTGAGCCTCCTTAACTTTATCCAGCAAAGTTGTACCAGATTGCATTTGGAACAACTTCTCATAAATCTCCATAGGATGCTTTACTTCTATTCCTAGCTTCTCCATCACTGAAATTAGCTCCTGCTGAGCGGTCAACATCATCAATTTCTCCCGACCTTTCCTACTTAAGGCGTCGACAACTACATTTGCTTTACCCGGATGGTATAAAATTTCACAATCATAGTCCTTAATTAACTTCAACCACCTTCTCTGGCGCATATTCAAGTCCTTCTGTGTAAAAATATATTTCAGACTCTTGTGGTCTATATATATTTCAAAATTCTCCCCGTAGAGATAGTGTCTCTAGATCTTCAAAGCAAAAATCACTGCAGCTAACTCCAAGTCGTGGGTCGGATACCCCTTCTTATAGTCCTTCAATTGTCGTGACGCATATGCAATGACCCTGCCGTTTTGCATAAGCACGCAACCTAGTTCTTTATGCAATGCATTACTATAAACCACAAAATTTACTGTGTCATCTGGAAGAGATAACATAGGTGGAGAAGTCAACCTCTTCTTAAGCTCTTGGAAACTTTCCTCACACTTCTCCATCTAAACGAATTTCACCGATTTCCTAGTCAAATTCGTCAACAGAGTCGCGATCTTAGAAAAGTCCTGAATGAATCTTCTATAATAACCTGCCAATCCAAGGAAACTTCTAACCTCCGACGACGTCTTCGGCTGATCCTAGTTCATCACAGCTTCGACTTTAGAGGGGTCTACCGAAATTCCGTCCTTAGCGATTACATAACCAAGAAATTGTACCCTTTCAATCCAGAATTCACATTTCAAAAATTTGGCGTACAACTTCTCTCTTCTCAACGCCTCTAACGTTACTTTCAAATGCTCTACGTGTTCTTCCCTGGTCTTCGAATATACCAAAATGTCATCGATAAAAACCACTACGAATTTGTCCAAAAATGGTTTGAAGACTCTGTTCATGAGATCCATCAAATGCTGCAGGCGCATTTGTTAGACCGAATGACATCACTAGAAATTCATAATGACCATATCGAGTCCTAAATGTTGTCTTCAGAACATCCTCTGGTCTCACCTTTAATTGATGATAACCACTCCTCAAGTCTATTTTTGAAAAGTATCTCACACACTTCAATTGGTCAAACAGGTCATCGATCCTCAGTAATGGATATCTATTTTTAATCTTGACCTTATTCAGTTCTCTGTAGTCGATGTAGAGCTTCATCATCCCGTCCTTCTTCTTCACAAATAACACTGGCGCTCCCCAGGGTGATACACTCGGTTGAATGTACTTCTTGTCCAGTAACTCTTGCAGTTGTACCATTAATTCTTTCATCTCTACCGGAGCCATCCGATACGGTGCCTTCGATATTGGAGTCGTTCCTGGCTCTAAATCGACCACAAACTCAACTTCCCTGTTTGGCGGAAGTCCTAGAAGATCATCTGGAAATACGTCTGCGAAGTCCCTCAGTACTGGTATCTCTTCTATCTTCAGGTTCTCTTTACGACTATCGACTATGTAGGCGAGATATCCTACACAGCCTTGTCTTAACAACTTCCTAGCTTGCATCATTGTCAGACAACTTGCTTGTCTAGGCGACTTGCTGCCATAAAACACAACCTTTGACGGAGTCATAAGGTTGATACGCTTCTTCTGGAAATCATTACAGCCCCATAATTGAATAACCAATCCATTCCCAGAATGACGTCAAATTCCCCAAGTCTAATCGGGATAAGATCTACGTTCATAATGTTACCCTTAATATCCACCCTACAATTCTTGTGTACGTATTTAATAGGGATCACTTCTCTATTCTTAATTTCTATGTTCATGGGGTATTATAACTCATCCTTAGGCAATTCTAAGTTCTTAGCAAAGTCATCAGATATAAATGAATAAGTAGCACCCAAATCAAATAGTACATAAGCATTAACTTTATTGATCAGAATGATACCTGACACCACATCGCGAGACTGCACAGCATCCTACACTGTCATGTTGAAGGTCCAAGTGGTCGGTCAAATTTTGTTCTTTGTTAGTCTAGTGATAGTTAAAGCACTTCCACCATTGCTTCCGTGTTCCTTCTCGATCCCCGCCCCTCCGTGCCCATTCTTGGGACAGGTCCCTTCTTAGGATGGTCCTTTGAACCCATAAGTGAAGCAAGCAGCGCCTTCTTTGGGTTAGATAAGGTTAGGTCATGACGCCCCCCAAAATAGGTATACATCACCCATCTTGAGTCGCCAAATACATGGTAGAAAATTCAAATACAACTTAATTATACAACAGTCATGTGAAAAATGACAAAACATAATTTAAGAGTTTTAATAAGAATATTGTCATCTAGACAATATCCACACTCAATGGAGTCCTCATTACATTTATTGTCACACTGTTTAACAGAATAGTCGGGACTACTAATGCTATCATCTGGACTGTCACTCCGTTCCCCGACTAGTCCCGGCTATGTTCTCATTTCTTGAAGAGAACAATGAAAGAAAGGGTGAGCTCAACTAGCCCAGTAAGAAATATTATGACTAAGATAATGCAAAATAAATTATCATTAGTCTTCAACAATGTTAAACTGATAAAATACAATAGACATCAAGTTTAACTGCAGTGGAATAAGCAATCCATTAGAAGAGTCAAGTAGAGCATGATATCTACTATCTTCTATAATTTAAAATGTTTTCATCAATTTTTATCGCTGAGACTCAGCTTAATAAATAAACCACATCATCGAGTCATCCCTGCACTACGGGCCAAAGATATTCATTAAATCATCAATGATCATGACTATACCGAATAATCCCTGGTCATAATCATACCAAAAACTGTCCATCAATGCACTACAGGCTACTGAGGACTTTTACCACATCATTTATAACATTATAGGTCATGATTATACCGAATAATCCCTGGTCATAATTATACCAAGTCCATCTATGCACATAAGCCAAAGATGACTTTCATCATAATATAAGCATGAGGATGATGACAATGACATAATAATTCAATAAAACAAGTTCAAGAATAAATTTTAAAGATTTATAAGTTAATTTATCTTGAAATCAATTACGTCCAAATTGTCAACATGATCTTGGCTTTGTGGAGTAAAATTCAAGAATGCTTTAACCAGATATTCTACTAATTTCATGGAGTATAGAAGCCAAAACTTTAACCAAAAGAGTATCATAGAATATATGAAACTGCAAATGGATTTTCACCGCCATGCGCAGAATCCACGTAGATGCATCATTTCCATAATTTAATAAGGAATGAATATGAAGGATCATTCACCATGCATGTGATAATCCACACGCATGTGTTATTCCAACAGTAATAATAAAGAATGGAACCAGTCATGCGTAATCCGCATGCATGTGATATTCCAACATAATAATAAAGAATGGAATAATGTAGAATTCACCATGCATGCGATAGACGCATGCATGTGGTTATTCTAACAGAATAATAAAGAATGGAACCAGGTCTAACGTAATCCGCACAGACAGGATATTCCAACAAAATAATAAAGAATGGAATAACAAAGAACTCATCATGCATGCGATAGACCACACAGACAGGTTATTCCAATAGGATAATAAAGAATGGACCAGGTCTAGCATAATTTGCACAGACAGGATATTCCAATAGAATAATAAAGAATAGAATAACAGAAGAATTTCACCATGTATGCGGTACTTCGCATAGACAGGTTATTCCAACATAATAATAAAGAATGGAATAACAGAAGAATTTTACCATGTATGCGGTACTTTGCATAGACAGGTTATTCCAACATAATAATAAAGGATGGAATAACAAAAGCTCTTTTCATGAATACGAAAGAAATAATACCCATTACCTTAGAAAGAAACCAGATACTGGAGTAGAGAGGTAGAAGACTTCTCTTCTTCTTTCTCTCAATAATTTCTATCTCTATAATAATTGCTCTATAGCTTTAGTGAATTGGTAAGAAATGAAGGAAGAATGAGCTTCTATTTATAGGAAAATATAGTTTTAATAATTGCACGTTTTGGGGCTCAAAATATTACAATACAATACCTCTAACTTTTCTTTCATTTTTAATTTAGTCATGCAAGTATTATCAAACTTGCACCACTTCCCCTAATAGTAAATAATGTGAATCAATAGTTATAATCATGTCAAAATACGAATTACAGTATATTACCTCCATCTATACCTCCATTTTTAACTTAGTCATACAAGTATTATCAATCTTGCACCAACTCCCCTAATAGTACATGAATGTGATTCAATAGTACACACATGTGAACAAATAGTTATATAAGCATGTGAATTAGTAGCAATTAATTGCTCATTTATCTGATTAATTACCCGATTTATCAATATAACCCCCAGACATCAATTATCATCGGAATAAATGTCGATTTCCACCAACACTAATAATCCCAACATAATGGAACTATCAAATTCATCTTTAATCAACACGAACTTATTCATCATTAATATTATAACTCATAATATTTAACAACCAGGTCGTTCCTAGGAAAGAGGGGGCTTTTCGATAATGATTTCTCCTTATTGGCGCGCAATTAGATGACCAAACCTCTCCTTGACAAAACTTCCAAACATTGTAAATATTGCAATTTAATAATATAAATAACTTTGTCGTCTCAATTATTGATTTAATAATATAACATATTATGCAGATGATACTATGACAATAATTGAATCAATAATATGAGAGATATGATGCGTGAATTATCGTAGCAATAATTGAGTATAACCGAGTGACTTCTCAATGTAAGCATCAATAACCAATACCGTGTACTTTATGCAACCACGCGTATCGTACTTTTACTTTTACTACCGGGTATTTCAACAGGTTTTAACGGTAACACTTTCGTCGTTATTTTTATAAAAAGATAATTCTGTCGTTTTCTTATTACGACAATACTTCCGTTGTGGGGTCCACCAATGATTGTGCCGTTATACAAATATTCCCTGTTAAAATAAATATTCCCCGACCAATCGAATATTATATAACCACTTGCTTACTTTGCAAAATTTGTAAATATTACCCACAATTATAACATTATATTATATCCACACCATAATATTCAAAAATATATTTCGAGAGAAATTAATCTTTATTCATAAAAGTTGGGGTCTTACAACCTCCCCTTCTTATGAAATTTTGTCCTCGAAATTAGGGTACGTACCTGGTATATCGAAGAGGTGAGGATATCTTGATTTCATCTCAGTTTCTAACTCCCAGGTCATTTCTTCCACATCGTGGTTTTTCCACAAAACTTTGACGAGGTATAACCTTGGAGCGTAGAATATGATCCTTCTTATCCAAGATTTTAACAGGTAACTCTTCATACGTTAAATCTTCCTCTATCTCGTCTGGTTCTAATTCAATAATGTGGTTTGGGTCTTTCACATATTTACGTAATATAGATATGTGGAAAATGTTATGAACACGAGACATACTTGGCGGTAAGGCGAGTCTATAGGTCATAGTTCCTACTCGTTCGAGGATTATAAATGGGCCAATGAATCGAGGATTAAGCTTTCCTCTCTTTCCAAATCTCGTAACTCCTTTCCATGGAGCAACACGCAACAACACATGATCTCCAATATTGAATTCCACGCCTTTTTTCGATGAAGATCAAAGATAACTCTTTTTGTCGATCTTGTGAGGTTTTTATACGTTGTCGGATCGTTTGAATCTTTTTCTGTAGTCATACGTACCAACTCCGGTCCCAAAAATGTTGCTTCACCCACCTCATCCCAGCATACTGGAGAACGAAACTTTCTTAGCAATACAGTAAAAAGTATCAGAATGGGATGCATTCAAAAAGGAAGCAGAGGATGACAGTCTCGACTTAAAGATGAGAACAGCATCCTTAGCAATACAGGACGGGAATACAAGTTTGTCATTATGGATTTTCAAGTTCCTCGACTCCCAAATTTTGTAAAATGTAACAGCAAGGGTAAGATAGAGAATGTGTTTAGTGAGTCGTCGACCTTGGAAGGAAATGATGAAATCTGTAACACCAATCCAGTCCATATTGGTAATAACCCAATCCCCCAATTCCAAGGTATGTTGTAGGATGGCAGTGGAGTAAGTGCATTCGAAAAACAAGTGAGCAAAGCTTTCATCATGGAGATGACAAAGAGGGCAAGGAGAGACTCTTCCCAAAGAGTATTGTCTAGCGATGTCATTTGTTGGGAGTTTTTTGAGGAACCCTAGCCACAAAATAAAGGAGTACCTAGGGACATAAAGTTTGTGCCAAACAACCATATACCAGACTGACTTTGGTTGTTTAAGTCTAATACAATCCCAAATGTGCCTTGCTTTGGTAGAAGCTATCTGAAGTCCATTCCACACAATTTGATCATCCAAAAGAGTTCTAATAGCCGGGGAGGTGAAGGTGTGATTAGCTGGGAGAGGTTCAAGGAGATGTTTTTCGAGATGTATTTTCTGACCAGTTTGAAGAACCAAATGGAGGTCCAGTTTCTGGAGTTGAAATAAGGGAATATGTCCGTACCAGACTATGCGAAAAAATTCAACGAGTTGGCTAGGTTTGCCACGTATCAAGTGCATACTAACGAGAGAAAGGCTAGGCGATTCGAGCAGGGACTGAAGCCCTAATTATATAGCAAAGTGTCAATGTTTCAATTGAACACTTTTGTTGGGGTGCTGGAGAAGGCCATACTCGCCGAAGGTGAAAGCGATGCGGTAACCAAGTATAACCAAGATCAGAAAAAGAAGAAGAGTGAAAGTGAAGGAAATAACAAAGCTAGTGGCAGTAACACGGGAGGAAGTAACAATCAGAAGAGGAGGTGGACTGACAACTCATCAACTAGAAATCAGCATGGAGGTCAGAAGAAGAGAATCAAAGCATGCCCGACCTACGGGAAAGCTCACCTAGGGGTTTGTATGAAGGGAAAATGGGTGTACTACAATTGTGGTCAGGAAGGCCACATAGGACCTGCAAGACCCCAACTTTTATAAATAAAGATTAATTTCTCTCAAAATATATTTTTGAATATTATGGTGTGGATATAATATAATGTTATAGTTATGGGTAATATTTACAAATTTTGCAAAGTAAGTAAGTGGTTATATAATATTCGATTGGTCGGGGAATATTCATTTTAACAGGGAATATTCTTACGACGACACAATCATTGGTGGACCCCACAACGGAAGTATTGTCGTAATAAGAAAATGACAGAATTATCTTTTTATAAAAATAACGGCGGAAGTGTTACCGTTAAAACAATTGAACTACCCTAGTAGTAAAAGTAAAAAGAATACGCTGGCGTAGTTGCATAGTAGTACACGGTATTGGTTATTGATGCTTACGTGAGAAATCACTCAGTTATACTCAATTATTGCTACAGTAATTGTTGCATCATATCTCTCATATTATTGATTCAATTATTGTCACAGTATCATCTGCATAATATGTTATATTATTAAATCAATAATTGAGACTACAAAGTTATTTATATTATTAAATTGCAATATTTACAATGTCTAGAAGTTTTATCAAGGAGAGGTTTGGTCATCTAATTGCGCGCCAATAAGGAGAAATCTTTATCGGAAAGCCCCCTCTTTCATGGGAACGACCTGGTTGTTAAATATTGTGAGTTATAATATTAATGATGAATAAGTTCGTGTTGATTAAAGATGAATTTGATAGTTTCATTGTGTTGGGATTATTAGTGTTGGTGGAAATTGACATCTATTCCGATGATAATTGATGTCTGGGGGTTATATTGATAAATCGGGTAATTAATCGGATAAATGAGCAATTAATTGCTACTAATTCACATGCTTATATAACTATTTGTTCACATGTGTGTACTATTGAATCACATTCATGTACTATTAGGGAAGTTGGTGCAAGATTGATAATACTTGTATGACTAAGTTAAAAATGGAGGTATAGATGGAGGTACTATACTGTAATTCGTATTTTCAAATGATTATAACTATTTATTCACATGATTGAACTATTGATTCACATTATTTACTATTAGGGGAGGTGGAGCAAGTTTGATAATACTTGTAGGACTAAATTAAAAATGAAAGAAAAGTTGGAGGTATTGTATTGTAATATTTTGAGCCCCAAAACGTGCAATTATCGAAACTATATTTTTCTATAAATAGAAGCTCATTCTTCCTTCATTTCTCAGTAATTCACTAAAGCTATAGAGAAATTATTATAGAGAGAAAGAAGAAGAGAAGTCACTCAGTTATACTCAATTATTACTACAGTAATTGTTACATCATATCTCTCATATTATTGATTCGATTATTGTCACAGTATCATCTGCATAATATTTTATATATTATTAAATCAATAATTGAGACGACAAAGTTATTCATATTATTAAATTGTAATACTTATAATGTCTAGAAGTTACATCGAAGAGGTTTGATCATCTAATCATGGCATGATAAGGAGAAATCCTTATCGAAAAGCCCCCTCTTTCTTAGGAACGACCTGGTAGTTAAATATTGTGAATTATAATATTAATGATGAATAAGATTGTGTTGATTAAAGATGAAATTGATAGTTCTATTGTGTTAGAATTATTAGTGTTACTAAAAATCGACATTTATTCCGATGATAATTGATGTCTGGGGGTTATATTGATAAATCGGGTAATTAATCGGATAAATGAGCAATTAATTTCTACTAATTCACATGCTTATATAACTATTTATTCACATGTGTGTACTATTGAATCACATTCTTGTACTATTAGGGAATTGGTGCAAGATTGATAATACTTGCATGACTAAGTTAAAAATGGAGGTATAGATGGAGGTACTATACTGTAATTCATATTTTCACATGATAATAACTATTGATTTACATGATTGAACTATTGATTCACATTATTTACTATTAGGGGAGGTGGTGCAAGTTTGATAATACTTGCAGGACTAAATTAAAAATGAAAAAAAAGTTGGAGGTATTGTACTGTAATATTTTGAGCCCCAAAACGTGCAATTATCGAAACTATATTTTCCTATAAATAGAAGCTCATTCTTCCTTCATTTCTCACCAATTCACTAAAGCTTTAGAGCATTTATTATAGAGAGAAATTATAGAGAGAATGAAGAAGTGAAGTCTGCTACCTCTCTATTCCAGTATCCAGCTTTATTCTAAGGTAAGGGGTATTATTTCTTTTGTATTCATGAAGAGAGCTATTGTTATTCCATTTCTTATTATTATATTAGAATAACCTGTCTATGCGAAGTACCGCATACATGGTGAAATTCTTCTGTTATTCCATTATTTATTATTCTGTTGGAATAACCTGTCTGTACGGTCAATTGCATGCCTGGTGAATTTTGTTGTTATTCTATTCTCTATTATTCTGTTGAAATATCCCATGCATGCGGTTTATTTATGACACCGTTTCATTCTTTAATATTACATTGGAATATCTAGTCTGCATATTGGTTACGCATGACACAGTTCCATTTTTTTTTATTTTGTTGGAATATCCTCGTGCATGCGGTTTACACATGACCTCGTTCCATTCTTTATTATTATTGTTAGAATATCCTCGTCTGCTAGGCTACGTATTTGACTTTCGTTCCATTCTTTATTATTCTATTGAATAATAACCTGCATGCGAGGCCTATCGCATGCATGGTGAATTCTTCATTATTTCATTCTTTATTATTTTGTTGGAATAACTTTTGTCATGTGGATTATCGCATGCATGGTGAATGATCCTTTGTATTCATATGAATAGTATTTTCATTCAAAGGGGTTTCGCTTGAGGCGCCTTCATAATTTTCCGACCCTCAAAAAAATTCGGAAAAAATTAAAATGATAATTTGATGAGTTTTCTAGATATTGTCCAAAAATGGCGATTTTTGGATGTATAGATTAAGAGTTATGGATTTTATGGGAAAAGACTATTTTAAAAGTAAACCCTTATAACTCCTTGTGGTTAACTCTAAAATTGGTGAAATTTTTATTGAGAGTACATGTATATAACAGGAGTATACCTTGTAAATTTCGGAATTTTTGGACAAAAGTACAATTTATGATAAATGTCTAAATATTAGGTAATTTTGGCCATATGAAAAATAGTAAATGAATTTTAAAAATTCCGAGAAAAATATATGTTCAATATGGGACTATATTCTGCTAAATCCTTAAAAAGAAATATTTTTGGAACTGATTTTATATTTTCATGAAAATAAACTAAGTTATGAGTAAATGAATTAAATATGTTATGTGAAGTAACAAAATTGGAAAATAGGATTTTATGGCTTGGGAATCCTATATAGGGTATATGCAAATTTTTGATGAGGGATTTGATCATTGGTGATGAAATCTTATGAGTATGGCATTTTTAAATGATTAAAATATATTATTTGGTAAAGTGTAAACAATTGAAATAAATTGTTTATAAGTTTAAGAAGTGATTAAAATATTAATAATATTAGATTATGAGTTTATTAAGTGATTGATAATATTTGAATAAATTTAAAGTCTTTAATATTTATCCTTGATTTCGTTTGATTTGATTTCATTTGATTATTGCTTATATCATTGTCATCATCCTCATGCTTATATTGTGATAAAAGTCATCTTTGGCTTACGTGCATAAATGGACTTTGTATGATTATGACCATGGATCATTCGGTATAATCATGACTTTTGTAATGTTATAAATGATGTGGTAAAAAAAGTCCTCGGTGGCACATGAGTGCGTTGATGGACAATTTTTGGTATATGATTATGACCAGGATTATTCGGATAGTCATGACCATTGATGATTTAATGAATATCCTTGGCACGTAGTGCGGGGATGACTTCGATGATGTGGTTTATTTATTAAAATTTGAGTCTCAAATGATAAAAATTGATGAAAACATTTTAAATTATAGAAGATAGTAGATATCATGCTCTACTTGACTCTTCTAATGAATTGCTTATTCCGCTACAGTTAAACTTGATGTCAATTGTATTTTATCAGTTTAACATTATTGAAGACTAATGATAATTTATTCTGCATTATCTTAGTCATAATATTTCTTACTGGGCTAGTTGACCTCACCCTTTCTTTCGTTGTTCTCTTCAGGAAGTGAGAATATAGCTGGGACGAGTCGGGGAATGGAGTGATGGTCCAGGATAAATGGCTTTAGTAGTCCTCACTATTCTACAAAATAATGTGATAATAATTGTAATGAGGACACCATTGAGTGTGGATATTGTCTAGATGACAATGTTCTTGTTTAAACTCTCAGCTATGTTTTGTCTTATTTTTACACGACTGTTGTATAATTAAGTTGTATTTGAATTTATGTACCATGTATTTGGCGACTCAAGATGGGTGATGTATACCTGTTTTGGGGGCGTCACAGATGGTCTTGGTCTGCTGCTACTAATGTGCGAACTGCTATGCTCTAATTGCACTCGGCTGCATTTCTTTGGGACTGTTCGAGTTACTGCTGCATGTACTTTGGTTGTGCTGTAATGGTATGCTAGCTGCTTATTTTGCTTATTTTCCTTAGCTGGTGGACATGTCATATGGCTTTAGCAGGTGGTATCCTTTTGTGAAACCTTTTAGCTGGGCTCTTCTGTAATGGATATTTGATTGAGCACTCTATGTTAGTACTAGACTATAATGTCAGGTTTTATATTGTTTGGCTGTGGGCCTGCAATTTTATAATGTCTATGCTATATGCTGTATTAAAAAAGAAGAGAATTACAAACCTTATGGGAAGACCCCAATCAGAATATAGCATAACCTATGATGTCATGACTATAAAGGACTGTAGGCCCAAAGCCTAACAACATTATAAAAAGATATTACATACTATTACATAGAAAACCAAAATTATCCTTAACAGAAATAAACCCATAGTTAATCCGCTCACAAGGATAACAAAAAACCCAATATAAAGCATCAATACCCCCTAAGTCATCAGAATAGCATATCCTACCCAATTAGAGAAACCAGACCAAAATAGCACCAGGAGAGCATGAGAACACCAACACCCCCAAGTAGCTGGAATAAGCAACAACCCCAATCAAAGCAAAAAGGGCAAATCTGCAGCATGACAGACCCACACCTGAATGACATGAAACTACACAGACCCATACCAGCCTCCATGCGTCGGCAGATTGGAAACCTACAGCTGCTAACCCTAATATTATTTAGGAAATTCTAAGTTTTGATCTGATAACCCTAACCCCTAATAAACAAACCCTAACCCAAATTAGGGGTATCAATAAGAAGTTGTAATACTGAATATCATACTAGGTATGTTGATGTAAGATTAAGTTTAAAATTTATCAGGGAAATCAAGTGAGGATTAGGAAACCCTAACATGCAATAGTAAACCCTAATTGGTAAACCTTAATTTCAGTTCCGAAAATTCGAAACCCTAACCGAGAATTTTAAAACCCTAATTTGGAAGCTCAAATGCTAAGTGTAGAATCCTAAGGGGCAATATTTATGGGATATATGTGAAATGTCCAAAATACCCTTCAAATTATAGGGGAAATTACCAAAATGCCCTTAGTGAGTGCAAAATGACCAAAATACACTTTTACTTAAACTTTAAGTAAAAGATTTTGTAAATCTTGTGAGTCACCACTCTAACTTATCCCATGTGTTCTAAATGGATGAAAATCAGCCAAGTATGCCACCTAGCAACATTAGATACAATGGATCAAAGATTAACAGTGTACAAGTAAAGTAAATAACTTACTTTACTTAACAAGTTAGCCAAACCTTTTCTCTCTTTATATTTTCGAAAGTTGAGAGGAACTAAGTCATCAAGATAAGCTAATATCACTACTTAGCTTGTCAAGATCAGACTCCAAGGATCAGAATCAAAGATCAAAGCATAAAGAGGTATAAACCCTAATTTTGTAAATCTTTGTGAATTATGTTAGATAATGTTAGTTGTTGTTTAGAGATGTTAAATAACATGTTAATAAGTGATTTGGGTTGCTAAAATATGAATCTATAACAGTTAAAAGCTTCAAAATGAAGATTTGCACAAACAGTCAAGAACCCTAAAATTATGTCTGACAGTCAAATGTCAGGCCTCTTAGATCCGAATCTGTTAGTTGTTTGAGTTGTTTGATGTATTCTAGTTGTAGTATGTTATGATCTTAGTGATCTAGAAGTGGAAATATGATCATAGGATGTATAGATTAAAAGATATTAATGGTCAAAACCCGTTGACCGATCATGTTTTCAATTTCTGGAAAACATAGAAACTTCATCAGACCTCTGACAAATTTTTTTAAAGACCTTAATCTTCACTCTGACAGGTGTATAGATCATGTAAGTGTAATACCATTGAACCCTATCATGTGGACTACAAGCCTATGACAACAGATCATTCATTACATCAATATGATGAGAAATATTGTGGATCAAAAGTAGGTTCTTGAAACTGGAAACCCAGTTTTTTGGGTAATCCAGAAAGTTATTAAACTGTACCTGGCAGGCAGTTTGACCAACTTAAATTTCGATCCTCTGATGTTGTTATGAACCTTTAGATGTTGTAATATTATAGTATAACATGTATACTATATAATTGTTACATTATAACACTTATCTAATACCTAGGAATCCAAGATATAAAGCTGCAAAGTATGACCCTTAACACTGCATGAGTTTTTGCGCAACCTAGAAACTCAAGAACACGTCTGATAGCCACTTTAATGGCTTATAACTTCTAGTTGTGATGTTGTTTAGCTAGGAAACTTGATTGGGATTGTAGTATTACATCAATACTTCAATACTAACACTATAGCCAGCCCAGAAACATAATGATCAAAGATCTACTGATGGTCAAACATAGAACCCTGCACATTAACATAGCATATTCTTCGTTGCTCAAGAACACCTATAGTGACAGTTTTGTCGCTATAGACCCCTTTAGCGACAATTTATTTATAAAATAAATTATTTTATTAAATAATTAGAGAAAAATGTTTTTTAATTATGAAAAATTTATAATAAATTTTTAAAAATTGTTTTAAAGCCTAAAAATGGGTTTTAATAATTTGGAATATATTTTATTAATAATTTAATATTTTTAAATATTAATAGTACTTAATTTATTTATTTATTATATTAAATAAATTACTTAAAATGATTTTAATACTTTAAAATTATTTAAAATTATATTAAACTCGTTAGAAAATATTTTATGTTATTTTGAATGACTTTTAATATTTTGTGATGAATTTTATTAATAAATTAATATTAATAATAATTAATTTATTTAATAAATGTATTAAATAAATTATGGAAAATTAATTTTAATAGTTTAAAAATTATAAAAAAATGATTTAAGGGTTATAAAAATGTTTTAAGTTATAAAACATAACTTTTAATATTTTTTCATGAAAAAATTAATATTTTAATATTAATTGCAATTATTTAATAAAGGTTTTAAATATTTTAAAATTATTTAAATGCAATATGAAGGTATTTAAAAATACTTTGAGATATTATAAATGAATTATAATATTATGTTTTGTATTTCATTAATATTTGAAATTAATTAAATATTAATCATATAAATACGATATTAATGATTAAAAATCATGATAAATGGTAATTGTAAAATCCCAAATTTTACTTAATAAAGATTTAAATTTCTCGATATTTTTTTTAATATTATAGTGTGGATTTAATATAATGTTATAGTTGTGGGTAAAATTTATAAATTTTGTAAAGTATGCAAGTTGTTATATTATTCGATTGGTCTGGGAATATTCGTGTGGAATATTCATATTGACTGAATCATCAGTGGACCCCACAACATAATTATTATTTGGATTGAGAAAACAACAAAAATATTTTTATGAAAATAACTGGCGTAAGTTTTACCAGTTAATACTTGTGGAACTACTTTAGTAAAAAGTACATGCGAATACGCGCGGTTGCATAAGTAGCACACCTATTGATTATTGATGCTTATGTGAGAAGTCACTCAGCTTTTGTTCAATTATTGCTACAAAGAGTTGTTGCATAAGATCTCACGTTATTTGATTCAATTATTGTTGATTGTTATATATATATATATATATAAGTTTTGTTTAATTAGTATTATTAATGTAATAAAATAGAAAAACTTTTATATAAAAAACATAATACTTTTATAAAGTTATTCGCTTTATTAGGCTAATAGTAATTTTTTTTATATAAAATGTAATATTTTTATAAAGTTATCTGCTTTATTAGATAATAATTAGATTATATTATATTTTATTATACATAGTGTTTGCATAGTGCCTGCATAGTGTTTGCATAGTAAAATCTTTTTAAAAGTTATTCGTTTTATTAGATATTAAATAGAATATATTATATTTTATTGTAAACCAATCTGACCGTCTGCTTTAAAGTAAATCGATCTCGACCGCTTCATGGATTGGTTACTATTCACCCATTCTTCTATAAATAGAAGCTCATTCCTTCATTATTTCTTCTTTAATTCACCAAACCATGTAGAGAGAAACGTAGAGAGAATTATTCTTCTATAATCTTGAAGCGTATTTCTTTAGCGCTTAAGAAAGCTTTGAGCGTAGTGCAAGTTTCTTCAAGTATATCCCCGCCTACCACCATCGGAGTACTCTTCTTTATAAGGTAAGGGTATTATTTTTTCATATTCATAAAGAGAACTTCATATTCCATTCTTTATTATTCTCATTGAATAACCTCAGATACGCTGGCCACCCTATACTTGGTGATTTCATTTGTTATTCCATTCGTTATTATTCTTCGCCATCCTCATCATCGGCTCTGCTGCGTTTTTTATTCTGCTGGACATCCTGTCAAATCTTTATTTATTCCGGTTCCGAATATTATTCTTTGAATATCTTCGTTCAGTATGCGCTTTTACGCCTAACTTCGATTCCGTTATTTATTATTCTCGCTTGAATAACCTCGCTCTACATCGCAAGTACCGCATGCATGGTGATTTCGTTGTTATTCCATTCTTTATTATTCTCGTTGAATATCCTGCTTGCAATGCGTATTACGCCTCGACTGTGTTTTGTTATTTATTATTCTCGTGGAATAACTCGCTCATGCTGCAATCACGGATGCATGGTGATTTCTTTTGTTATTCCATTCTTTATTATACTCAGTTGGTAAAAGTTTTGACTTCTATACTCCATGAAATTAGTGGAATATCAATTATATTTGCGCTTCATCCAGTATCTTTTCATGGAAATATTCTTCTGAGCATTCTTGAATTTTACTCTACAAAAAAGTATCATGTTGACAATTTGGACGTTATTAGTTCCTGGATAAATTAATTCTTGAACTTGTTTTATTGAAATCTTATATCATTGTCATCATCCTCATGTTTATATTATGTTGAAAGTCATCTGTGGCCTGTAGTGCATAGATGGACTTGGTATGATTATAACAAGGGATTATTCGGTATAATCATGACCGTAATGTTACAAATGATGTGGAAAAAGTCCTCATCGTCCCGTAGTGCATCATGGACAGCTTTTGGTATGATTATGGCTATGGATTCTCTTCGCCAATGGAGCAAAGATGAATTGTTTTATGGCATGATCGTGACTGGTTGATGAATACACGAATATCCTCGGCCCGTAGTGCATGGATAATTTGTGGTCGTGATACTAATGAATATCCTCGCCAGAAAAGGCGGATGATGATGGATTATTTATTGTCGAGTCTCAAATGATAAAAGTGATGAAAACCCTTTTAAATCATAAAAGATAGTTGATTTTATTCTCTACTGACTCTTTTAATGGATCGCTTGTTCCGCTCACCGCAGCTTAAACTTGATGTCTATTGTATTTTATCAGTTTAACATTGTTGAAGACTAATGATAATTTATTCTGCATTATCTTAGTCATAATATTTCTTACTGGGCTAGTTGAGCTCACCCTTTCTTTCACTATTCTCTTCAGAAATGAGAACGTAGCCGGGACTAGTCTGGGAACGGAGTGACGGTCCAATTGATGATAGTATTAGTAGTCCTCACTATTCTGTTAAGTAGTGTGACAATAAATGTAATGAGGACTTATTCTGAGAGTGGATATTGTCTAGAAGACAATATTTGTATTAAAACTCACAACATAACTTTCATGTATTTGGCGACATCGATTTTTGTATTTGTATTCAGGTGATCCCGATAGGTGATGATGTTTTGAGGCGCAAGAACTAGGATCAAAGCTTAGGATATTTCTTCGTCGAGATGTGAGACAAGAACTACCTAGAGATCTATTTGATATTTAATTACCTAAGTTTATTTGGTATTTAATTGGTCTCATCGAGTATAGGGATAATATGTGATATGTTAATTAACCCTTGTTTTGTGGCGTTGTTTGAAAATGGCATCCGAGAATGTTGAGAACATCAATGGAGCACAGAGACCGCTGAGTCTCCACAGCATCAATAATCGTGATAATGTGCATCGTGAAGGCGATAATCCTCCTGTAAATAACAACACTGATGAAATGACGAACGGTGGTACGTTTAGGAGCTTTTTAGAATTCATGCAACACCAAACGAGAGAGACTCCTGTTCATAATGCAGGTGGAAACAATGTCAACCCACGATTGGTCACCGCTAAGTAGTTTAAGGAGCTGGGACCACCGGAGTTTTTGGGAAAGCCAGAACCATTTAAGGTGGTGACGTGGTTAAAGCAGATCACCAAGATATTTGATGTCTTGGGATGCTCCGAGGAGCAAAAGGTTCCATTCGCCACCTTTATATTGCGTGAAGAGGCAGATTACTAGTGGAAATCTGTAAAACGTACCCAGCCTGACGCACTCAAGATGTCTTGGGAAAAGTTCCAAGAGCTATTCAATGACAAGTACTTTCTCGAAAGTATTCGTCACATGAAGGAGGTGGAGTTTATCAAGTTGGAGCAAAACAACACGACCGTGTCGCAAAGACGGGCCAAGTTTGTCGAAGTTGTCCCGATTAAGGCCTCATTTGGTTGATAATGAGGAGAGAATGACGTGAATGTTTCTAAGAGGTTTGAAACCTAAGATACGCCAATATCTTATCTCTCATAAACCGTGGTTTCATTATTCAGATGTTGTTAATAGGGCTCGCTTATTGAGCGCGATAATGAGTCAACCCAACCAAAAGAGAGCAAATGACAATAAAATGATAATAATCTGGTGATAATAAATACCATCAAAGCTTGATAATAAGCATGGAGGAATCAACATGCCGTAAATGGTAACCACTTCGGGTAATCATGGTCAAAACAATAAGAATGGACATTTCAAGAAGAGAAGGTTCAATAATAACGTGAAAGACGCTTCAAGACCAAAGACCCGCTTCAAAGGAAGAAGAACGACCACCGGTCGATGTTTCAAATGCGGACAGGAGGGACACATCCGTCTAAACCAGACGCAAAGAATCCAAAGCGTGTTTTAATTCATTGAAGAGAAGGTCACCTAGCTCGATTTGGTCATATGGTGAAGTCAAGTCCAGCTGGGATAGTGATGCCAAAGGATGTCCCAGACAAGCCAAAGCCGGTAGTTTAAGAGAGAGCGTTTTTTTTTCATGACGAGGAACCTGAATAAAATTATCACTGGTATGTTAGTCATAAACTCTTGCAAAGTCTATACCGTGTTAGATACCGGTTCTACTCACTCTTTTATTTCACCTAGTTGTGTTCAATGTTTGAAGTTAACTCCTAGGTTAGACTTTGATATATCTATTAAAACTCAGTTGGGAGAAACCTTCGTTACCTCCACTATTTATAAATCTTGTTCAAATCAACACTTTCACGTTACCTGTCGATCTTATCTCTTTGAAAATACTTGCCTTTGATGTGATTTTTGGAATCGATTGGTTAAGTACTCATCATGCTTTTAGTAAGGTTGTTAGCTTTCATATTTCTAACCAACCTGTTATGCGAATTCAAAGTAACCAAACCACTAAAGTCAATCATTGTCATATCAAGCCATAAGTAAAGAGCCCGATCCTTTCATTGTCGACTTCCTCAGGTGGAATGCACCGATGCCGCACTTTTCCGAGGGCGACATCGTGAATAAAGATGGCAAGTTGATAGGTATCAATGTGACGTACTATCCAAGTCTTGGATGAGGGTCACAGTTTTGAATGATATTTCTATCGTTAATAAATTTCCTGACGTATTCATGAAGACTTCCTAGCCTATCCCTAGAGCGTGAAATCTAATTTTGTACTGACCCCAGTACAAAACCCCATTTCTAAAACCCTTAAATATATCTTCAACTAAAATAAACGTAACATGCGCCAAAGACGTTGACTCGAGCTGTTGAAGATTACGATCGTACCATTCAATACCATCGTGGAAAAATGAACGTGGTAGCTGATGCGTTGAGTAGAAGATCGTATGCGTTTACGAGTGCGAATATACGAACCCACGTTAAGATAACGAATATACGATTAGAATCGACTTTAATCGATAAAGTTAAAGCCGCTCAAGCTACATACTCAGAGATGATGAATGTAAAGAAGAAGGTTCAAGAAGGCGTTATCTTAACCCTCGATTTAATTGGCCCATTTGAAATCCTCGATCAAGTAGGAACTGTGGCTTATAGACTCGTTTTACCGCCAAGTATGTCGCGTGTTCATAACGTTTTTTCACGTATCGATATTACGAAAATATATGGACGACCCGAACCACATTATTGATTTAGAACTGGACGAGATAGTGGATAATTTAACGTATGAAGATGTACTGCTTAAAATCTCGGAATGTATTCAACACTCAAAGGTTATACCTCAAGAGTTAGAATCGGACGAAGTGTCCTCATCTCGTTCTAAGATACAGTGTATCGTACGTAAATTTCGAGGGCGAAATTTCATAAGGAGGGGAGATTGTAAAATCCCAAATTTTACTTAATAAAGATTTAATTTTCTCAAAATTTTTTTTTTTAATATATTATGGTATGGATTTGAAATAATGTTATAGTTGTGGGTAATATTTATAAATTTTTCAAAGTATGCAAGTTGTTATATTATTCGATTGGTTGGGGAATATTCTTTGTGTCGGGAAATATTCGTATTTACGACACAATCATCAGTGGACCCCATAATGTAATTATTGTTTGATTGAGAAAACGAAAAAAATATTTTTATGAAAATAACGACGGAAGTTTTACCGCTAATCATGTTGAACTACTTGGTAGTAAAAGTACAAAGAATACGCGTGGTTTCATAGTAGCACACACTGTATTGATTATTGATGCTTATGTGAGAAGTCACTCGCTTTTTGTTCAATTATCACTACATGAGTAGTTAATTAAGATCTCATGTTATTTGATTCAATTATTATTGATTGTTATATATATATATATATATATATATATATATATATATTTTGTTTTATTAGTATTATTAATGTAATAAAACATAAAACTTTTTATATAAAAAATAATACTTTTATAAAGTTATTCGCTTTTTATTAGGCTAATAGTAATTTTTTTTATATAAAAAATAATATTTTATAAAGTTATCTATTTTATTAGATAATAATTAGATTATATTATATTTTATTATACATAGTGTTTCAGATAAGTGCTGCATAGTGTTTTGCATAGTAAAATCTTTTTTTAAAGTTATTCGCTTTATTAGATATTAAATAGAATATATTATATTTTATTGTAAACCAACTGACCGTCTGCTTAAAGTAAATCGATCTGGACCGTTCATGGATTGGTTACTATTCAGTCCATTCTTCTATAAATAGAAGCTCATTCCTTCATTATTTCTTACGAATTCACTGAAACTCTAGAGAGAGAAACTGTAGAGAGAATTATTCTTCTATAATCTTGAGCGTATTTCTTTAGCGTTTAAGAAAGCTTTGAGCGTAGTGCAAGTTTCTTCAAGTATATCCCCGCCCTACCATCGGAGTACTCTTCTTTATAAGGTAAGGGGTATTATTTTTTCATATTCATGAAGAGAACTTCTGTTATTCCATTCTTTATTATTCTCATTGAATAACCTCAGATACGCTGGCCTTCACCCTATACTTGGTGATTTCGTTGTTATTCCATTCATTATTATTCGCTTGGAACATCCTCTGCTCAATGCGCTTTTACTCCTGACTCGGTTCCGCTTTTATTATTCTATTATTGGAATATCCTTTCTATACGCTTTTACGTCGGACTGGTTCCGCTTTTTTATTATTCTGTTAGAATATCCCGTATGTATGCGCTTTTACGCAGGACTTCGATTCCGTTATTTATTATTCTTGGAATAACTCGCCTATGCAAAGTACCGCATGCATGGTGATTTCGTTGTTATTCCATTCTTTATTATTCTCATTGAATATCCTTTTGGCAAGCGTATTATGCCTGACCAGGTTCTGTTATTTATTATTCTTTTGGAATAACCTGTCTATGCGAAGTACCGCATGCATGGTGATTTCTTTTGTTATTCCATTCTTTATTATACTCAGTTGGTAAAAGTTTTGACTTCTATACTCCATGAAATTAGTGGAATATCCTTGATATTTGCGCTTCATTCAGTATCTTCTCATGGAAATATTCTTCTGAGCATTCTTGAATTTTACTCTACAAAGAAGTATCATGTTTACAATTTGGACGTTATTAGTTCCTGGATAAATTAATTCTTGAACTTGTTTTATTGAATTCTTATATCATTGTCATCATCCTCATATTTATATTATGTTGAAAGTCATCTCGTGGCCTCAGTAGTGCATAGATGGACTTGGTATGATTATGACTGTGGATTATTCGGTATAATCATGACCGTAATGTTACAAATGATGTGGAAAAAGTCCTCATCGCCCGTAGTGCATCGATGGACGCTTTTGGTATACGATTATGGCTATGGATTCTCTTCGCCCAAAGGAGCAAAGATGAATTGTTTTATGGCATGATCAGACCATTGATGAATACACGAATATCCTCGCCCGTAGTGCATGGATAATTTGTGGTCGTGATACTAATGAATATCCTCGCCGTAGAAAAGGTGATGATGTGGATTATTTATTGTCGAGTCTCAAATGATAAAAGTGATGAAAAACCTTTTAAATCATAAAAGATAGTAGATTTTATTCTCTACTTGACTCTTTTAATGGACTACTTGTTCCGCTGCAGTTAAACTTGATGTCTATTGTATTTTATTAGTTTAACATTGTTGAAGACTAATGATAATTTATTCTGCATTATCTTAGTCATAATATTTTTTACTGGGCTAGTTGAGCTCACCCTTTCCTTCACTGTTCTCTGTTCTCTTTAGGAAATGAGAACGTAGCCGGGACTAGTCGGGGAACGGAGTGACGGTCCTGATGATAGTATTAGTAGTCCTCACTATTCTGTTAAGTAGTGTGACAATAAATATAATGAGGACTTATTCTGAGAGTGGATATTGTCTAGAAGACAATATTTGTATTAAAACTCACAGCTTTCTTGTTGTATATTAAAGATTGTATTTGTATTCTGTACCATGTATTTGGCGACTCAGAATAGGTGATGTATGCCTATTTTGGGGGCGTCACAATAATAATTATTTGAAAATCATATTGATGGTTTAAAAATCATTTTGAATGATTATTAATTAATATTAATGATTTTAAAGTCATTTTGATTAATAATTGTGATAACCCAGGATTTCAAATAATTCGAATTTCACGAATAATTTTTTATTATTTAATATTGATATTGACTATCAATATTGTGTTGTATATCTGTGATACGAGTCTAGACAAGTGGTCAATTTGTTTATTGACTGAGAAATAAGAGTAGAGTTGTGCTTAACAGAGAATGGAAACCCTAACCCTAAATACGAATAGGGATTCAGTAGAAAATACAATTATTATAATTATATTGATGAGTACGTAATTGTACTGTACAGAATTTGTCATCAGTTATTGATCGAATAGGGTACAAATTTAGTAAACTCTAATAAGGGATTAAAAACCCTAATTTGTGATTGATAAACCCTAAAGCACAGTTAGGAACCCTAATCGAATGTTGGGAAACCCTAATTTTAAATTTGAGAACCCTAAACCCTAATTAGGAAACCCTAATTGAGATTACCAAACCCTAAAGGTGAGAATTAAGGAGAATGATGTTAATTGACTAGAATACCCTTAAATTTGTGAGGGAAATTATGAAAATACCCTTTTAGGGGCAAAAAGACCAAAATACCCCTTTACTTATAAATTAAGTAAAGAGATGTGGTAAATTTATGACTCACCCATGTTGGATATTTCACATGTGCTGGAAATCTTAGCCATATCTGATCCATAACTTGCCACCTTGAACACTTGGATTCATTGCATGTAAGATATAAGTGATTTAGGAGAGAGAAAGTTCACAAAATAAGCTCATTAGCTATCTAACACCAACCAACTCTTTCTCTCACCCAAACCCACGAAAACGTTAAGTGATTTAGTCACATACCAAGCCTCTAACTCACCAAAATCAGTAGGAGAAGGCAAGATTAAAGCATATTCAAGAGAAGGTATAAAACCTAACTAATATTTTGATCTTGTATGCTTAGTTAAAGATGTTGTTTATGTGTTTATTTAAGTGTTAGAAGATGTTTTATGGTGATCTATGATGTTATATCATAGATCTATAGCATCAAAATGCTTTAAAAACCAAGTTTTGAAAATTGTCTATGAACCCTAAAAAGTTATCTGACAAGCTAAAGTTAGAGGCCACAGATCCTTCCTTGTTAATGATTTGTAGTTTTTTATGTTTTAGATCTGTAGTATGACACGAGGACTGTAATCTGGAAGTGGAATCATGGCTATACCATGTCCAGATTACAAGTTATTAATGGTTAAAGTCAGTTGACCGACCATGACCAAGTGATTTCTGGATAACCCAGAAATCCTTAAACAGTGTCTAACAAGGTTTCTCAAGGCTTGAATCTATCAGATGTTACGAGATTTGTTGATGTTATTGTATCTAGTTTGTAGCATGTTAGATGGACTCTAGATCCATGCCTTTATATCACTCAAACAATCAACAGATTGAATGTAGTGGATGGTCAAAGTAGCCTATTCGGCCATGACCTTGAGTTTCTGGAAATTCCAGAAACCGGATGAACAAGCCCTCTGACAGGGTTTGATCGGATTAAATCTGGAGATTGTGTTGTACTTGGACTGATCTATTGATGCATATGTGTTCCTTAACATGTGTAATACATGCTTGGACCATAAGAACAACAAGTTAATGACCAGAACTTGGAGAAAATTGAACAAAGTGGTACCTTAGAACTGCTTGGGTTTCTGGGTAACCCAGAAAACCCAGAAATGTTCTGACAACAACTTTAAAGGGCCAGATCTTCCTGGTATGATAGGTTATGACCTAGATTATTGTTGATACTTGTAGTGTTACATAAACACTACAAGATCAATGTTCAAGCAAGCCCAGAAACACATTGAGAAGAGAATTACAAGTGGTCAAACATGACCCCTTGAGCACTGCTTGTCAGTGTTCTTGAGCTCAAGAACACCAACAACAATAGAAAGCGTCGCTAAAGGCTTTAGTTTAGCGACGAATTTAATTATTTTAGTTTTTCTAATTTCTAAAAAATGATGAAAAATAGAAATAAATTTCTAAAAATTACAAAAATAGTTTTAAAAATTATTTTAAGTTATGAAAAATAACTTTTGATAATTTGAGATATTTTTCAATAATATTTATATTTATTTGAATATTAATTTATTTAATTAGTATATTAAATAAATTAGAGAAAAATGATTTTAATAATATAAAATCATTTTAAATGAGAATAAAGTGTTAGAAAATATTTTGAGTTATAAAATGTAACTTTTAATATTTTTGGAGAAATTTTATTAATAATTTAATATTAATGATATTAGATTTATTTAATTATTATATTAAATAAATGAGTTAAAAATAGTTTTATTGACTTTAAAATCATTTAAAAATGAGAAAAGTGATTTAAAAATATTTTAAGTTATAATTAATGACTTTAAATATTTTGATAAGAAATTCATTAATATTTAAATTTTAATGGTGATGGTTTAAAAATGATTTTAATAGCTTTAAAAATCATTTAAGGAAAATATTGGTGATTTAAAAACATTTTAAATTATTATAAATAACTTTAATATTTTGATAAAGTATGTCATTAATATTTTAATATTATTAAATATTAATGATGATGAGATTATTCTGTATTTAAATCATTTAAAAATGATTCAGGTGTTTGAAAAATTATTATAAAATATAATAATTGTTTGAAAATTATTAAAAGCTTCCGAAAAATATTATGAACGATATTTAATTTATCTAAAATAATATTGAAGCTTTGACACCGAGTTTAATTGACAATAAATGTGTAATTGTCGGATAGGGGTGACTATGATACCGAGAAAAGACCGAAGTCCAACCATACCGAACTAGGTAGACTTGAGAAGTGTTTATATAGGTTATAAACACTGATGTGACTAAGTAAAGATGTGTCTAGGAGAAATATTAACTGTAAATTACAGTGTTATGTGTAAATCACAATTATTGTGCTAATTGTGAGACCAATATTGTGATTATAGGTCTTTTGAACGCGAATAAGTATATTGTGTAGCAGTAATCAACGCATAAGGCAAGTTTCCTTCACTCAACCTTGAGTTATATCTTTTCAAATATTATGGTGATTAATTATTGCTGATTAGACCACGTCCGAGAATTAGTGTTGATTATTTGCAGTTAGTGCATGTTTATTAATTCAAATTGAATTAGTGATTCTGAGAATATTCTTGGAGAATAACTGTTGTTTGATATTCACATCCATAAAAGCTATTATTGATTGCAAATAGTACAGATAATTCTTGTCTATTGTTGAATCTTGTTGAGATATGTCTTAGCTAATTGTTCTAGCTAGACAAACTTTTGTTGGAACTTGATAAGTTCGAGAAGAGAACTCAATTATTATTGACAGGTCAATGCCAATTATTTTAGCTAGATCGAGAAAGCAAACTTGATAGGTTCGAGAAGAGAACTCAATTATTAGTGATAGGTCGATGCCAATTGGTTTGGCTAGATCGAGAAATCGATTAGATATTGAAATCATAGTATTTCGTTGTTGTGATTCAAATTCTGTTTACAAGACTGAGAAGATCAACTTTTTTATATAAAAGGGGCTTTGTGGTCGTATTCGGTCGTTGCACACATGTAAGTATTATGCATAATATAGGGTATAATAAAGTTGATTACTTTATATACTTGCTGAGGGGTATGATTTAATCTTTATGGTTATCTGATACACCTGGGTATATCAAGGTAAACCTTTGATAGTTACTCGAGAAGAGAAGTTCAAAGATCTTGTGTGATCGCTCAGTATAAACTCTGGAAAATATTTCCATCTTGTTATTCAATTGAATATCATAGAAACTTTGAAAGCGTTGTACTCTTTCATTATTGGGTTATTATTTTGCATAGGATGCGAGAAGACTTGTTATTGATTAACGAATTGTTCAGCTATTTCAAAGTTCTCCGAACTTTGGTGTCATTCTATCGAATAGATAGTCTGTTATTCTTGATTCTTATACATTCATTGTATGTCTTAACTTGTGGGGCAAACTTGTTGTTCACCCTTGCTAAATAAAACATTTCAGCTAGGTTAGCTGGAGGGGCTGACAAGGACAAAGGCAAAGGTGTTTTGCTGGAATAGTTAAAATGAACATTATTATTATGTTGTATTTGTAAACCCTTTTTGTATATCTAAAGGGTATGTTTGTAATGTTAAGGTTAGATAACCTAGGACGATGTATTAACAATATCAGTTAATGAGGTGTATTTCTATTCATAAATAAATGGGTAGATAGATGTCATTTATATGTTGGATCGTGAGCACCAAACTCGAGGGTTAGGTAACCCAAATTTGGGGGCGTCACAGGTTGGTATCAAAGCTATAGGTTATAAATATAAGACCCCAACTTTATGAATAAAGATTAATTTCTCTCGAAATATATTTTTGAATATTATGGTGTGGATATAATATAATGTTATAGTTGTGGGTAATATTTACAAATTTTGCAAAGTAAGCAAGTGGTTATATAATATTCGATTGGTCTGGAATATTCGCTTTTACAGGAATATTCGCAATGCGACAAGACAATCATTGGTGGACCCCACAACGGAAGTATTATCGTAATAAAAAAATAACGTAATTATCTTTTATAAATATAACTACGGAAGTGTTACCATTAAAACCGCTGAACTACCCAAAGAGTAAAAGTACAAGAATACGCGTGGTTGCATAGTAGCACACGGTATTGGTTATTGATGCTTACGTGAGAAGTCACTTAGTTATACTCAATTATTGCTACAATAATTGTTGCATCATATCTCTCATATTATTGATTCAATTATTGTCACATTATCATCTGCATAATATGTTATATTATTAAATCAATAATTGTGACGATAAAGTTATTTATATTATTAAATTGCAATATTTACAATGTCTAGAAGTTCAGTCAAGGAGAGGTTTGGTCATCTAATCAAGCGCCCAATAAGGAGAAATCCTATCTGAAAGCCCCTCTTTCCGGGAACGACCGATTGTTAAATATTATGAGTTATAATATTAATGATGAATAAGTTCGTGTTGATTAAAGATGAATTTGATAGTTCCATCAGTGTTGGAATTATTAGTGTTGGTGGAAATCGACATCTATTTCGATGATAATTGATGTCTGGGGTTATATTGATAAATCGGGTAATTAATCTGATAAATGAGCAATTAATTGCTATTAATTCATAATATAACTATTTGTTCACATGTGTACTATTGAATCACATTCATGTACTATTAGGGGAGTTGGTGCAAGATTGATAATACTTGCATGACTAAGTTAAAAATGGAGGTATAGATGGAGGTACTATACTATAATTCGTATTTTCACATGATTATAACTATTGATTCACATGATTGAACTATTGATTCACATTATTTACTATTAGGGGAGGTGGTGCAAGTTTGATAATACTTGCAGGACTAAATTAAAAATGAAAGAAAAGTTAGAGGTATTGTATTGTAATATTTCGAGCCCTAAAACATGCAATTATCGAAACTATATTTTTCTATAAATAGAAGCTCATTCTTCCTTCATTTCTTACCAATTCACTAAAGCTATACAACAATTATTATAGAGAGAAATTATAGAGAGGAAGAAGAAGAGAAGTCTGCTACCTCTCTACTCCAGTATCCAGTTTCTTTCTAAGATAAGTGGTATTATTTCTTTCGTATTCATAAAAAGAGCTTCTGTTATTACATTCTTTATTTTATGTTGGAATAACCTGTTTATGCGAAGTACCGCATACATGGTGAAATTCTTCTGTTATTCCATTCTTTATTATTATGTTGAATAACTCCGCCTCTACATCGGCAGTACCGCATATATGGTGAAATTCTTCTGTTATTCCATTTTTTATTATTATGTTGGAATATCATGTCCATGCAGATTACGCTAAACCTAGTTCCATTCCTTATTATTCTCGCTGAATAACTCTTTCTGCAAGCGCCTATCGCATTTACGGTGAATTCTTTGTTATTCCATTCTTTATTATTCTGTTGGAATATCCTCGCCTCGTGCGGATTACGCTTAGACCGGTTCCATTCTTTATTATTCTCGTTAGAATAACATGTTTGTATGCTTGTCATGATTACGCATGAATTCTTCCTTCCATTCTTTATTATTCTCTGCTTAAATAACCTATCTATGTGGATTATCACATATTAACGTGGATTATCATGCATGAATGATCCTTCAGATTCATTCCTTATTAAATTGTGGAAATGATCTGTCTATGTGGATTACCGCATGGTGGGTGAAAATCCATTTACAGTTTCATATATTCTATGATACTCATTTGGTTAAAGTTTTGGCTTCTATACTCCATGAAATTAGTAGAATATCCTGGATATTTGCACTTCATCCGGTATCTTTTCATGATGAGCATTCTTGAATTTTACTCCACAAAGCAGTATCATGTTGACAATTTGGACGTAATTAATTTCAAGATAAATTAACTTATAAATCTTTAAAATTTATTCTTGAACTTGTTTTATGGAATTATTATGTCATTGTCATCATCCTCATGCTTATATTGTGATGAAAGTCATCTTTGGCTTACGTGCATAGATGGACTTGGTATGATTATGACCAGGATTATTCTTATAATCATGACGACCGTAATGTTATAAATGATGTGGTAAAAGTCCTCGGAGCTCAGTAGTGCATCGATGGACGCTTTTTGGAATGATTATGATTATGGCCAGGATTATTCTAAGATAGTCATGACCATTGATGATTTAATGAATATCCTCGGCCAGTAAGTAGTGTGGGATGACTCGATGATGTGGTTTATTTATTGTCGAGTCTCAAATGATAAAAATTGATGAAAACATTTTAAATCATAGAAGATAGTAGATATCATGCTCTACTTGACTCTTCTAATGGATTGCTTATTTCGTTGTAGTTAAACTTGATGTCTATTATATTTTATCGCTTTAACATTGTTGAAGACTAATGATAATTTATTCTCGCATTATCTTAGTCATAATATTTCTTATCGGGCTAGTTGAGCTCACCCTTTCTTTCACCGCTCTCTTCGTGAAATGAGAACGTGGCGGGACTAGTCGGGGGGAACGGAGTGATGGGCCCGTGATGATAGCATTAGTAGTCCTTACTATTCTCGTTAAATAGTGTGACAATAAATGTAATGAGGACTCCATTGAGTGTGGATATTGTCTAGATGACAATATTCTTATTAAAACTCTTAAATTATGTTTTGTCGTATTTCACACGACTATTGTATAATTAAGTTGTATTTGAATTTTGTACCATGTATTTGGCGACTCAAGATGGGTGATGTATACCTATTTTGGGGCGCCACAACTTGTATCAAAGCTTAGGATATGATCCCTGGCTGAGATGTGAGACAATAACTAGGAGGGGAGAGACGGGGAATTTCTTCGCTAGTATGACCTACCTAAGTTTATTTAGTATTTAATTGGTCGGTCAGAGTATAGGGATAATATGTGATATGTTAATTAACCCTTGTTTTGTGGCAGTATTTTAAAATGGCATCTGAAAATGTTGAGATAAACAATGAAGCACATGAGACCGTTGAGTCACCACAGATTAATGCCCATGATAATGTGCACCAGGAAGACAATAATCCTCATGTAAATAATAACACTGATGAAATGGTGAACGATGGGATTTTCAGAGGCTTTATGTAATTCATGCAACATCAGGCGAAAGCGGATCCTGTCCAAAATGTAGGTGAAAACACTGACAACTCTCGGACGGTCACCGCTAAGCAGTTTAAGGAACTGGGACCACTAGAGTTTTTTGGAGAGCCAAAACCACTTAAGGCGGAGACGTGGATAAAGCATATCAACAAGATATTTGATGTCTTGGGATGCTCCGAGGAGCAAAAAGTTCCCTTTTCCACCTTTATGTTGTGTGCAGAGGCAGATTACTGGTGGGAATCTGTAAAGCGTACTCAACCTGCCGCACTCAAAATTTTTTGGGAGAAGTTCCAAGAGTCGCTCAATGACAAGTACTTTCCCGAAAGTATTCGGCCACACGAAGGAGGTAGAGTTCATCAAGCTTGAGCAAAACAATACGACCGCGTGGCGCAAAGACGGCTTAAGTTTGCCGAGTTGTCTCGCCATATCCCACTTAATTGATAATGAGGAGAGAATGACGCGGATGTTTCTAAGAGGTTTGAAACCTGAGATACATCAATACCTAATTTCTCACAAACTGTGTTTGTATTCAGATGTTGTGAATAGGGATCAGTTATTGGAGCGCGATAATGAGTCAACCCAACCAAGAGAGAGCAACTGACAAGTCGATAATACCAGTGGTAGCAGTCATCAAAGCGATGACAACAAACGTGGGGGGAATCAAAATGCCAGAAATGATAATCACTTCTGTGGTAATCATGGCCATGACAATAAGAGTGGACATTTCAAGAAGAGGATATTCAACAAGGATGGAAAGACGTCAGCACCAGCACCTGTTGTTAAGGAAGGAGAACGACCACCGATCGTATGTTACAAATGTGGAGGGGAAGGACACATAAGTCCAAACTGCACGATGCAGTCCAAAGCATGTTACAATTGTGGAAAAGAAGGTCACCTAGCCTGATTTTGTCGTACACCAAAGTCAAGTCCAGCTGAGATGGAGGCATCAAAGGGTGTCCCAGACAAGACAAAACCGATAGTTCAAGGGAGAGAGTTTGTCGTAACCTCACAAAAAGCGAGGAATTCAAATGAGGTGATCACGGGTAAGCTAATCATAAACTCTAGCGAAGTTTATACTTTATTTGATACTGGTTCTACCCATTCCTTTATTTCTCCTACTTGATCCGAACGCTTAAATTTGACTCCAGAGAAATTTAGACTTTGACTTATCTCTCGCTTGAAAGTCCGCTGGAGAAACCTTCATTACATCCACGGTTTATAAGTCTTGTTTGATTCAAATCCAGAATCGCATCGTTACTGTCGATCTCATTTCCTTAAAATACTTGCATTTGATGTGATTTTAAGGATTGATTGTTAACTACTCATCATGCTAAAATCGATTATTTTCGTAAGGTTGTTAGCTTTCATATTCCTAACCAACCTATTATGTGAATTCAAGCAACCAAACCACTAATAAAATCAATCACCGCCATATCAAGTCATAAAGTTATTCGCTTATTGAAAAACGGATGTCAAGCTTTCTTAGCCCATGTCACTTGATTTGAATAAAGATACATCGATTTGAATGATATTTCTATTGTTAATAAATTTCCCGACGATTCCCTCAAGAACTTCTTGCCTACCCCCAGAGCGTGAAATCAATTTTGTATCGACCTCAATCCCAGACAAAACCCATTTCCAAAGCCCCATATCGAATGGCTCCTATTGAACTTCAAGAGTTAAAAACCCAACTACAGTGAATTGTTAGACATCTGCTTTCATTCGTCCCTAAACGTCGTGTCCTCGGGGTGCTCCTGCTCTATTCGTGAAGAAGAAAAATAGAAGTATGCGACTTTGTATTGATTATCTGGAGTTCAATCATGTCACCATCAAAAATAGGTACCGCTTACCTCGCATTGATGACCTGTTTGACCAACCCAGAGGAGCCAAATTCTTTTCAAAGATCGATCTTCATTCCGATATCATCAAATAATATTAAAATTGATGACATTCCAAAGATCGCTTTAACTCCCTAGATCGGCATTATGAATTCCTAGTCATGTCTTTTGGATCGACTAATGCTCCTGCCGCTTTCATGGACATGATGAACCGAGTATTCAAGGAATATTTGGATCACTTTGTGGTCGTCTTTATTGATGACATCCTCATATACTCCAAAACCCATGAAGACCATGAGCAACACTTGAGGCTGATACTTCAAAAGCCTCGTGAAAACAAGCTTTATGCAAAGTTGAAGAAATATGAGTTCTGGATTGAGGAAGTTGCATTCCTTGGGCACGTAATATCAAATCATGGAATATCCGCTGACCCGAAGAAAGATCAAAGCAATTCAAAGTCGGGAGCAACCTAAGTCGTCGATAATCGGCATCGTAGCTTTCTTGGTTTAGCTGTTTATTATCGGAGATTCGTAGAAGGGTTTTCACAAATCGCTACTCCATTAACTCAGCTGACTCGAAAAGATACAAAATTTGGTTGGAGCGAGGAATGTGAAAAGAGTTTTCAAGAACTCAAGAGGAGACTCATTTCAGCACCTGTTCTGACAATACCATCTGGCTCGGAGGGATTTGTCATCTACAGTGATGCTTCAGGCAAAGGGTTAGGATGTGTTCTCATGCAACATGGGAAGTCATAGCCTGAGCTGTTGAAAGATTATGATCATATCATCCAATACCATCCTAGAAAAGCGAACGTAGTAGCTGACGTATTGAGTAGAAGATCATATGCGGGTACTAGTGCGATATTGTCAACGCAAAGGCCCATTTTGTATGACTTACAAAGGATGGAGATAGAGTTAAAGACTCCAGTGACCCATATGATGATGGCGAATATACGAGTAGAACCGACTTTAATTGATAAAGTTAAAGTCGCTGCCAAGCTCTGGACACTGGAGGTGATGCGTATGAGGAAGAAAGTGCAAGAAGGTGCTATTATAAGCAAGAAATCGATGAAGAAGGAATACTTGAGTCAACTCTGCACTTTGTGTTCTAACGACTCTTACTTGAAGTATAAAATCATGATGGAGGCGCACAACACACCGCTTGCAATCCATCCTGGGAGTACCAAAATGTATCGTGATCTTCGACATACATTTTTGTGAAGCAATATGAAGAGAGAGATAGCAAGGTTTATCTCAAGGTGTCTAACTTATCAACGAGTCAAGGCGGAGCATCAAGTGCCAAAAGATCCATTGCAACCACTTGAAATTCCAGAATGGAAGTGGGAGCACATTACCATGAATTTTTATTTTTTTGCTAAATTTGTTTGTATATTAATTTGAAAAAATTTTAAATATTACAATGAAGATCATAGCATAGTCCTCTTCTCCCGAGAGAACTAAAACACCTAGAGAGCCTAGGAAATATTTTACCTATCCTAATAGTATATTCCTCACATCCCGGGGTTAGGTAAATTGAACACTTAAAATTACAATAAGAAACAAATCACAACGGAATAGGCCCAACAGCCTTCCGAGAAAGCAGCCCGAGAAGGTGAACCAAGAGAGCCCACCAGTTGAGCAAAAACCATCCCACGTGAGCAAAAGCATATGCAGTATAAAACATAGTCCACGCAGGTAGCAAACTACTGAAATGGGAATAATATGAACATCTAACAAATGTCAGGTGGTTTTGGTTCCAGAATCCTCGAGGTTGTTCTAGGAGTAGTTACTTTTAAGCACGACTTGAGAACAGGAATAGTAGACAAGACAGCTATTTGAGTATGTTGAACCTTTTTAAGCAAGTGCTCGGTCTTGTCAAAATGAACTTTTTTCGTAGCACTTGAGTCAGGGGTAGAACCCTTAAATACAACCAAAGTACTAGAAAATTTAGAGACCTTTTCCTTTCCTTTCCCCGTAATAGGTGATGGATTACTCTCCGAATAGCAAGGAGCAGAAGATGGACAATCCTTCCTTTTTGGCAATTCCCTCCATTCAAACCTGGGCTTAGATTACATTTCCTCCTTTTTCCCCTCACGAGGCTGTAGGGAGCAAGTGGAATCAGAATGACCATAGGTTTTGCAAAGCATAGATTTTCGGGGCTGCCAAGGAATATCAATATGAATTTCATGAGGAGCACAATTCTCAATTTGAACTTTAAAAGACTTAGGTAACTGAGTTGTGACTGCAATATCAATACAAACTCTAGCAAAAGAGAGTTTATTGCCAAATTTAGTAGCATCATCAATAAACAGAGGTTTGCCAAAATGACTAGCAAGATAGGCAAACCCATCATCGTGCCAAAGAGGGAGTGGAACATTATGAAAATTGACCCAGATAGGAACAATTGTAGGATCACGTTTATGAAAATCCATACCCCCTTGCCATCTTTGGAGGATCAAAAGAGATTGACCAAAGTAAGTATGCCCACGAGCAGTAATTGGAATAAAGTCTTCCTCCGTCCTGAAACAGAAGAAATAAAGGCCATTTCCTTTAAAATACACCTTTGCTACCTTGTCACCCCAAATCTGTTTTGCCCAAAAGGTAACATAGTGGATAGACTGTTTCCTCCCAATAAAATAGCCCACAAGAGAAAGAGACCAAGAAGTGATCCCGGGTTGAGAGATTTCATGAGGTATAGCAACAATATCATGATTATTTAGAAGAGTGACGTTATGGTTTATGAGGTTCGAAATATCATGAGGCTGCTTAAATATATTAGGAGCAGATCGGTGGGGTAAAGGCCGGGAATCTGTCCCTAATTCAAGGTCGCCAAATTGAATTAGTGAATAGAGGGTTGGGACCCCACCAGTCCCACGTGAACAACTCCCATTAGCTGGAGAAACATTGCCACATTTTGAATTCAAAAAGCAACTAGGTTGGTCTAAAATAGGGGACCTACGGTCAACCCCATTCTCACCCAACTGAAGACCATTGCAGTCCATAAGCTCCTTGAGTGTGCTTTCAGCAGGAGCGAGGTACCCAAGGCCATGAGGCACACTTATAGATTCAAGAGAGTGAGATCCACTCAACATATTCAACAGATTTTCAGGTGCAACAGAGTGAGAAATAGGACTCAGCACCTCACCATCTTCGCCATCGGAGGAGCTGAATTGATCAGGAAGATCAAAACCAATATCTTTTAAACTTGATATGGCTGATTTGAAACAAGTCCTTGAGGAGCCAAAGGATTTATCATCCACACTAGCATTCCCAAAGGAACCGTGCACCAGCTTTGGTCGAGGTTTCTTAGAAGCCGATTTAGATTTCGAACTCTTCATTTGCTTACCCATGGAATGACCCGCTCAATACCCAAAACAGCTATGAGAATCAAATAGGAACACAGAGTTCAGATTTGAACATAGAAAGATATCCCTACAAGGATATTATAATCACTAACCGAAGAAAGCAAAGATCAGAAAATCACTAATCAAAGATTAGAAATAGATCCAACAACAAATTTCAGATCTAAAAACGGAAGAGGAAAGATAGATTTGGGTCATTGTTGATAGATTGAACAAGTCTGCTCATTTCTTACCGATACGAAAAACTTATACACTTGAACGCCTTTGAGAGATGTATATAAACGATTGTAAGATTGCACAGTATGCTAAGTATCCATAGTTTCGATCGAGACCCCAAGATTCATTTCAAGATTTTGGGTTAGTTTGCAAAAAAGTATGAAGACGGATTTATTGATTTAGTTCTAAGATATCATCCTCAAATGGATGGGCGTTGGAAAGGACAATTCAAACTCCTAAAGATTTATTAAGACTACTGTGTCCTCGACTTCAAGGAAGTTGGGACAAGTTCTACCATTGGTGGAGTTTTCCTCACAACAACATTATCAACAAGAAGTATTGGCATGGCTCCATTTGAGGCGTTGTATGGAAGAAAGTTTCGCTTCTCCAAAGATCTTTGGGATGAGGTTGGGTGAAGCAACGTTGTTGGGGACCGGGAGTTGATACGTATATGACTACGAAAAAGATTCGAACAATCCGATAATGTATAAAAACCTCACAAGATCGACAAAAGAGTTATGCTGATCTTCATCGAAAAGACGTGGAATTCAATATTGGAGATCATGTGTTGTTACGTGTTGCTCCATGGAAAGGAGTTACGAGATTTTGAAAGAGAGGAAAGCTCAATCCTCGATTCATTGGCCCATTTATAATCCTCGAACGGTAGGAACTATGACTATATGTACTACGCCTTCTGCAAGTCAAGTATGTCTCGTGTTCATAACATTTTCCACATATCTATGTTATGTAAATATGTGAAAAACCCAAACCACATTATTGAATTAGAACCAGACGAGATAGAGGAAGATTTAACGTATGAAGAGTTACCTGTTAAAATCTTGGATAAGAAGGATCATATTCTACGCTCCAAGGTTATACCTCGTCAAAGTTTTGTGGAGAAACCACGATGTGGAAGAAATGACATGGGAGTTAGAATCTGAGATGAAATCAAGATATCCTCACCTCTTCGATATACCAAGATCGTCTTCTAATTTCGAGGAATGAAAATTTCATAAGGGGAGGTTGTAAGACCCCAACTTTTATGAATAAAGATTAATTTCTCTCAAATATATTTTTTTGAATATTATGGTGTGGATATAATATAATGTTATAATTGTGGGTAATATTTACAAATTTTGCAAAGTAAGCAGTGGTTATATAATATTCGATTGGTGGGGAATATTCATTTTAACAGGGAATATTCAATGACGACCAAGACAATCATTAATTGGACCCTACAACGGAAGTATTGTCGTAATAAAAAATGATAGAATTATCTTTTTATAAAAATAACTACGGAAGTGTTACCATTAAAAGCATTGAACTACCCTAGTAAAAGTACACGATGTACTGGCGTGTCGTGCGTAGTAGCACACCGGTATTGGTTATTGATGCTTACGTGAGAAGTCACTCGCTTATACTCAATTATTGCTACAAGAATTCTTTGCATCATATCTCTCATATTATTGATTCAATTATTGTCACAGTATCATCTGCATAATATGTTATATTATTAAATAATAATTAAGATGACAAAGTTATTTATATTATTAAATTGCAATATTTACAATGTCTAGAAGTTTTGTCAATGAGAGGTTTGGTCATCTAATTGCGCGCCAATAAGGAGAAATCCTTATCGAAAAACCCCCTCTTTCCTGGAAACGACCTGGTTGTTAAATATTGTGAGTTATAATATTAATGATGAATGTTATAAAAAAATCGAATTTGAGTTCGGAGTTGAATTTGGAGACGTGGACGTGATATTTGAGTCTGGAACGATGAAATTATTAGGAATAGACTATAAACACAAAATTTGTTGTGGTTGACTTTTTGGTCAAAAAAGTCAACAGTTGACTTTTTTTAAAAAAAGTCAAACTTCAAAATTTCAAAAATAAAATTTTTGAGAAAAATATTTCCATTGAGTTGGGATTGTTAGTGTTATTGGAAATCGACATTTATTTCGATAATAATTGATGTCTGGAGGTTATATTGACCAATCGGGTAATTAATCGAATAAATGAGCAATTAATTGCTATTAATTCACATAATTATAACTATTTGTTCACATGTGTGTACTATTGATTCACATTCATGTACTATTAGGGGAGGTCATTCAAGATTGATAATACTTGCATGACTAAGTTAAAAATGGAGGTATAGATGGAGGTACTATACTGCAATTCGTATTTTCACATGATTATAACTATTGAGTCACGTGATTTTACTATTAATTCAAATTATTTACTATTAGGGGAGGTGGTGAAAGTTTGATAATACTTGCAGGACTAAATTAAAAATGAAAGAAAAATTGAAGGTATTATACTATAATATTTCGAGCCACAAAACGTGCAATTATCAAAACTATATTTTTCTATAAATAGAAGCTCATTCTTCCTTCATTTCTCACCAATTCACTAAAGCTATAGAGCAATTATTATAGAGAGAAATTATAGAGAGAAGAAGAAGAAAGTCTACTACCTCTCTACTCTAATATCCAGCTTTCTTACGGTAAGGGGTATTATTTCTTTCAGTATTCATGAAAAGAGCTTACATTATTCCATTCTTTATTATTATGTTGGAATAACTTTGTCTGTCTGCCAAGCACCGCATACATGGTGAAATTCTTCTATTATTCAATTCTTTATTATTATGTTGAATAACTTTAATACATCACGAAGTCCGCATACACGGTGAAATTCTTCGTTATTCTATTCTTTATTATTCGCATTGGAATATCATATGCATGCGGATTACGCTAGACTGGTTTCATTCTTTATTATTCTGCTGGAATAACTCGTCACAAGCGATCTATCGCGTGCATGGTGAAATCTTTGTTATTCCATTCTTTATTATTCTCGCTGAATATCTTGTCTTGTGCATTTGGATTACGCTAGACACGGTTCCATTCTTTATTATTATGTTAGAATAACCCGTCTCGCGCGATTCATCGCATCGTGGTGAATTCTTCATTATTCCATTCTTTATTATTCATTGGAATATCCTCGTCTGCAAGTGCGGATTACGCATGACCGTTCCATTCTTTATTATTCTATTGGAATAACATGTATACATGTGGATTATCACATGTATGGTGAATGATCCTTCAGTATTCATTCCTTATTAAATTGTGGAAATGATATGTCTCACGTGGATTACTGCATGGCGGTGAAAATCCATTTGCGCTTTCATATATTCTATGATACTCATTTGGTTAAAGTTTTGGCTACTATACTCCATGAAATTAGTAGAATATCCGGATATTTACGCTTCATCCCAGATATCTTTTCATGGAAATATTCTTCTCGAGCATTCTTGAATTTTACTCCACAAAGCAAATCATCATGTCGACAATTTGGGCGTAATTGATTTCAAGATAAATTAACTTATAAATCTTTAAAATTTATTCTTGAACTTGTTTTATTGAATTATCATGTCATTATCATCATCCTCATTCTTATATTGTGATGAAAGTCATCTTTGGCTTACGTGCATAGATGGACTTGGTATAATTATGACCTGTGGATTATTCGGTATAATCATGACACGTAATGTTATAAATGATGTGGTAAAAGTCCTCGATGAAACATGTAGTGCATTGATGGACGAGTTTTTGGTATGATTATCAGGAGACCCCGATTTTATTAATAAAAAGATTTAAATTTTGTCAAAATAATTTTTAATATTATGGTGTGAATTTGAGATAATATTATAGTTGTGGGTAGTATTTATAAATTTTGCAAAGTATGCAAGTGGTTATATTATATTCGATTGGTCTGGAATATTCGGTTTAGCAGGAATATTCGCATAACTACTCAATCATCAGTGGACCTCACAATGTAATTATTGTTTGATCGAGAAAACGACAAAAATATTTTATTGAAATAACGGCGAAGTTTTACCGCTGATCTTCGTTGAACTACTTGGAGTAAAAGTACAAGAATACGTGTGGTTGCATAAGAAAAGCACACCTGTATTTGATTATCGATGCTTATGTGAGAAGTCACCGGTTTGATTCCATTATCACGATTAATAATATGAATTATTATAGCGATAATGACGCTTTTATTTTATTCGTATTATTAACGTAATAAAATGTAAAACATCTTTTATATAAAATAGAATACTTTATTAAAGTTATTCTATAAATAGAATATATTATATTTTATTACGATATAGTGTTGCATAGTGTTTTGCATAGTATTGCATAGTGTTTTGCATAGTAAAATGTTTTTATATAAATAGAATATATTATATTTTATTTAAAAGATTTTTCTTTAAATATGGACCGCCGATTAAAGTAAATCAATCTGGACCGCTCATGGATTAGTTACTATGCATTCCATTTTCCTATAAATAAAGCTCATTCCTTCATTATTTTCTTACGAATTCATTGAAACTCTGAGAGAGAAATTATAGAGAGAAGCTATAGAGAGAAAATTATAGAAAGAAGAAGAGTATTCGCTACTTCACTACTTCTATATTCAGCTTCTTTTACTAGTAGTGTAGGGTGTTATTCTTTCTTCTTGAAGAGAACTTCATTATTCCATTTATTATTATTCTCGTTGAATAACTCGTAAAAGTGGCATACCCTATACATAACCTCAGATACGCCATACCCTATACTTGGTGAAATCCTTATGTTATTCCATTGCTTATTATTCTCGTCTGAATAACTCGTATACGCTGGCTTACCCTATACTTGGTGACATTCTTCTATTATTCTGCTGGAACATCCTCGTCAAGGTGTTTTACACCTACCGGTTCCGCTTTTTATTATTCTCGCTGGAACATCCTGTGCATATGTTTTTACACCCTCCGGGACTGACCGGTTCCGCTTTTATCATTCTCGCTGAATATCCTATCTGTGTGTTTTTACACCGGATCCGGTTTCATCTTTATTATTCTCATTGAACATCCCGCTTGCGTGTGAATTTCACCGACCGGTTCCGTTATTATTATTCTGCTTGAATAACCTGCTTCATGCGGCAATCCGCATGCACGGTGATTTCTTTTGTTATTCCATTCTTTATTATACCTAGTTGGTTAAAACTTTGACTTCTATACTCCATGAAATTACTAGAATATCCTTGATATTTCATGCTTTCATCCAGATCTTTTCATGGAAATATTCTTCCGATCATTCTTGAATTTTACTCTACTAAACAAAGATTATATCGACAATTTGGACGTTAATAATTCATGGATTAAATAATTCTTGAACTTGTTTTATTGAATTATTATGTCATTGTCATCATCCTCATGTTATATTATGTTATCTTCGCTTACGCAAGATAGATGAACTTAGTATGATTATGACCGTGGATCATTCTAGATAATAATCACGACTTGATATAAATGATGTGACAAAAGTCCTCGCGTGGCCTCGTAATGCAAATTGATGGATAGTTTTTGGTATGATTATGACCAGGGGTGATTCTAAGATAGTCATGACCATTGATAATTTGATGAAAATCCTCGACCGTGGTACATGGATGATTAGATGTGGTGGTTTATTTATTGTCGAGTCTCAATGATAAAAATTGATGAAAACCTTTAAAACCTAAAAGATAGTAGACTTTATTCTCTACTGACTTTTTAATGAATCATGCTTATTCCAAGCGCAGCTTAAACCGGTTGTCTATTGTATTTTATCGCTTTAACATCATTGAAGGCTAATGATAATTTATTCGCATTATCTTAGTCATAATATTTCATCGGGCTAGTTGAGCTCACCTTTTCTTTCACCGTTTCTTCAGTGAAATGAGAACATAGCCGGGACGAGCCTCGGGGACGTAAGTAATGGTCCAGAGGATAGCATTAGTAGTCCTCACTATTCTGTGATATAGTGTGATAATAGTTGTAATGAGGACTCCTTTTGAGTTTGTATAATATCTAGTAGACAATATTTGTATTCAAACTCACGCTTTATGTCGATTGCATACCTACGCTTATATTAGTAAGTTGTATTTGAATTTATGTACCATGTAAGTGGCGACCCAAGATGGGTGACGATACCTAATTTTGGGGCGCCACAAATGGTATCGTAGCTTAGGATATGATCCCCGGCTAAGAGGTGAGAATAGTACTAGGAGGGAAAGACGGGAATACCTTCGCTAGAATGACCTACCTAAGTTTATGTGGTATTTTATTGGTCGGATCACGTAATATAGGATAATTTGTTATATGTCAATTAACCCTTGTTTTGTGACAAGTGTTTGAGAATGGCATCCGAAAATGCCGAGATAAGCAATGAAGCACATAAAAGAGTGTTGATTCAAATTTCAAACAAAAGGTAACGACCAACAACACGATAATAATCATATCGGTGGCAACAATACATCGTAACAATGATAACCATCGTGGGGAAATTATCATGCTAAGAATGGTAACCACTTCTGGGTAATCATGGCAAAGATAATAGAAGTGGAAATTTCAAGAAGAAAAGGTCATTTAGCTCGATTTTGTCGATATAGTGAAGTCAAGTCCACCGGGATAGTGGCACCAAAGGCGGATACGGATAAAACAAAGTCGGTGGTTTCAGAAGAGCGCGTTTTCGTGACTTCTCAAAAGTGGATAACCCGAACGGTTAGCACGGGTTAGTTAATTATAAATTCTCATAAGTCTATACCTTATTAGATAATTTGCCTCTACCCATTCTTTTATCTCTCTTGCTTTATGCTCAACGCTTAAATTTGACTCGAGAAATTAGACTTTGATTTATCTATCGAAACTTCGTTGGGAGAAACCTTCGTTACCTCCACCGCTTATTAATCTTGTTGTTTCAAATAAACACTTTCACGCTACTCCGTTGATCTTATCTCTTTGAAAATACTTGCCTTTGAGGTAATTTTTGAAAACGATTGATTAACTACTCATTATTCTTTTGTAAGGTTGTTAGCTTTCATATTCCTAACCAACCTCGTTATACTGAATTCAAAGTAACCAAATCCTAAAGTTAATCATCGTTATATCAAGCCATAAGTAAAGAGCCCGATCCTTTCTTTGTTGACTTCCTTGTGTGGAATGCACCGCCGCACTTTCTAGAGGCGACGCCGTGGATGAAGATGGCAAGTTGATAGGTATCATTGTGAGATGCTATCCAGGTTTAAGGATGTAAGTCACAATTGGTATTAATCGACGTACTATCCAAGTCTTGGACGAGAGTAATGCTTTTGAATGATATTTCTATCATTAATAAATTTCTTGACGATTCTTGAAGACTTCTAGCCTACCCTAGAGCGTGAAATCGAATTTTGTATCGAACCCAAAGATAAAACCCATTTCTTAAACCCTCAAATATTTCTTCAACTAAAATGAATAGCTTTACGTGGTTTATGATGAAAGTCATAATAAAAGCATTGTACTAATGAAAATCATGGGTATTCGTGGTATTATTAAGTTTTATGATGAGTTATGTTGGTTAGTATGTAAAACATGAAAGTTTCTTAAAAATCACAAAGAGTTGAAAATCGATTTTGGTGAAAACGTAATATGAAATTCAATTGACCATATCTCTTATTATATTTTGAATTTTGAATGTGGTCAAGTCCTAGAGTTAGATCTATGAGTTACCTAACTAATCCAAGTGGAATTACTGGAAAAGGTGTTGTAGATTTTTGTGTGGACTGATTTTAGCAAAGGAGGCCAAAGCTATAAATTTTAAAAATGCTACTGCCCAGAAACTTTAAGGGCTGTTTCGGCCACTTAAATTATGAGAAAAATTCTGGCCTTTTGGGACATGAAGGTATATGGTATAAAGTATCTCCTGTCCAAAAATGAGCTCATTCTCGACTTAAAATGAGCAAGTTATAACTATTTCAATATTTAGGTTTTTCCGATTTAAAAACGCTATAACCTGAAAGTTCTATAACTCATGACCATGAAATTTAAACTAGAAGCTCACGTTAACATGTGTAAGATCCTGCCAAGATTTGGGAATTTTTGGAGTTAAACTTGAGGTAGCTAATTTCTTAAGGAATTAATTAGAAATTGATTTTTGAAAAATAGTAAATGAATTTTAAAAATTCGAGAAAAATATATTTTCATTATGGGACTATATTATGCTAAATCCCAGAAAAGAAATATTTTTGGGACTGATTTGGTATTTTCATGAAAATAGTTTAGTTACTTAAACATATGAGTTAAATATGTTATGTGAAGTAACAAAGTTGAAAATAGGATTTTATGGCTGAGAATCCTATATAGAGTATATGCATATTTTTGGATGAGGATTTGATAATTGGTGATGATATCTTATGAGTATGACATTTTGAATGATTAAATGCATTATATGGTAAAGCGTAAACAATTAAGATAAATTGTTTATAAATTTAAGAAGTGATTAAAATATTGTTATAATATTAATGATATTAGATTATGAGATTATTAAGTGATTGAAAACATGGGGATATTCTTGAATCCTGGATAAATTATATTATAAATGTTTAATATTTATCCTTTATCTCATTTGATTGATTCTTTATATCATTATCCTCACGCTTATATTACGTTGAAAGTCATCTCATGGGTCAGTAGTACATAGATGGACTTGGTATGATTATGACTTACCGAGATTGTTCTAAGATAATCATAACTCAGTAATTGAATACACAATTATCTTTGCCGTAGTGCATGGATAATTTGTGGTCGTGATACTAATGAATACACAATTATCTTCGTCAGAAGTGCATGGATAATTTGTGGTCGTGATATTAATGAATACACAATTATCTTCGTCGTCGTAGTGCATGGATAATTTGTGGTCGGATACTAATGAATACACAATTATCTTTGGCCGTAGTGCATGGATAATTTGTGGTCGTGATACTAATGAATACACAATTATCTTTAGCGTAGTGCATGGATAATTTGTGGTCGTGATACTAATGAATACACAATTATCTTTGGCCGTAGTGCTTGGATAATTTGTGGTCGTGATACTAAGGAATACACAATTATCTTTGGTAGTAGTGTATGGATAATTTGTGGTCGTGATACTAATGAATACACAATTATCTTCGGTAGTAGTGCATGGATAATTTGTGGTCGTGATACTAATGAATACACGATTATCTTTCGTAGTAGTGCGTGGATAATTTGTGGTCGTGATACTAATGAATACACAATTATCTTTGGCCGTAGTGCGTGGATAATTTGTGGTCGTGATACTAATGAATACACAATTATCTTTGGCCGTAGTGCATGGATAATTTGTGGTCGTGATACTAATGAATACACAATTATCTTTGGTCCGTAGTATGGATAATTTGTGGTCGTGATACTAATGAATACACGATTATCTTTTGCCGTAGTGCATGGATAATTTGTGGTCGTGATACTAATGAATACACGATTATCTTTTGCCGTAGTGCATGGATAATTTGTGGTCGTGATACTAATGAATACACGATTATCTTTGGTCGTAGTGTATGGATAATTTGTGGTCGTGGATACTAATGAATACACAATTATCTTTGTCAGTAGTAATGGATAATTTGTGGTCGTGATACTAATGAATACACGATTATCTTTGGTCAGTAGTGCATGGATAATTCGTGGTCGTGATACTAATGAATATCCTCGGCCAGAGAAAGCGGGATGATTCGATGATATGGATTAATTATCGAAATGAGTCTCAAAGAATGAAATATTAATTCATGGATGTGGTAAAAGTCATCTTTGGTCAGTAGTGCATTGATAGACTTGGTATGATTATGACCACGGATTATCTCTATAATAATCACGATCAGAATTGAAAACACGAATATCCTTAGCCAAGAAGGTGCATGGATAATTCATGGTCGTGATACTATTAAGTCGAGTCTCAAAGATTATTGGTTTTACGCTTGTATATCTTTAGCCAGTAGTGCAAAAGATGAATAGTTAATGAATAGCTTCGCCTGCAGATTTCAAGATGAATTTAATATTTTCAAGGTATCCTCATCTCTTTATCATCTTTATCATACGTGTATCGCATTCTAATTTCGAGGGCTAAATCCATAAGGAGGGAGATCAGAGACCCCGATTTTTATTAATAAAGATTTAAATTTTGTCAAAATAATTTTTTAATATTATGGTGTGAATTTGAGATAATATTATAGTTGTGGGTAGTATTTATAAATTTTGCAAAGTATGCAAGTGGTTATATTATATTCGATTGCCTGGGAATATTCTTGGTTTAGCAGGAATATTCGCATAACTACTCAATCATTGGTGGACCCTATTAATGTAATTATTGTTTGGATCGAGAAAACGACAAAAATATTTTATTGAAATAACTACGGAAGTTTTACCGTGGTTACATCTGAACTACTACTTGGTAGTAAAAGTACAAAGAATACGCAGGGTCGCATAAGAAGACACCTGTATTGATTATCGATGCTTATGTGAGAAGTCACTCACTTTTTCCATTATCACGATTAATAATATGAATTATTATAATGATAATGACGCTTTTGTTTTATTCAGATTATTAACGTAATAAAACAAAACATCTTTTATATAAAATAGAATACTTTATTAAAGTTATTCTATAAATAGTAATATATTATATTTTATTATGATAATAGTGTTGCATAGTGTTTTGCATAGTATTGCATAGTGTTTGCATAGTAAAATGTTTTTATATAAATAAAATATATTATATTTTATTTAAAAGATTTTTCTTAAATATGGACCGTCGATTAAAGTAAATCAATCTGACCGCTCATGGATTAGTTACTATGCATTCCATTTTCCTATAAATAAAAGCTCATTCCTTCATTATTTTCTTACTTAATTCATCAAACTCTGTAGAGAGAAATTATAGAGAGAAGCTATAGAGAGAAAATTATAGAAAGAAGAAGAGTATTCGCTACTTCACTACTTCTATATTCAGGTTCTTTTTACTAGTGGGTGTTATTCTTTCTTCTTGAAGAGAACTTCATTATTCCATTCATTATTATTCGCATTGAATAACTCAGTAAAAGTGGCATACCCTATACATAACCTCAGATATGCAGACATACCCTATACTTGGTGAAATCTTATGTTATTCCATTGCTTATTATTCTCATTGAATAACTCAGATATGCTTCCCTATACTTGGTGACATTCTTCTATTATTCTCATTGGAACATCCTGTCACGTGTTTTTACACCCACACAGGTTCCGCTTTTATTATTCTGTTGAACATCCTCTGCATGTGTGTTTTACACCGACCGGTTCCGCTTTTTTATTATTCTCGCTGAACATCCTCGTCATGTGTTTTACACCGACTGGTTCCGCTTTTTATCATCATTCTCGCTGAATATCCTATCTCGTGTGTTTTTACACCGGATCCGGTTTCATCTTTATTATTCTCGGAACATCCTCGCTTGCGGTGAATTTCACCGACCGTTCCGTTATTATTATTCTCGTTGAATAACTCCGCTCTATGCAAGCATACCGCATGCACGGTGATTTCTTTTGTTATTCCATTCTTTATTATACCTAGTTGGTTAAAACTTTGACTTCTATACTCCATGAAATTAGTAGAATATCCTCGATATTTGCTTTTCATCCAAAGATCTTTTCATGAAAATATTCTTCCGATCATTCTTGAATTTTACTCTACGAAACAAAGATCATATCGACAATTTGGACGATAATAATTCATGGATTAAATAATTCTTGAACTTGTTTTATTGAATTATTATGTCATCATCATCATCCTCATGTTATATTATGTTATCTTCGGCTTACGCAAGATAGATGAACTTAGTATGATTATGACCAGTGGATCATTCTAAGATAATCACGACTTGATATAAATGATGTGACAAAAGTCCTCAAAGGCTCTGAATGCAAATGATGGATAGTTTTGGTATGATTATGACCGTGGGTGATTCTATATAGTCATGACCATTGATAATTTGATGAAAATCCTCGATCGTGGTACATGGATGATTAGATGTGGTAGTTTATTTATTGTCGAGTCTCAAATGATAAAAATTGATGAAAACCTTTAAAACCTAAAAGATAGTAGACTTTATTCTCTACTTAACTCTTTTAATGAATCGCTTATTCCGCTGCAGTTAAACTGGTTGTCTATTGTATTTTATCAGTTTAACACTGTTGAAGGCTAATGATAATTTATTCTGCATTATCTTAGTCATAATATTTCTTACCGGGCTAGTTGAGCTCACCTTTTCTTTCACTGTTCTCTTCAGGAAATGAGAACATAGCTGGGACTTAGCCTGGGAACGGCAGTAATGGTCCGTAGGATAGCATTAGTAGTCCCTCACTATTCTCGCGATATAGTGTGATAATAGTTGTAATGAGGACTCCTTTTGAGTTTGTATAATATCTAGTAGACAATATTTGTATTCAAACTCACGCTTTATGTCGATTGCATACCTTACGCTTATATTAGTAAGTTGTATTTGAATTTATGTACCATGTAAGTGGCGACCCAAGATGGGTGACGATACCTAATTTTGGGGGCGCCACAATTATGACTGTGGATTATTCGGTATAGTCATGACCATTGATAATTTAATTTAATATCATTGGCGTAGTGCGAGGATGACTCGATGATGTGGTTTATTTATTAAAATCGAGTCTCAAATATAAAAATTGATGAAAACATTTTAAATCATAGAAGATAGTAGATATCATGCTCTACTTGACTCTTCTAATGGATTGCTTATTCTACCGCAGCTTAAACTTGATGTCTATTGTATTTTATCGGTTTAACATTGTTGAAGACTAATGATAATTTAGTCTCGCATTATCTTAGTCATAATATTTCTTATTTGGCTAGTTGAGCTCACCCTTTCTTTCATTGTTCTCTTGAGAAATGAGAACGTGCGACTAGCCTGACAGATCGGGAGGCAGATGTGATCCGAGATGATATCATTAGTAGTCCCGACTATTCTCGTTAAACAAAGTGACAATAAATGTAATGAGGACTCCATTGAGTGTGGATATTGTCTAGATGACAATATTCTTATTAAAACTCTTAAATTATGTTTTGTCGTATTTCACACTACTGTTGTATAATTAAGTTGTATTTGAATTTTGTACCATGTATTTGGCGACTCAAGATGGGTGATGTATACCTATTTTGGGGGCGTCACAATAAACCGTAAGTGGGGGAGGGGGAACCTTAGGATTATAACCACAAGCAAGATAGAGAATACTCATTTAGAGTATTAACTGAGAGATTGATGAAGTGAATCGATAGTGAGATGTGTGGACACATCGTATGTATTAAGTTTGTACTGTTGAAATACTAATCAAGTTGTTTAAACTGACTGTAGGATGTCAGGAGAAGATGAAATGAGTACGGAGATGCTAGTCATTTGTTGCACCAAAGCCAATGAAGGAGGTGCCAAATACAGAGCGAGTCAAAGGCAAGAAGTGGGAAAAGATGAACCCATGGTGAATCTGGGAAGTGATCATGACGAGTATCCCGAAATGTATCTAAACGAAGATGAGGAGGCAGATTTCGAAGAAGCTAATGTGGAGCTAGAGAATAAGATCAAAGTGGGAGAAAGAGATCAAGTATCTGCAGAAGTTCAGGACCTCCGGAGTAAAGTATTTCTCTTGGAGGAGTTGTGGAAGTCAGAGAGAGCGTTACGCAAGATGACCAAAAAACGAAACGATTTGAAAGCACAGGTGAAAAGAATGAAGGCGGAAGGTGGGGGATCGTCTAAGGAAACAGTCAAAAAGAAAAAAAAGCAATAAGAGAAAGAGGGACAACGACAGTGATAATAACTCAGAGAATTCAAACCCGCATACCATAGAACGGAGCAATGTTTCTCTCTCTAAATTTTTTGCTCTGCCATCTCTCCTACTTTTCTGTCCTGTCCCCCACCCACCCACCTACGCACCCACCCACCCACCTACCTAATTTCTCCGTCTCCTACCTAATTTTCCCGGTCTCTTTCCCTCTCTCCCTCCTCCTTCTCTCTTTCTTCTTTGGCCCTCTTCTCAGTTCCTCCGTTCTGGTTTGATCCTCCACTTTCTTCCTATTTTCTATTCTTGGAGCCATGGTGGACCATCATCATTTGTCTGCTGGGAACTCAGAGAGAAGCCAATCGCGTGATTTATTTGCTGAATATGGGGTCTCTAACCCAAACTCTCCCCTACTTTCTGTTGACATGGTGGAATATGAGGCTATCCCCTTAAATGTGTCTATGAACTCTGGTGACTCTACAGCTTTTGACGTCCCTTTGGGTGAGTCATTTGGTCCGGCATCCCCCATGGCCGCTCAAGAGATCTTTAAAGTCGGGCTACTTCTCAAGGAACGATCGTGAAGCAGCCATTGCTGAACGAAAGAAGAATGCTAAGCTTATGGATTACATCTCTGCTTTGGGTCTTCCTCTTGAAGATGTTAATAACCTATCTACCATAGGGACCTTTGCTGCTTTAGTCAATGCTCGCAAGGTACTTGATGAATGTCCTGTGTTTGGACAAGGCTCTTTAAAGAAGGGCTCATCTGCATCCCTTGTTGCTCCTATTACTGGAGTCTGCCCTCTTATACAAACCTTTTGTGTTGGTGAGACTTCAAAACCCCAGCTCTGCCTCGACCCTTGTGGTCAGTCCTTGCCTACTTCTCCCATTGTACGGTCTAGCCCGCCTTTGGACACTGGTTTAGGCAAGCCCAACCTTGCTGCTTTCTTGGAGGAGGGAGAGGTCCCATGCCCTGACAAAGGTACGCAAAAAAAGTGGTGTGACATTGTTACTGCTAATACTCCTAAGTCCTCCCTGGACTTATCCTTTTTCAACCCATCGCCCATCTCGAATGATGGCAGCATCCTGGTCAAACCCTTAGTTGAAGTTCTTCTTAGAGGCAACAAAATGTGGTCTTCCAGTCTAGTAGGGTACTTCCTACACTCTAAGCTCCCGTACAAGGTGGTGGAGCCTATAGCTAACCGTCTCTAGGTTTACCTTGGGCTTCTCAAAGTTTTCCTTCATGATAAAAGATACTACATATTCAAGTTCAAATCGGTCTCAGATAGGAACAATGTTCTGGCTTCGGGCCCTTGGCTTTTTGCTTCCAAGGTCCTTATTCTTCAACCTTGGAAGGCTGGAATTGAAGTTTCAAAAATTGAGTGTTCTAAAATTCCCATCTGGGTAAAGTTAAGTCAGGTACCTTATCCTTACTGGTCTGCTGAAGGTATAAGCTACATTGCCAGTAACATTGGAAAGCCTCTTTTTGCTGATGAGATAACTGCGAAACTAGACCCTATGAGTTTTCCAGAATCTGCATTGAGGTGGATGTTAGCTACTCTTTCCCAAGCTCCATCAATGTTGTTGTGTTTAATGAGGACCTAAACGAGGAAGTGGTACTCCCTATTGTTGTTGATTATCAAATCAGACCTCCAGCATGCCAAGCTTGCAAGGTTTTTGGTCACTCCTCCTTGAAATGCCCAAAATCTAACTTCCAGTGGATCCCCAAGGCTGCCCCTCCTGGTAATATTATCTCTGGTCCCCTGCCTCCCTCTATTCAAAACCCTTTGCAGGCTAAGTCTTCTGATCCTACTGTTAACGGGCCTTCGGGCGAGCTGGCTCTTGATGGTTCAGAGTGGGTTACAGTCTCTAAAGGGGGCAAGCCCTCTGTTTTGGCTGGCAGTATTTCTCCTACTGGATGTAAGACAACTGGAAATTCCTTCTCCCCTCTAGCAGGCCCGACGTGCTTCAGGCCTAATCTGACATTGAATCCCCTATTGCCCACAACCCTATTATTGACAAACTTAAATTGGTTGATGAAAAGGACTGTAAGGAAATGAGACAGAAAGCCAAAGCTGGGAAAGAACTCTCAAAGTCGGCCAAAAAGAAACTCAAAGGCCAGGGAGTTTCTTCAGCTCTAACCTAAATTATGTTAACTACGTATAATGTTAGAGGTCTAAATAAAAAGCCGAAACAGGCTTATGTTCGTCAAATGATTTCTGACAATAATATCTCTTTTGTCGGGTTGCTTAAAACTAGAGTCAAGAAGCAGAACTACTCCAGAATTTCTAATTATGTCTGTAGGAACTGGAACTGGGTTTGTAACCATGACCACCATGTTAATGGTCGCATTTGGGTAGGTTGGAATCCTAACTTTTGGAATGTGGATGTCCTTTTTGTTTCCTCCCAATTAATTCATTGCAAAGTCAAGCAACTCAGTAGTAATTCTAGTAGTTTTTTTGTCTCTATTCTGTATGGGCTGAACTCTATTGTTGAGAGGAGGGAACTATGGAATTCTTTATCTTCTCTTAACAGAAATCAATGTTGGTGTATTTTGGGCGACTTTAATGCCATAAGAGACCTTGCTGAATCTGACAGGGTGGATGATTCTTGGAACTGCGGTATAGAGGACCTAAGGGATTGTATGGAACAAATTGGGGTTGAGGACATTAGAGGGGTTGGCCCTCTCTTCACTTGGTGGAATAATCAAGTTGAACACCCTATTCATAGGAAATTGGATAGGGCCTTAGGCAATGCATAATGGTTCTCTTCATTTCCTAATGCTATGGTTACCTTTGGGCCTAGGGGTATTTCTGACCACTCTCCAGTTATTCTCAATACCAGATCCCCTTTTGTCAACCCCAAGAAGCCCTTTGAATTATTTAATCATCTTTCCAAGCTTGATGGGTTCTTGGATTGTGTTGCTGCTGTCTGGAACCGGCCTGTGCATGGTAACCCATTCTTTATTTTCTCTGAGAAATTAAAATTAACTAAGAAGGCCTTGATCTCCTTGAACAGACTCTTAAGAAATGTTACCACTTCTGTCAAACTTGCTACTGATGCCCTCCACCATTCTCAAATCATTCTTCAAGGTAATCCTCATGATATGGCTCTTATTGATTCAAAAAGAATCTGTCTCAAATCTCTCTGGCAGGCTCTTGAAATGGAGGAGGCATTGATGCACCAAAAGTCTCGGGTTACTTGGCTCGTTATTGGGGACCGTAATATAAAGTTCTTCTCCAATATGGTAAAAAGTAGATGGAATTCTAATAAGATCCTCTCGATCAAGAATGAAGATGGAGTGCTTGTACATGGCCAACGAGATGTGGAATTAGTTGCTACTAAGTATTTCCAGCAACTTTTCAATCCTGATCCTGGCCCTCTTGTGCTACCGACTATGGATTTCTCTCCTGCTACATTCATTAGCCCTGGGCATGCCGTTCTCCTCACTATTCCCATCATGGATGAGGAAATTTTCTCCACCCTTAAATCTATGAAGAACAACAAAAGTATGGGTCCAGATGGGTTTAACGTAAATTTCTTTTCTCATTGCTAAGATATTGTTGGGAAAGACTTCTCAAATCTGGTCCAATATTTTTTCGCTACAGGTTATATGCCAAAGGGTATTAACTCTACGACAATTGCTCTCATCCCCAAGTGTGGAAATCCATTCGAAATGTCTAATTTCCGACCCATTTCATGCTGCAACACTATCTATAAATGCATCTCCAAGATCCTTGCAAGCAGGCTAAAAGCGGTGCTGCCCACTATCAATATGCTCAATATGCTCAATATCAATATGCATTGATATGCTCAATATGCTTTTATTAAGGGAAGGAATATCATTGATAATATACTTCTCGCTCAAGATCTTTTAAGCAACTATCATAGATCTTCTGGCCTTCCTCGTTGTGCTCTTAAAATTGACCTTCGAAAGGCTTTCAATACTGTAAGCTGGGATTTTCTCCTCTCCTCCATGCAACTTTTTAGGTTCCCTCCTATCTTCATTAGATGGATTCGCGCATGCATTTCTACTGTTATGTTCTCCATCAAGGTCAACGGTTCCCTTACGGGTTATTTTGGGAGTAATAGGGATATTAGGCAAGTTGACCCCCTATCCCCTTATTTATTTGTTCTTGTCATGGAAATGCTGTCAACTAAGATCTCTGCGGGTGTTATGCTCCCGAATTTCAAATTTCACTGGCGAACTAAAGAGTGCAAGCTCACACATCTCTTCTTTGCAGATGATATCCTTATCTTTTGTCATACTAGCATCAAATCTGTTAGCATCATTATTTCTTGCATCCAATCTTTCTCTCTCTTCTCTGGCCTCATTACTAATGTTCACAAAAGCCAATGTTTTTTGGCAAACACTAAACAGAGGACCTCCACTTCTATTCTTTCTCTGCTCGGGTTTCAAGTGGGTACCCTTCCTATCAAATTCCTCGGGGTCCCTCTTATCTCTTCAAAGCTATCTTACCTGGACTGTCTTCCTCTTATTTTTTTTTTATTTTTTTTTTGTTAACTGTGGGTTTCCGATCCGCAGGCCGACTAATCCCCCGAGCCCGATACCAGAGCGGTTTGCTACCCGACTTGCGTTGGGGGTACCGTGGCCACCATGACCATTTCTGGATTAACACTTTTTACTAGCGGGGTTCGAACTGAAGACATTCGGGTTTACGGCTCGCCCCTAATCAATCCTCATTACAATTATTATCACACTATTTTATAAAATAGTGAGGACTACTACAGCCACCATCTCGGACCGTCACTCCATTCTCCGACTAGTCCTGGCTATGTTCTTATTTCCTGAAGAGAACAATGAAAGCAAAGGGTGAGCTCAACTAGCCTAGTAAAGAAGATTATGACTAAGATAATGCAGAATAAATTATCTTTAGTCTTCAACAAAGGTAAAAAGCGATAATATAATAGACAACAAGTCTAACTGCAGCGGAACAAGCAATCCATTATAAGAGTCAAGTAGAGCATAATATCTACTATTTTCTATGATTTAAAAGTTCATCATCAATATTTTATCGCTGTAACACAACTCAATAAATAATCTACATCATCGAATTATTTATGTACTACGGGCCAAGGATATTAGTTAGTATCACATCCATGAATTATCCATGCACCACGGGCTAAGGATATTCATTATTATCACATCCACGAATTATCCATGCACTACAGGCCATGGATATTCATTAGTATCACCAGTGATCATGATCATGCCAACAACTGTACATTAATACACTACGGGCCAATGAGGACTTTTACCTCATCATTTGTAACATTACAGGTCATGATTATACTGATACATAGTCATAATCATACCAATCAACAGTACATCTATGCACTACGGGCCAAAGATGACTTTTATCACAATATAAGCATGAGGATGATGACAATGATATAAGAATTTAATTAAGTGAGAGCAAGAATAAATTTTAAGGATTTATAATTCAATTTATCCAGAGTTCAAGAATGCCCAAATTGTAAACATGATAACTGCTTTGTGGAGTAAAATTCAAGAATCATATTCATGTATCAAAAATAATTTGGACTGAAAAGAAATTAATTTTGTCATGAACAGTGCCCCAGGTGAATAGTACCCCGTGAATAGTACTTCAGGAATAGTACCCTGTGAATAGTACTCTAGCATGAAAAGATTAAAAATTAATAAGAATGTTCAAAATAATATTTTTCGTGAAAAGAAAGCAATACTTATCAACATGAGTGTAGAATTCAGAATCTGAAATTAAATAATATTACTTACATACTACATAGTATGGAAGAAAATATTATTTCTTACGAATATTGAACAAAAATAATATCCCTTACCTTAAAAGGAGAGTATTTCGACCGGGTATAATGGGATATTCTTGAAGAAAACTTGCACTATTTTCTACACTCAAAGCTTCCTTAAACTCTAAAGAAATACGCTCAATATTATAGAAAAAAAATTCTCTGATTCTGGTGTGATTTTCATTTCTAAACTAAGTATCCTATTTATAGGAGAATGACAAGATACTATTTGAATTTAAAAAATCACGGACGCACGGTAGGAAGAATTCACGGGCGACGTTCGACTGAAACTTTAAAAAAAATTGATTTTACTATGATGCATTATCCAGTATTATGCACACACTATGCAGTACTATGCATTACTATGCAAATAAAATATAATATATAATATATTTATATAAAAACAAAACTTATAATATATATATATATATAATAAAACCCACCCGTGATTACTCCCCCCCCCCCCTCCGTGACTCCCTTATATATATATATATATATATATATATAAGTAATAAAACAAAACTGAGATAACTTTCTACCGACAGTTTTGAAAAATGGGTAAGTGGGGGTTTATGTAATAAGCCAAATTTACAACAAATACTTCATAAAAATCCCCTCTATTTATCTTAATTCACTTGGCTTCACAAAACACATTTTTAATAACATTCATCATTAATATTATAACTCACAATATTAACAACCAGATCATTCCCAAGAAAGAGAGGGCTTTTCGATAAGGATTTCTCCTTATTGGTGCGCAATTAAGTGACCAAACCCTATAGAAGCAATACTTATCAACATGAGTGTAGAATTCAGAATCTGAAACGAAATAATACTACTTACATACTACAGAGTATGGAAGAAAATATTATTTCTTACGAATATTGAACAAAAATAACATCCCTTACCTTAAAAGGAGAGTATTTCTAATTGGTATAGCGGAGATATTCTTGAAGAAAACTTGCACTGTTTTCTACACTAAAAGCTTCCTTAAACTCTAAATAAATGCGCTCAATATTATAGAAGAAGAATTCTCTAATTTTGGTGTGATTTTCATTTCTAAAATAAGCATCATATTTATAGGAGAATGGCAGGATACTATTTGAATTTAGAAAATTATGTATTTACAGTAGGAAGAATTCACTACGACGCTCGAATTGAAACTTTAAAAAATTGATTTTACTATGTCAGACTACGCAAAGACTATGCACACACTATACAGTACTATGCAAATAAAATATAATAATTCTATTTTATATAAAAACAAAACTTATAATATATATATATATAATAAAACCCACCCGTGATTACTCCCCACCCCGTGACTCCCTTTTATATATATATATATATATATATATATATATATATATATATATAAGTAATAAAACAAAACTGAGATAACTTTCTACCGACAGTTTTGAAAAATGGGTAAGTGGAGGTCCATGCAATAAGTCAAATTTACAATAAATACTTCATAAAAATTCCCTCTATTTATCTCAATTCACTTGGCTTCACAAAACATATTTTTACTAGCATTCATCATTAATATTATAGCTCACAATATTAACAACCAAATCATTCACAGGAAAGAAGGGGTTTTCCAATAAGAATTTCTCTTTATTGGCGTGCAATTAGGTGACCAAACCCCTTTCCTTGACAGAACTTTCTAGACATCATCAATAATGCAAATAATAATATGAATAACTTTGTCGTCTCAATTATTAATTTAATAATATAAAATATTGTGCAGATGATACTGTGACAATAATTGAATCAATAATATGAGATACTATGCAGCAATTACCATGGCAATAATTGAATAAAACTGAGTGACTTCTCACGTAAGCATTAATAATCAAAGATACTGTACAATACTGTGTGCTACTATGCAACCACGCGTATTACTGTACTTTTATCACCGGGTATTTTATAAAAAGTTATTTCTGTCGTTTTCTAACTCTGACAGTAATTCCATTGTGGGATCCACTAATGATTGTGATGTCGGATGAATATTTCTTGATAAAACAAATATTCTTTAACCAAACGAATATTTTATGACAACTTGCTTACTTTACAAAATTTATAAATATTACCCACATCTATAATATTATATAAAAACCACACATTATTCAAAATAATATTTTGAGAAAAGAAATCTTTATTAATAAAAGTTGGGTTCTTACAACCTCCCCTTCTTATGAAATTTCATTCTCAAAATTGGTGTATGTACCTGGTATAACGAAGAGGTGAGGATACCTTATTTTCATTTTAGATTCTAACTCCCATGTCATTTTCTCAATATCTTGGTTTCTCCACAAAACTGACTTGAGGTATAACCTTTGAGCGTAGAATATGTTTCTTCTTATCCAAGATTTTAACAGGTACCTCTTCATACGTTAAATCTTCCACTATCTCGTCTGGTTCTAATTCAATAATGTGATTCGGATCTTCCACATATTTACGTAACATAGATATGTAAAAAACGTTATGAACACGAGACATACTTGGCGGTAAGGCGAGCCTATAGGCCACAGTTCCTACTCGATTGAGGATTTCAAATGGGCCAATGAATCAAGGATTGAGCTTTTCTCTCTTTCTAAATCTCGTAAATCCTTTCCATGGATCAACACGTAACAACACATGATCTCCAACATTGAACCCCACGGCCCTTTGATGAAGATCAATATAACTCTTTTGTCGATCTTGTGAGGTTTTTATACGTTGCCGGATTATTTGAATCTTCTCCGTAGTCATATGTACCAATTTCGTTCCCAACAACGTTGCTTCACCCACCTCATCCCTGTATACTAGATAACGACATTTTCTTCCATACAACGCCTCGAATAGAGTCATGCCTATACTTGCTTGATAACTGTTGTTGTAGAAGAATTCCACCAATGGCAAGAACTTGTCCCAACTTTCTTTGAAGTCAAGGATATAGAGTCTTAATAGATCCTCAAGAGTTTGAATAGTCCTCTCTGACTGCCCGTCTGTTTGAGGATGATATGCCAAACTGAATCGTAAATTCGTGCCCATAGCTTTTTGCAAACTAACCCAAAATTGTGAAGTGAATCTTGGGTCTCGATCAGAAACTATGGATACTCGCATACCATGCAGTCTTACAATCTCATTTATGTATATACGAGCAAGACGTTCAAGTGAATAAGTTTCTCGTATAGGTAAGAAATGAGCAGACTTGGTTAATCTATCGATAATGACCCAAATTGCGTCTATGCCTTGAGAAACCTTGGGAAGACCAGTAACGAAATCCATGGTAATGTGCTCCCACTTCCATTCAGGAATTTCAAGTGGTTGCAATGGTCCATTTGGCACTTGATGCTCCGCCTTGACACGTTGACAAGTTAAACACCTTAAGATAAACTCCGCTATCTCTCTCTTCATATTGCTCCACCAAAATGTATGTCGAAGATCATGATACATTTTGGTACTCCTAGGATGGATTGGAAACGGTGTGTTGTGTGCCTCCATCATGATTTTATACTTCAAATCAGAGTCGTTAGGAACACAAAGTCTGGAGTTGACACGAAGTATTCCTTCTTCATCGATTCTTGCTTTTGGAATAGCACCTTTTTGCACTTTTTTCTTCATACGCATCAGGTCCAGGTCTGTAGCTTGAGCAGCTTTAACTTTATCAATTAAAGTCAGTTTTACTCATATATTTGACATCATCGCATGGGTCCCTAGAGTCTTTAACTCTATCTTCATCCTTTGTAAGTCATACAAATGGCATTTGCGTTGACAATATCACACTCCTACCCGCATATGATCTTCTACTCAATGTGTCAGCTATTACGTTCGCTTTTCCACGATGGTATTGAATGGTATGATCATAATCTTTCAACAGATCGAGTCAACGTCGTTGTCGCATGTTGAGTTCATTTTGGGTGAAAAAATATTTGAGGCTTTTATGATCTGTATAGATCTCCACCTTCTCCCCTTACAGGTAATGTCTCTAGTTCTTTAGCGCAAAAACGACTGCTGCCAACTCTAGTCATGAGTAAGATAATTCCTCTCATATTCTTTGAGTTATCGTGAGGCATAGGCTATGACTTTCCCATGTTGCATGAGAACACATCCTAACCTTTTGCTTGAAGCATCGATGTAGATGACAAATCCCTCCGAACCAGATGGTATTGTCAAAACATATGCTGAAATGAGTCTCCTCTTGAGTTCTTGAAAACTCTTCTCACATTCCTCGCTCCAATCGAATTTTGTATCTTTTCGAGTCAGCTGAGTTAATGGAGTAGTGATTCAAGAAAATCCTTCCACGAATATCCGATAATAACCAGCCAAGCCTAGAAAGCTACGTACTTCGATTATTGACTTAGGTTGCTCCCAGCTTTGTATTGCTTCAATCTTCGCCGGATCAACAGATATTTTGTGATTCGATATCACGTGCCCAAGGAATGCTAATTCCTCAAGCTAGAACTCGCATTTCTTCAACTTGGCGTATAGTTTGTTTTCACGAAGCTTTTTTTTCCATTAAGTTTGTTTGTATATTGAAAAGAAAGAGAGATTAAACAATCGCTAAGGGGCATACCCCAAAAGCTAAAGCATGAAACATCATGGGACAACCCCCATAAGGATCAACAAAAGACCATCGACCAAAATCGAATAGCACAAGGTACTTAACAGAAAACAAGCAAATAAATTGAAGCAAGCAAAAAGCTTAAACAACCATACAATAGAAACAGAGCATCTAGAATGAACAAGAACGTAAGACAAAAGAAAACTGCTAGCATCCAAAAAACCAGCTTCCCGAACATCTGGACCGAACCCAGCAACCGGACTGTAGGAGTCTGCCCAATCAGCCAAACAAATGAACTGCAAAAACCAAACCCAGTAACTTGACCCATCAGCCTCAATCTTGCCCGACAACCCTCACCAAAATCTCCAGAATATTTCTAGTTCCATCAGCCAGAAACCAACCCAACCAGCATCCCAACTGCAACAAGGCATAACACGAACATCATCTCAGCACACTCACCAAACCCGGCAGCAGAATCTTCTAGCAAAGACTGAGGATAAAGAGCGATGAATCAGAGCATTCTACCCAATCAGCTTATCAACCGAATCTGCAAAGAATCCTGACCCAAAGAATTGACTAACCAAATTTCGTACCACCTCCTCGACATCCACACAGCTTGACGTTAGGATAGTTTTGAGCAGGTTGCATGCCCAAACCTAGAGCCACACTCTGAGGTTAGGCCTAGTCTAAGCAGCCTTAAGAAAAGCTGAAGAGGAAGATAGCCTAGACTTTATGGTATCTATTATCTCCCTAGCCAGAACTCCCAAATGCATCTTGACCTTATTATGGACAATGGAGTTCCTAACTGCCCAAATTTTGTACACTGTGGTGGAGAGAACCAGCTTCAGAATATTCGACCTTAAGTTACTCCCACGAAATTGAATAATATAATCCACAAGGTTGTCTCAACTCATTGGAGCATTAGTCCAACCGCCAACTGCTAGGGTGGTGGAGAGAATAGAAGAAGAATAGGGGCATTCGAAGAACAAGTGAGGAAAGGTTTTAACATGGGATTCGCATAGAGAGCAGTTCAAAGGACGGAAGCTAGAATAATTAAAAAACCTGTCATTAGTGGGCAGCCTGTGCCGAAGAGTGTAATGACCCCAAAATTCATACAATATAATTCTCAACTTCGGTCGTTAATAACACATCTACCTTCTGATTTTACATCATTATTCGATGTTAAACTATATAAAATGCGGAATAATTTAAACTTTTATGTCTTTTTTTTTACTTTAATTCCCTGAATCAAAACCTTTATCATCTACATATCTTTGAATCAATCTTATTTTATGATTCACTTTATCACTGTTATTATATAAAATTTTACATTTCAACATGATAACCTTACATATCAGATAACTCTAACTTTAGCTTTACAACTCAACATAAAACTATACATTATAAAACATTTAATACATCTCATGAATATTAATCATGGTATAAAGAAATAGCAACTTTAGCTAAAATATTAATCTACGTGTAATATTTCTGATCCACGTCATTCAAGTAGCACATAGTGGTACCTTTAATCCTTAACCTGCAAAATGGTTATTTGCAAGGTTGAGCTCGACAGCCCAACAAATCTAACAGTTTATATGCATCACGTAGCACATAATAACATGCTCAACATATATCTCATAAACATCAGACTAACATAACATACATGTTACAGTTCATATAACAAGAATAAAGATTGAGTTCCTTACTCAATTAGCATGCTTTAGTCAATCAACGTAGTCATAAATTGACTTTAACATTTCATACATTCAACATATATATAACACATCATGTACTTTGCAATAAAGATTTAAAACAATCAAATTCACATAGCAAATAGGGCCGAAAGACTTGCCTTGATCATTGCTTACCAATAACAGCTTTAATGACTTACGCTTATCTCGCACTTCACGTGCCCTACACAATTATATAATCATACACATCAACTATTAGTCACATAGCAATGCATAGTAGTTATAATTTAAACTTTACTTTACGTCTCATAACCCTTCCTATCATAATACACAATGTTCAATTTGATTGTGTTAACTTTTGACTAATATCTCACTATATTTCATATTTGAAGTTCATTCAAGTGTTTAAGTTTTGCTAGGAATCATTATTAGTTTATATTAAACCCATTTCATTTCTTATAATATTCATTTCATTTGACTTAAAACACTTTTTACGTTCATTAACATTTGATACTGACGTTTTCGACGCTCATTCATCACATACACACTGCCTGATTTGTCTCTCTTGTGTGTGCTTAGTATGAGTATACAACTTATCTAATATATCATTTATTAATGTTAAGCATCATTATACTTCACAATATTCATGTTCTATAACTTAGAACAACATCTATTATCGGCGACATCACTATACTTGTGTATGTGCATGTCCGATGCCCTCCGATTGCCTCTGAATACGCATCAGTCACAAAGATGAACAATTTGACTACTGTTACCGACCTCAAATTAAAAAACCTTAAAGAATAGAAGTTGTAGGTCTATTCGTCCTCATTCCGGATCATATTGAATCACCTTAATCGGAGTTCGTATGAAAACGTTATGCCTATTTTACTAAAATAGATCAAAACAGTCACACCTGACATAGTTTGGGTGCAGCTACGCCCAATTAATCCTTGGGCACAGCGCAGATGCGACCCAAATAACTTAGGGCATAGCGCAGCTACGCCCGTTAGCAAAAACGGGACCAGAAGCTACTGTTCTCGCGATTTTTTTGACCCTTTCTCCTACTAATCTTCATAACTTGAGTTATACACATCCAAATTAGTCCGTTTTCGATTCTATGGATTCGTAATTCATAAAACTACAACATACTAGAATTCTAATAATTTATAAAAATATTAACCAACCTAAAATTTGACCAAAAACACATGTTCATACTCTATTTTCATGTTTTAAACACATTTAGCGAATTCAATCGCCACGACTTCATTTCTTAACCAAATTGATTCATTCAACTTGCCTCCTTTTCGTTTCTTATCTTATTAACACAATCAATCACCAATTTTACAATTATAACATAAACTCTTAACCAATTTTAGTCTCAAAACAGACCCAAAATACATATATTAAACAAAACTCATATTATTCATCTTTAACATGTTCTCATGAGTTTGATTACTCTAAAACCACTTTTAGATGATATAGAATGGATTATACAAACCCATTAACATCTACAACCAATTCCTTAAGAAATCCAATTTATCAATAAAGAACTCAAGAAATAAAACTTAAGGGTTTAAAATTGATTCTTACCTCTTGATTCTTCCTAATCTTAGTTTGGTGATGAAGAACAATTGCTTAATCTCCTCCTCACTTCTCCTTAACTTTTCATCCTTCTTCTCCAAATCTCTCTTAACTCTCTATTTCCCTCTGTATTTTCACTGATATCTAACCTTAGGGAAAGAAATAATATGCATAGAAATAAACTAATATGGCTTTTACGTCTGCATCAGTTACAATAAGCCAAAGGCCACAAGGCCTTGTTTGGTGATAAGTGGATTTTATATACACTTATCCGGTATCTTTTACTTGAATTAGTTGCTTATATTTATGTGTCTTAGTTACTTTTCAAGCATTTTGTGTTTATTTTGTAGGTTATACGTTTGGGAGCTGCAGTGAGCGACTATTATCGTAAGGAAAAGCAAAGAAAAAAGAAAGAAAAGCAAACCGGACATCATTTGGGCTTTCATGTTTACTTCATGTTCTTGGTTTGGAACTTAGCTTACATTTTAGAGCATCATCTTAGCTTTTCGGAACATTTTGAATCATTCAAATCGGAGTTCGGATGCAAGAGTTATGATCGTTGTACCAACGAACGTCGAACTTCGCTGTTTTGAGTGGTCATTTGCATAGCAGTCACTTCCAGCCCAATTTCAACCTTCATCAGGCCAGAATTTCTCAATCCTCAAAGAATATAAGTTGTAGATTTCGTCGATATCTTCGATTTGATAGGTGGCAGGTCCCGTAACTCCTCTCAGATCAAAAGTTATGGCCGTTTTACCAGAGGACACTGTGACAGAAAAATGATGCCCGCTGGGGAGGGCATTTCCTTAGTAAAACCCCCGCCGGGGCGGGGGTACCAGCTGCAAAATAGAATGGTAGCCCACCGAGGCGGGCCCTGTGCAAGCCTAAACCCCCGCCGGGGCTGGGGTACGTGTAAAAGAAGTGGTTTTTGGCCAAATTTGAGTTCGGGAAGGATTGTTTTCGATCCAATTGACTCAAGGACTTCCAAGAGGACTTAAAGATATGTAAAAAGGCTTATAAAAGGAGGGGAATAACAAGGATTAGAGGGCATGTTAGGAGAGAATAGAGGAGAGAGAGCATTCCATTAGATTAGATTAGGGTAAATTAGATCAAAACACTAGTTCTAATTAGATTTGGAGATTGAAGCAACTTGGAGACCATTGAAGATCAAGAGCAGGAGCTTGAGGAAGATGGAGATTTGCTGACAACAGATTTACTCTTTACTTTACTCTTATTCTTATCTTTTAATGTGTTTTCAATTGTGGATTCTTAGTTTTAATTCAATGAACTAATTCTTTGTTTGAGATTACAATGGATCTTATTGTGTAGTTTATTTTAATATGCTTCGCTATCAATTATTATGTTCTATCAGTGAGGATTGTCTATATTGATTTGAGCTTTAATCTATGAATTGCCTCGATCAACAATTCTTTGTGGAGTTTGATGGAATCGAGAGAGGATATTCAAATCTAGACCTAGTTAGTATAGCATGTGTTCAGGATTTTGTTAGTAGCTTAAACTTGATTTGTGTTAAGGTAGAGATGTGCTTGACGCCGCATGTAATCGGATAGAGAACTTATTCTTCAACCTTCTTCAAGTGTAATTCACATAGAGATATAGTGGGTTAGTTGATTAAGGTGTTTAACGGATTTCTATCTTGATTGTGGATTGACGTTAATACAGTATTAGTGCATCGAGAGGTGGTTAATACTACGTTCGTGTTCTTGATTAACAATTCGGGATAGAGAATAATTGATGAGAAGTGTGTTAACTTAAATGAAGCAATAAGTGAAGTTGTGATCTTAAATCTCCATAGTCTTAATTTAATTAGTGGAATTTAATAGTAGTTTAATTTATATAATTTGAAATTCATTTGTTTAAATAAGATTGAGTTGGTTACGGGTTAGTACTTGGTGATTTTTATTAACTAATTCTCTGTGGGAACGATACTCAACTTATCACTTTATTACTTGTTGACCACGTATACTTGTGTGTTGTGCGTATATTGATTTTATCCAGCAAGTTTTTGGCGCCGTTGCCGGGGAATTAATTTAATAATTTTTACCAATACTAATTTCAATCAAATTAGTCTTAATTTAAACATTTTTATTTTTTATTTTTAATTCTCTTCCTATATTTCTGTCTTTTCAGGTACCATGGATGCCTTTGCGTATCAATGGCCATACACTTTCATGGCTCAACCAATGGAAACATGGATTGATGGACTTAATACATCTTCTATAGAGACAATACAAATTGAGGCAACTTCGAAGACGTGGGAGGTTCTTGCAGCCCAACGGAGTCGAAGGATGGCAAAAATGACTCAACCAAGGGGAATGGAGATTGATAGACTCGCGACACTTTCCGCAATGTTAGCACAGATTGAAGAACTTTCAAGGAGGTTGGACGTTATCGCAGCCCAACAAAGTCGAAAGATGGCAGTTATGTATGACTATTGTGCTGGCAATCACCCGAGTAATCAATGCACCATCAATCATGGGGGGCGATGCAAGATGGTGGTAACTACCTCAATCGTAATGCATATGATAATTATGATCAAGTTTGGGGTATCACCCGACTCGTCATGGAGCTATACTTATGAAGACCAATACTACGCCCAAATTCAACATACACACCGTAATTTTCATGTCCACCTCCATTACCACAAGAAGAAAAGCCAAATCTGGGGGATGTAATGTTGAAGTGCATAGCAAACATGGAGGAGATGCATATTAGCTAAGAGTTGTCAAACCAAAATTTTAATAATTGGATGGAACAACGCTTCACTACCTCAACTAATGGTCCTCAATACATGGCTTCCAGACCAAAATGTAAAATTCAAGGCTGGGGGAATCATTGTCCAAGTTCATAGTAGCTGAGGAGAAAATGAGTAATCAAGCGAGGTCAAGTCAAAATCTTGCAGATCAGATAGAGCAAATGACCAAAGACAAAAGCAAACTTCCTCCAAACACTTGGCTTTATGACATGGATGACGAAATTGACGGAGAACCCGAACCAAATCTACAACTGGATGAGCCTCGAGATATTGAAAAAGAGGAGACAAGTGGGGATAATGACAACAAGGTCGGTGAAGAGCTAACTATGAGTACTAATGAGGATGAGCCGATGTTATTAATGCCTCAAGTGCCCTCTCCGCCAAAGTTCAAGAATCCGGTTAGATTTGCAAAACATTGTCCCCTAGGTAGTCATGTTGTGACGCCCCCAAAATTAGGTATACGTCACCCATCTTGGGTCGCCACTTACATGGTACATAAATTCAAATACAACTTACTAATATAACTGCTAGGTACAATATCTGACATAAAATCATGAGTTTGAATACAAATTTTGTCTACTAGATATTATACAAACTCAAAAGGAGTCCTCATTACAACTATTATCACACTATTTCACGCTAATAGTGAGGACTACTAATGCTATCCTCCGACCATTACTTCGCTCCCGACTCGTCCCAAATATGTTCTCATTTCAAGAGAACAAAGGTGAAAGAAAGGGTGAGCTCAACTAGCCCAAAGAAGAAATATTATGACTAAGATAATGCGAATAAATTATCATTAGCCTTCAACAAAGTGTTAAACCGATAAAATACAATAGACAAACCAGCTTTAATCTGCAATGAATATGCAATCCATTAAAAGAGTCAAGTAGAGAATAAAATCTACTATCTTTTAGGTTTTAAAAGGTTTTTATCAATTTTTTTATCGCTGAGACTCAGCTTAATAAATAAACCACCACGTCTAATCATCCCTGTACCACGGTCAAGGATTTTCATCAAGTTATCAATGGTCATGATTATACCGAATCACCCCTAGTCATAATCATACCAAAAACTATCCATCACTGCATTACATGCCACTGAGAACTTTTGTCACATCATTTATATCAAGTCATGATTATACCGATTGATCCCTAGTCATAATCATACTAAGTTCATCTATGCACGTAAGCCAAAGATAACATAATATAACATGAGGATGATGACAATGACATAATAATTCAATAAAACAAATTCAAGAATTATTTAATTCATGAATTATTAACGCCCAAATTGTCAACATAATACTCGCTTTACAGAGTAAAATTCAAGAATGATCGTAAGAATATTTCCATGAGAAGATATCGATGAAACGCAAATATCAAGGATATTCTACTAATTTCATGGAGTATAGAAGTCAAAGTTTTAACCAACCGAGTATAATAATAAAGAATGGAATAACAAAAGAAATCACCATGCATGCGGTACTTCGATAGACAAAAGTTATTCCAACAGTAATAATAATAACGGAACCGTGTCGTGAAATTACAATCGACAGTGATGTTCCAATGTAATAATAAAGATGGAACTGGATCCTGTAAAACACACACGATAGGATATTCCAATGTAATGATAAAGATTTTAACCAGTCCTGTAAAACACACGCATGTGATGTTCCAATGTAATAATAAAAAGCGGAACCAGTCCTGTAAAAACACATGCATGTGATGTTCCAATGTAATAATAGAAGAATGTCACCAAGTATAGGGTAAATCACAGATCAAAAGTTATTCCAATGTAATAATAAGCAATGGAATAACATAAGGATTTCACCAAGTATAGGGTATGCCATGATACAAAAAAGTTATGTATAGGGTATGCCACTTTTACAAAGTTATTCCAATGTAATAATAGTGAATGGAATAATGTAAGTTCTCTTCAAGAAGAAAGAATAACACCCTTACACCGTAAAAGAACCGAATATAGAAGTAGTGAAGTAGCGAATACTCTTCTTCTTTCTATAACTTTCTCTCTATAATTTCTCTCTGTAGTTTTGAAGAATTCGTAAGAAAATAATGAAGGAATGAGCTTCTATTTATAGGAAAATAGAATGCATAGTAATTAATCCATGAACTATCCGTATTGATTTACTTTAATCTGACGGTCCATATTTAAAGAAAAATCTTTTAAATAAAATATAATATATTCTATTTATATAAAAACATTTTACTATGCAAACACTATGCAATACTATGCAAAACACTATGCAAAACACTATGCAACACTATGCATAATAAAATATAATATATTCTATTTATAGAATAACTTTAATAAAGTATTCTATTTTATATAAAAGATGTTTCGCTTTTATTACGTTAATAATACTGAATAAAATAAAACGTCCATTATCGCTATAATAATTCATATTATTAATCGACAATAATGGAATCAAACCGAGTGACTTCTCACATAAGCATCAATAATCAATACCGTGTGCTACTATGCAACCACACGATTCGTACTTTTACTACCGAAAGTAGTTCAACAAGAACTACAGTAAAACTTCCGCCGTTATTTCAATAAAATATTTTTGTCGCTTTCTCAATCCGACAATAAATAATTTCATTGGGGTCCACCAATGATTGAGTAGTTGTATTTAATATTCCTCGCTAAACCGAATATTCCCCGACCAATCGAATATAATATAACCACTTGCATACTTTGCAAAATTTATAAATACTACCCACAACTATAATATTATCTTAAATTCACACCATAATATTAAAAAATTATTTTGACAAAACTTAAATCTTTATTGATAAAATCTGGGTCTCACAATCTCCCCTCCTTATGGAATTTCGCCCTCGAAATTAGGGTACGAACCTGGTATGATAAAGAGGTGAGGGTACCTTGAATACCTTTATCGTTAAAAATATTAAATTCATCTTCGCAATCCGCCAAAGATATTCATTAACAATTCATCTTTGCACTACGTGCCAAAGATATACAACCTCAGAAACCAATAATGCCGAGACTCACCTTTTAATAGTATCACAACCATGAATTATCCATGCACTATCGGGCTAAGGATATTCGTGTTTTCAATTACTATCTATGATTATACCGAATAATCCGTGGTCATAATCATACCAAGTCTATCAATGCACTACTACCAAAGACGACTTTTTACCACATCAATGAATTAATATTTCATTCACGAGACTCAAATTCAATAATTAATCCATATCATCGAATCATCCTCGCACTACGTGCCAAGGATATTCATTAGTATCACGACCACAAATTATCCATGCACTACTACCAAAGATAATCGTGTATTCATTAAGATCACGACCACAAATTATCCATGCACTACTACTAAAGATAATTGTGTTTTCAATTACTGCTATGATTATACCGAAATGATCCTCGGTCATAATCATACCAAGTCCATCTATGCACGTAAGCCACGTGATGACTTTGAACACATCCATGAATTAATATTTCATTCTTTGAGACTCACCAATAATTAATCCACATCATGTAATCATCCCCGCACTACTGTGCCAAGGATATTTATTAGTATCACGACCACAAATTATCCATGCACTACGGCCAAAGATAATTGTGTTTTCAATTACTAAGCATGATTATACCTAACAATCCTCGGTCATAATCATACCAAGTCCATCTATGCACGTAAGCCACGTATGACTTTGAACGCATCCATGAATTAATATTTCATTCTTTGAGACTCAAATTTCAATAATTAATCCACATCATAGAATCATCCCCGCACTGTGCCAAGGATATTCATTAGTATCACGACCACAAATTATCCATGCACTACTACCAAAGATAATTGTGTTTTCAATTACTGATTATGATTATGCCGAACAATCCTCGGTCATAATCATACCAAGTCCATCTATGCACGTAAGCCACGTATGACTTTGAACACATCCATGAATTAATATTTCATTCTTTGAGACTCACCAATAATTAATCCACATCATCGAATCATCCCCACACTACGTGCCAAGGATATTCATTAAGATCACGACCACAAATTATCCATGCACTACTACCAAAGATAATTGTGTATTCATTAGTATCACGACCACAAATTATCCATGCACTACTACCAAAGATAATTGTGTATTCATTTACTGTTATGATTATACCGAATAATCCGTGGTCATAATCATACCAAGTCCATCTATGCACTACAGCCATGTATGACTTTCAACATAATATAAAATACGAGGATAATGATATAAAGAATCAATCAAATGAGATAAAGGATAAATATTAAACATTTATAATATAATTTATCCAGATTCAAGAATATCCCCATGTTATCAATCATTTAATAATCTCATAATCTAATAACATTAATATTATAACAATATTTTAATCACTTTTTAAATTTATAAACAATTTATCTTAATTGTTTACACTTTTACCATATAATGCATTTAATCATTCAAAATGTCATACTCATAAGATATCATCACCAATTATCAAATCTCTCAAAAATATGCATATACTCTATATAGGATTCTCTAGCCATAAAATCCTATTTTCAACTTTTTGTTACTTCACATAACATATTTAACTCATATGTTCGTAACTAAACTATTTTCATGAAAAATACCAAATCAGTCCCAAAAATATTTCTTTTCTGGGATTTAGCATAATATAGTCCCATAATGAAAATATATTTTTCTCGGAATTTTTTAAAATTCATTTACTATTTTTCAAAAATCAATTTCCAATTAATTCCTTAAGAAATTAGCTACCTCAAGGATAACTCCAAAAATTCCCAAATCTTGACAGGACCTTACACATGTTAACGTGAGCTTCCAGGTTTAAATTTCATGGTCATCGAGAGTTATAGAACTCCTACATTATAGCGTTTTTTTCGGAAAAACCTAAATATTGAAATAGTCATAACTTGCTCATTTGAAGTCAGAATGAGCTCATTTTTGGACAGGAGGTACTTTATACCATATACCTTCATGTCCCAAAAAGGCCAGAATTTTTCTCATAATTTAAGTGGCCGAAACAGCCCCTCTAAAATCATGGCAGCAGCTTTTTCGAAATTTACAGCTTTGGCCTCCTTTGCTAAAATCAGTCCACACAAAAATCTACAACACCTTTTCCAGTAATTCCACTTGGATTAGTTAGGTAACTCATAGATTTAACTCTAGGACTTGACCATATTCAAAAATTCAAAATATAACAAGAGATATGGTCAATTGAATTTCATGTTACGTTTTTCACCAAAATCTGATTTTCAACTCTTTGTGATTTCTAAGAAACTTTCATATTTTTACATACTAACCAACATAACTCATCATAAAACTTACTAATACCACAAATACCCATGATTTTCATTATTCCAATGCTTTTATTATGACTTTCATCATAAACCACGTAAATCTGCTCATTTAGTTGAAGAAATATTTGAGGGTTTAAGAAATGGGTTTTTATCTTTGGGGTCAATACAAAATTCGATTTCACGCTCTAGGGTAGGCTAGAAAGTCTTCAAGAATACGTCAAGAAATTTATTAATGATAGAAATATCATTCAAAACTGTGATTCTCATCCAAACCTTGGATAATATGTCACATTGATACCAACTGTGACTTCTATCCTTTAACCTAGATAGCACCTCATAATGATGCCTATCAACTCGTCATCTTCTTTCATGATGTCGCCTAGAGAAAGTCTGGCCTCGATGCATTCCACACAAGAAAATCAACAACGAAAGGATCGGGGTCTTTACTTATGGCTTGATATAACAGTGATTAACTTTAGGGTTTGGTTACTTTGAATTCGTATAACAGGTTGGTTGTGAATATAAAAGCTAACAACCTTACGAAAAGCATGATGAGTAGTTAACCAATTGATTCCTAAAATCACATCAAAGGCAAGTATTTTCAAAGAGATAAGATAGACAGGTAACGTGAAAGTGTTTATTTGAAACAACAAGATTAATAAACAGTGGAGGTAACGAAGGTTTCTCCCAACGAAGTTTCAATAGATAAATCAAAGTCTAATTTCTCCGGAGTCAAATTTAAACGTTGAACGCAAGCAAGAGAGATAAAAGAATGGGTAGAACCTAGATTCTAATAAGGTATAGACTTCGCAAGAATTTATAATTAACTAACCCGTGCTAACTTCGTCGTTACCCACTTTTTCGAGAAGTCACGAAAAACGCTCTTCCTGAAACCACCGATTTTGTTTTGTCCAGATCCGCCTTTGGTGCCACTATCCCAAATTGACTTGACTTCACTATACGATAAAATCGAGCTAAATGACCTTCTCTTCTTGAAATTTCCACTTCTATTATCTTTGCCATGATTACCAATCAAGTGGTTACCATTCTTAGCATGATAATTTCCCCACGATGGTTATCATTGTTCGATAAATTGCTGCCACCAAAGATGATTATTATCGTGTTGTTGGTCGTTACCTTTTGTTTGAGTTTAATCAACACTCTCATGTGCTTTATTGCTTAACTCGTAATTTTCGGATGCCATTCTCAAACACCGTCACAAAACAATGGTTAATTGACATGTAACAAATTATCCCTATATTCTGACCGACCTATTAAATACCAAATAAATTTAGGTAGGTCATACTAGCGAAGGAATTCCCCGTCTCTCCCCTCCTAGTACTATTCTCACCTCTTAGACAGGGATCATATCCCTAAGCTCTGATACCAACTGTGACGCCCCCAAAATTAGGTATACGTCACCCATCTTGGGTCGCCACTTACATGGTACATAAATTCAAATACAACTTACTAATATAACTCGCCGTGTACAATACGACATAAACCGTGAGTTTGAATACAAATTTTGTCTACTAGATATTATACAAACTCAAAAGGAGTCCTCATTACAACTATTATCACACTATTTCACGTAATAGTGAGGACTACTAATGCTATCCTCTCGACCATTACTTACGCTCCCAGGCTAATCTCGTCTCCAAATATGTTTCTCATTTCAAGAGAAAAAGGAAAGAAAGGTGAGCTCAACTAGCCCAAGAAGAAATATTATGACTAAGATAATGCGTAATAAATTATCATTAGCCTTCAACAAAGTGTTAAACCGATAAAATACAATAGACAACCAGCTTTAATCATAAGTTGAATATGCAATCCATTAAAAGAGTCAAGTAGAGAATAAAATCTACTATCTTTTAGGTTTTAAAAGGTTTTTATCAATTTTTTATCACGAGACTCACTTTTTAATAAATAAACCACCACGCCTAATCATCCCCGTACTACCTGGCCAAGGATTTTCATCAAGTTATCAATGGTCATGATTATACCGAATCACCCCTAGTCATAATCATACCAAAACTATCCATCATCGCATTACATGCCACCGAGAACTTTTGTCACATCATTTATATCAAGTCATGATTATACCGACGATCCTCGGTCATAATCATACTAAGTTCATCTATGCACGTAAGCCAAAGATAACATAATATAACATGAGGATGATGACAATGACATAATAATTCAATAAAACAAATTCAAGAATTATTTAATTCATGAATTATTAACGCCCAAATTGTCAACATAATATCTTGCTTTCAGAGAGTAAAATTCAAGAATGATCGTAAGAATATTTCCATGAGAAGATATCGATGAAACGCAAATATCAAGGATATTCTACTAATTTCATGGAGTATAGAAGTCAAAGTTTTAACCAACCGAGTATAATAAAGAATGGAATAACAAAAGAAATCACCATGCATGCGGTGCATTTGATGTATACAAGTTATTCCAATGTAATAATAATAATCTAACCAAATCAGTGTGAAATTCACACCGACAGATGTTCCAATGTAATAATAAAGATGGAACCAGGATCCGGTGTAAAACACACGATAGGATATTCCAATGTATCGATAAAGATTTTAACCAGTCCTGGGTGTAAAACACACGCATGTGATGTTCCAAATGTAAATAATAAAATCGGAACCAGTCCTGTAAAACACATGCATGTGATGTTCCAAATGTAATAATAGAAGAATGTCACCAAGTATAGGGTAAACCACATACAAAAGTTATTCCAATGTAATAATAAGCAATGGAATAACATAAGGATTTCACCAAGTATAGGGTATGCCGTATCACAAAGTTATGTATAGGGTATGCCACTTTTACAAAGTTATTCCAATGTAATAATAGTGAATGGAATAATGTAAGTTCTCTTCAAGAAGAAAGAATAACACCCTTACCGTAAAAGAACCGAATATAGAAGTAGTGAAGTAGCGAATACTCTTCTTCTTTCTATAACTTTCTCTATAATTTCTCTCTGTAGAGTTTCAAAGTGAATTCAAGTAGAAAAATAATGAAGGAATGAGCTTTATTTATAGGAAAATAGAATGCATAGTAATTAATCCATGAACGGTCCGTATTGATTTACTTTAATCGACGGTCCATATTTAAAGAAAAATCTTTTAAATAAAATATAATATATTCTATTTATATAAAAACATTTTACTATGCAAACACTATGCAATACTATGCAAAACACTATGCAAAAACACTATGCAACACTATGCATAATAAAATATAATATATTCTATTTATAGAATAACTTTAATAAAGTATTCTATTTTATATAAAAGATGTTTCGCTTTTATTACGTTAATAATACGAATAAAATAAAACGTCATTATCGCTATAATAATTCATATTATTAATCGACAATAATGGAATCAAACCGAGTGACTTCTCACATAAGCATCAATAATCAATACTGTAAAGCTACTATGCAACCACACGATTATTCTCGTATTTTACTACCGAGTAGTTCAACAAGAACTACTTGTAAAACTTCCGCCGTTATTTCAATAAAATATTTTTTATCGCTTTTCAATCCGACAATAATTACGCTAGGGTCCACCAATGATTGAGTAGTTGTACGAATATTCCTCGCTAAACCGAATATTCCCCACCAATCGAATATAATATAACCACTTGCATACTTTGCAAAATTTATAAATACTACCCACAACTATAATATTATCTTAAATTCACACCATAATATTAAAAAAATTATTTCAACAAAATTTAAATCTTTATTGATAAAATCTGGGGTCTCACACATGTCGTTGGCAATACTTCTTGTGACGTAAAAGCGAGTACAACTTCGAAGCCATGGTGCGATGAGCTGAAGAAGATAGAAGAAGAGATTGTTGTGTTTGACAAGCCTTAATGCCAGAATCTATTCGCAGACACAATGGAGAAAACACCTAGATGTTGGACGTTCTTGAATGTGATTTTATCTAAAGAAAACATGCTAGGTGACTTTAATACAATGGCTATTACAAATGGGAACCTACCAAAAGCTACATTGTTTCTGATGGATGGAGGGTTCCTCAATTATCGACGAGGAATTGGATAGCATTGACCAGACAAAGTAAGGCTGAAAGACTATAAATCAAGCGCTGACTGGGAGGCAACCCAGGAATTTTTATATTTATATGCTTTACTAGTTTATTTAGTAGATAGGAATTAATTTGCTTATTAAGTTCTCTTATAATCTAATCCATGTTGTCTCTCTTCATTGCAGGTATTGGAGGTTTAATGGATAGGACAATGATTGTCGCTACCATCGCCACCATCACTTCACGCTTAGCTGATTACAGGGAAGTTCTCTTCTACTTACCGCTATATTCTTACAATGAGGACATTGTAATTACTAAGTTTGGGGGGGTTTAGTTTAGTTCATTATTGCATGTTTAGTTTCATGTTTATGTTATGTTATTTTGCATATGTTGTTAATTTAGTTTAGGTTCATTATAAAAAAATAGAATAAATAAATCAAAAATTCAAAAATAATAGTTAGTAACTATGTTCATCTTGCATGAGTCCAAATTGCTTGATAGTTTAAGTTTATTTTGGCCAACGATGAGATTAGAATTGAGTAGACAAGTATAAGATCGACTATTAGAGTTTGATGTGATTTCTTGTTATGAATTGAATCTTTTCTGTTTGAAACCGGTATAATAATGATAGCACAAAGAGAAACAACCTTGTTGATTGATTGAGTTTAAATTGATACATAATGGGATTCTAAAGGATAATGCTAGTTTGAATGAAAGAATGACAAGAATAAGTAGTGATGGCTAAAGTTAGACAAGAACCTAAGTTTGGGGGAATATTTGGGGTATATAAGCTATATATAAAAAAAAGAAAGAAAAAAAAAAAAAACAAAGAAAAAGAAAAAAAGTATGAATAAACACCGTATGCGTTGCTTGTCAGTTTTGTGGCCTTTGTTACTTGAGTAAAAGTAAGCGAGGGGATTGTCTTTACACCTAGCGCCCTAAGATCTTAATGGTCTGGGAGTCGTTGGTCGAAAGCTCGTTAAGGTAGCATTGAAAAGCCTAAGGGAATAAGACATTGCATAGCTATGTGTAGAAAAAAAACGAACAAAAAAATGAAAAAACGGGAAATAAGACCAAAAAGCCCCCGTAGATGAAAAATAAAGCATAAGTATCCCATGTTGACCCTCGATATTGGTAATTATTTGATTTTAGTTGGATCTAGCTTGTTTTTGGATTTCTTGAGTTTACATTGTATGATGCCTTCGAAGAGACTTGTTATGTGTTAAATTTGATTTTATATCTATTAGCATGGTTGTGGAGCACACACGCACTATACCAGTGATAACAGTTTAAGATTTGAGAATGACTAGGAAATTGTTGATTGGTTTTGATATGAAGTATTGTCATGTTTGCTTGATTGCTCTAAGGCCGAGTGAATAGATTTGATTCTATCAATACTGCTGGATTCGTAGGCATATAGATTAGTTTCATTTCATTGCATTGCATTACATTATGTTGTGTTGCTTGGGGACAAGCAACAGTTTAAGTTTGGGGGTATTTGATAAGTGAATTTTATATACACTTATCCGGTATCTTTTACTTGAATTAGTTGCTTATATTTATGTGTCTTAGTTACTTTTCATGCATTTTGTGTTTATTTTGTAGGTTATACATTTGGGAGCGGTGTGAGCGACTATTGGTAAGGAAAAGCAAAGAAAACGCAAAGAAAAGCAAATCGGACATCATTTGGGCTTTCATGTTTACTTCATGTTCTTGGTTTGGAACTTAGCTTAAATTGTAGAGCATCATCTTATCTTTTCGGAACATTTTGAATCATTCAAATCGGAGTTCGGATGCAAGAGTTATGATCGTTGTACCAACGAACGTCGAACTTCGCTGTTTTGAGTGGTCATTTGCATAGCAGTCACTTCCAGCCCACTTTCAACCTTCTTCCGGCCGGAATTTCTTAATCCTCAAAGAATAAAAGTTGTAGATCTCGTCGATATCTTCGATTTGATAGGTGGTAGGCCCCGTAACTCCTCTCGGATCAAAAGTTATGGCCGTTTTACCAGAGGACGTCAGACGTGAAAAAATGATACCCGTAAAGGGAGCATTTCTTAGTAAAACCCCCGCAAGGCGGGGTACCAGCTGCAAAAACAGAATGGTAGCCCACCGGGCGGGCCTGTGCAGTAGCCTAAACCCCGCGGGGCGGGGGCACGCAGAAAAGAAGTGGTTTTTGGCCAAATTTGAGTTCGGAAAGGATTGTTTTCGATCCAATTGACTCAAGGACTTCCAAGAGGACTTAAAGACATGTAAAAAGGCTTATAAAAGGAGGGGAATAACAAGGATTAGAGGGCATGTTAGGAGAGAATAGAGGAGAGAGAGCATTCCATTAGATTAGATTAGGGTAAATTAGATCAAAACACTAGTTCTAATTAGATTTGGAGATCAAGCAACTTGGAGACCATCAAGATCAAGAGCAGGAGCTCGAGGAAGATGGAGATTTGGCCCGACAACAGATTTACTCTTTACTTTACTCTTATTCTTATCTTTTAATGTGTTTTCAATTGTGGATTCTTAGTTTTAATTCAATGAACTAATTCTTTGTTTGAGATTACAATGGATCTTATTGTGTAGTTTATTTTAATATGCTTCGCTATCAATTATTATGTTCTATTGTGAGGATTGTCTATATTGATTTGAGCTTTAATCTATGAATTGCCTGATCAACAATTCTTTGTGGAGTTTGATGGAATCGAGAGAGGATATTCAAATCTAGACCTAGTTAGTATAGCATGTGTTCAGGATTTTGTTAGTAGCTTAAACTTGATTTGTGTTAAGGTAGAGATGTGCTTGACGCCGCATGTAATCGGATAGAAAACTTATTCTTCAACCTTCTTCAAGTGTAATTCACATAGAGATATAGTGGGTTAGTTGATTAAGGTGTTTAACGGATTTCTATCTTGATTGTGGATTGACGTTAATACGGTATTAGTGCATCGAGAGGTGGTTAATACTAGTTCATGTTCTTGATTAACAATTCGGGATAGAGAATAATTGATGAGAAGTGTGTTAACTTAAATGAAGCAATAAGTGAAGTTGTGATCTCCATAGTCTTAATTTAATTAGTGGAATTTAATAGTAGTTTAATTTATATAATTTGAAATTCATTTGTTTAAATAAGATTGAGTTGGTTACGGGTTAGTACTTGGTAATTTTTATTAACTAATTCTCTGTGGGAACGATACTCAACTTATCACTTTATTACTTGTTGACCACGTATACTTGCGTGTTGTGCGTATATAGATTTTACCCAACATTTGGCTATACACAATTCCCCTCATTCCAATTTATTTTGATAATATTATATTATATAGTTTTTATTTGTCACACTTGTAACCATTTTACATAACTTAGAATAATAATTATATTAATTATAATTTTTTTATAATTCTTCCGATGATTAATAAATAATCATATATCTAATTTAATTAATAAATTAGATTTAAACAATGTTTTATTTAATTTACTTATTTTCTTTAATATTAAACAACTCATTTAATTTAATTAATTCATTAAATTAAATCTTCAAAGAATAAAATTTACTTTTGCTTTAATTTAATTATCATACACACGTAACTAAATTATAATACCACAATTTCATAAATTATTTATTTTTTTCTCAATAAATACATTATTTAAAATATTTATTTACTTCAATAAATATTTAAAATTAATTACCAAATTCATTTAATTTCTTTAATAGTTAACTTAACTATTGAACCTCACTTTTCCAATATATGAATATATATTTCTCTTCACACCAGATCACATATTTTAAAATATATAGCACGTATATATATACTCAAACTCAAAACATCTCATAATAAGAATTTTAATTATTAAATTCCTATTTTAATAACTTATAAAAATTCGGGTTGTCACAAAGAGCAAGCTAGAAAGTAAAGGAGAAACGGGGAATGTAGTTAGTATGCCATAACAGAGCAGCCCATGGAACTTTCGGAGCATGCGAACGAATAGATTCCCATATAATAGAGGCCTTAACAGTTTTCAGCTCGTGGGTGTCCCATAAGATCAGGTCATCGGCAGCAGATGGAGCAGGGAGAGATAAAATTAAGCTTTGGAGTTGCTGCACTTCATGATGGTTACTAGCAGGTAACGCCTAGGCTCCCAAAGAGATGATATCAGAGACATGAGCATTAACAGGGATACGGGAGTTGGAGAGCAAATACGGAGATGGGTTTAAGGCCTGGCCATTCAACCACGGGTCATGCCAAAAACTAAATAAATTGCCATTCCCAACTTTATAGGTAAGGAAATTTAGAGTCGTAGGTCGTAGTTTAAGAATCTTACGCCAAATCCATGAACAGTCCGATGGAATAGAACAATGCCAGAAATTGGTCTTAGTAAGCACTGAGGATTGGACCCAGTTAGCCCACAAGGAAGGAGAAGAAGAAGAAATGACCTTGAGCAGATAGAGAATAATTAGAGCCGAGTTCCAATCAGTAAAATTCTTTATAGCAAGACCCCCTTACAGAGGGGAAGGGACAAGTCCTTCCAAGAGACTTTAGATCCATTCCTAAGCAAAGAAGAACCCTTCCAAAGAAATCTGCACATTATAGATTGAATGGCTCTCAGTACCGATTTGGGAAGGATAAAATGGGCCGCCCAGTAAGACTGAATGGCAAATAGCACTGATTTTATCAACTGCACTCTACCAGAATAAGAGAGGAAGTGAGAAGTCCAAGATGTTACTCTTACAGTAATTCTTTGGATCAGGGGATGGCAATCAAATTGGGATAGTTTAGAGGAGATGAGAGGAACTCCGAGAAATCTAATTTGTAGAACTCCGGGCGGTATACCCAACAACTGACTGATACTTTCCTTAACAACAATTGGACATTTGCTAGGAAACATAGACTTTTAAGAGCATTGGGGATTAATCCAGAGAATATTGAGAATGATTGGATGCACGAGTGGATAATGGAAATAGAGGGCAGGTCTCCATGGCAGAACAGGATAATATCATTAGCAAAACACACATGCGTAGTGTTGCAGGATTCTGTTTTCCAGTGAAACTTGAAATTAGGCAAAAGAGTTTCCTTATTCAGAATCATGGAGAATGCTTCCATGGCTAATACAAACAGATAAGGGGACAAAGGATCTCCTTACCGAAGACCCCTCACACCCTTAAAATAGCCAGCAAGAGCCCCGTTGACTTTGACAGAATACATTGTCGTTGTAATGCATTCTCGGATCCAGTTTATGAAAATGGGAGGAAACTAAAGAAGGCTCAGCGGGTCTAAAAGAAATCCCCAATCCACTGTGTCAAAAGCTTTTCGGATATCAATTTTAAGAGCACAACGAGCCGGACCAGAGATGCGATGATAATTCCTAAAAAGCTCCTGTGCAAGGAGAATGTTATCACTGATGCTTCTACCCGAGATGAACACAACCTGAGCATGATCAATGAGGGAAGGGAGAACTGATTTGAGCCTATTGGCAAGAATATTCACTATACATTTGTAGATTGTATTGCAGCAGGAAATAGGTCTGAAATCAGACATATTGGAAGGGTTTTCGGTCTTCGGGATCAGGGCAATGGCCGTAGCATTAACTCCTCTCGGAAGTTGCCCCGTAATGAAAAAAGAGTGAACAGCGACAGTAAAGTCTTGACCTATAATATCCCAACATTGGAGGAAAAAGTTAATGTTGAAACCATCTGGCCCTGGACTTTTATTCTTTTTCATGGAATGAAGAACCGCCTTAATTTCAGCATCAAGAATTGGAGTGGTAAGAGCAGCTGCCTGAGATGCGGTGATCCTCTTGGTAACGAATTTTTTGAGTTCATCACGACCAGGATAAGTAGTAGAAAATGACCCCAGCAAATCCTGGTAATAGTCCACCACCACCTTCTGAATACTCTGTTGGTCCTCAATTAGATCACCAGAGTGGTTGAAAATAGAAAGAATTTTGTTGTGATTCCAATTACTCTTTATAACGTTAGCAAAGAACTTAGTATTTTTATCTCCCTGAACAAGCCAAATGGCTCTAGATTTCTGGAGCATGAGAGATTCTTCAAGAGCCAGTGCTTTCCATAGAGACTGGGAGTAGGTCGATTCTTGAGCTAACAAAAGAGAGTTCAAGGGATCAACCTGGAGAGACACCTGAACGGAGACCAACTGATCCTGCAGATTGCTAATGTTACTCGACAGATTACCATTTGAGGAATTCAAGGCCACAAGAACTCTCTTGGTTCTCCTTAGCTTTTCATTAAAAGTGTAAAATGAATTCCCATGAATACTGCAGTTCCAACAGTCCAAGACAGCATCCTTGAACCCTTCCAACTCAAACATGAAGTTAAAGAATTGAAAGTGTTTCTTGAGTTTCCGCAGATGATAACCTAAATTAAGAATAACTGGGAAATGATCGAAAAGACCATGAGGACCAAAAGTAGTTTGAGAGTCAGACATTGTGTTAAACCAAGAATTGTTGCCTAAAGCCCTGTCCAACTTCCTGTAAATTGGATTTGCGACCTGACAGTTCCACCACGTGTGCTGAGGCCCAATAGCACGTATGTCGTCTACTCCAATAGTGTCTAAACAGTCATTAAAGTCTGTCATTCCAGCATCCCAAGAAGGATCACCACCCTCGGATTCAGTGACCCGTTTGATAGTGTTGAAGTGCCCAAGAATACACCAAGTGTTCGGAGAGGACAGGGATTTCAGGTCATCCCACAATAGTCTATGCTCCACCACCGAGTTCAGGCCATAAACAATCAAGGCCAAGATTGAGGTATTACCATGAAGAGGAGTAAGTTTAAAGTGTGAAAGTTGAGTAGACTGGAACAAGGTATCCACTCTCAATATATTAGGATCCCACCCCACCCAAATCCTGTCATTCGGGTGATGATCATAGTTAAAGACCCAAACCTAGTTTCGACACAAGGCTATCGATATCCTGGTGCATTCGGAGCTTTGATTCTAGTCTCAATAAGACCCACAAAAGAGATATGGTTGTTTAACAAAAAATTGCGGATGAAAGCCTGCTTTGGTTTCTTATTTAAACCCCTGACATTATAGGAACAAAAATATGTCATAAAGAATGGGGGAAAAGATCAGTCAAGAAGGGGAATACCCCTTGGACCTTTGTTTCTCTTCTTAGAGTTTTGAAGAGGTTCTTTCCCAGGTCGGGTTTTATGCTTCAGGTCCCTGCATTCCTTCTCGTCGACCTGCTTAAGCCTATCCATCAAAGGGTTAGGGGGGACAGGAGATTCAGAATCATCAACCTGAAGAGGGGGTGAAGTAATAGGGGTAAAGGCATTAGTATAAGAAACAGGGGGGAACAGCAGGGGGAGATGGGTTATTTGGTCCTTTAGAGACCGCGGTCCAAGAACCTTCAGGATCAGGAAGAATCAAGGAAGGAGTGGCGTTAGAAGCAATAGGGGTAGAGGAGCTGGGGATCTCGGGGGAACAGGGAGAAGTCTTGGGAACCCACTGAAAATTGGTTTTAGGACACTTGAGAAGGGAATGACCAAAGCAGTTACATTTTGAGGATGAGGGAGGTCTGCTCCAATACTCCACTTTCACTGCTACAGTATCTTCAACCAAGGTTGTACCATTGAACACAACAGCATTAATAGAGGCCGGGAAGGTAGACGAAGCATTCATCTCAATGCAGATTCGGGCAAAGCTCATTGGCTCAAGCTTAGACGTCATATCATCTGCAAATAATGGGCGGCCAACTGCACTCGCTAAGTAACTTAGACCCTCCTTCGTCCAGTAAGATAGGGGTATGTTGCTGAATTTAACCCAAATTGGTACTTTTTTATAGTCGGTATTGACGAATTGAACCCCTTCTTGCCAAGGCTATAGAAAAAGAAGCTTGGACGCTATATAACATGGGCCTGTAGCTAAGATATTGTCCTTTTCTGACACAGAATCGAACTTAAAAATGAAATACCCCTTGTCATGGAGATAGACTTTAGACAACCCCAAGTGTCCCCATAATTTCTTTGCAGAGGTTTCGACCAACTTGAAAGGCAGTTTCGATTGAATGAAATGACCAACTAGACTATTAGACCACTTATGAAGGCCAATCTTGAGGACTTCGACAGGTGGGCTAACCGTAACACTTCCTTCAGACGGCGTAGGGGGGAAGAAGCTCCGACCCAAATTCTTCTTTGTGGCTGAATTAGAAACAATCGAGCTCCATAATTTAGGGGGAATGAACAGGTTATCGACTTTCTCCCGGTAATGAAGGGGGAAAACTGGAAGGCTCCCAGAAGAAGGGGCGAGGGGAACTAGGGGAGGATTGGATGTTGCCTTAGGAGAGCTCCATCCAAACAAAGGACATGAATCGAACACCTTACGAGCATTAGCTAGCGCATCAGAAGTCCCTATAGTGGAAAGGTTATTAACATCATTAAGAGGAAGGCCCAATGCGGAGATATATTCCATTAGCTTAGAATTCTTCCTCCTTTCAGCAAGGGCTTCCTCACGGTCATTTCTAGAGAAGAAATGAGTAGCTTTAAAAATATCTTGAATATCAGCCTCAAGTGTTGCTCATGATTTTCATGAATTTTGGAGTATATGAGGATGTCATTAATAAAGATAACAAAAAATGATCCAAATATTCCTTGAATACTTGATTCATCATATCCATGAAGATAACAGGAGCATTAGTCAATCCAAAAGACATAATTAGGAATTCGTAATGCCCGTACCGAGTTCTGAAAGCAGTCTTTGGAATGTCATCAGTTTTAATCTTTAACTGATGATATCTGGAACGAAGATCAATCCTTGAAAAGAATTTGGTACCTTGAAACTAGTCAAACAGGTGATCAATACGAGGTAACAGGTACCTATTTTTTACGGTGACATGATTCAACTCCCGATAATCAATACAAAGTTGCATACTCCCATCTTTCTTCTTTACGAATAGAACAGGAGCACCCCAAGGAGACATACTAGGATGAATGAAACTGATGTCTAACAATTCCTGCAGTTGGGTTTTTAACTCCTGAAGTTCAATAGGAGCCATTCGATATGGGGTTTTGGAAATGGGCTTTGTACCGGGTTCAAGATCAATACAAAACTCGATTTCAAGCTGTTTAGGAAATAAGTCAGGAAATTTATTAATAATAGAAATATTATTTAAATCTGACGTATTTTTGTTTAAATCCGTGACATGGGCTAAGAAAGCTTGACATCCATTTTTCAATAAACGAATGGCTTTATGGCTTGATATGACAGTGATTGACTTTAGTGGTTTGGTTGCTTGAATTCGCATAATAGGTTAGTTAAGAATATGAAAGCTAATAGCCTTACGAAAATAATCAATTTTAGCATGATGAATAGTTAACCAATCAATCCTAAAAAGGCACGCCAAATACAAGTATTTTCAAAGAGATAAGATCGACAGTAACGTGAGGGTGCCGATTTGAATCAAACAAGATTTATAAACAGTGGATGTAATGAAGGTTTCTCCCAATGGAGTTTCAACAGAGATAAGTCAAAGTCTAATTTCTCCGAGTTAAATTTAAACGTTGAAAGCCAGATGAGAGAGAAAAAAAAAGAGTTTACGATTAGCTTACTCGTGATAACTTCATTCGGGTTTTCTCTCTTTGGGGAGGTCACGACAAATGCTTTCCTTGACTACTGGCTTTGACTTATCTGGGACGACCTTTGGTGTCTCCATCCCAGCTGGACTTTACTTCACTACACGACAAAATCGAGCTAGGTGACCTTCTCTTCCGCAATTGTTACATCGCTTTGAGTTGTTATAAGTCATAGTTTGACCGATGTGTCCCTCCCTCCGCATTTGTAGCATACGACTAGTGGTCATTCTCCTTCCTTGAAAATGGGTGTTGGTGCTGCTATCTTTCCATTATTATTGAACCTTCTCTTCTTAAAATTTTTACTTCTATTATCTTGGCCATGATTACCACCGAAGTGGTTACCATTTCTGGCATGTTGATTTCCTCCACGTTTGTTGTCACCGCTTCGATGATCGCTACCACTTGTATTATCGCTTTCTCGGTCGCTATCTCTTGGTTAATGACTCATTATCGCTACTCCAATAATCGAGCTTTATTCACAACATCTGAATACAAGTAAAGTTTGTGAGAAATGAGATATTGACGTATTTCGGGTTTCAAAACTCTTAAAAATATTCGTGCCATACACTCCTCATTATCTACTAAATGGGATGCAAACCGGGATAACTCCACAAACTTAGCCTCGTACTGCGATACGGTCATATTGTTTTGCTCCAGCTTGATGAATTCCTCCTTCATGTGACGAATACTTTCGAGAAACTACTTATCGTTGAATAATTCTTAGAACTTCTCCTAATACATCTTTAGTACGGCAGGTTGAGTACGTTTTACAGATTCCCACCAATGATCTGCCTCTTCTCGGAACATGAAGGTGGGAAAGGGAACCTTTTTCTCCTCGGAGCATCCCAAGACATCAAATATGTGGAAGACCCGAATCACATTATTAAATTAGAACCAGACGAGATAGCAGAAGATTTAACGTATAAAGAGGTACTTGTTAAAATCTTGGATAAGAAGAAACATATTCTACACTCAAAGGTTATACCTCAAGAGTTAGAATCTGAAATGAAAACAAGGTATCCTCACCTCTTCGGCATACCAGGTACGTACACCAATTTTGAGGATAAAATTTCATATGAAGGGGAGGTTTTAAGACCCCAACTTTTATGAATAAAGATTTAATTTTTCTCTAAATATTATTTTTGAATAATAAGGTGTGGATTTGATATAATGTTATAGTTGTGGGTAATATTTACAAATTTTGTAAAGTAAGCAAGTTGTCATAAAATATTTTTTTGGTCGAGGAATATTCGTTTTATCAGGAAATATTCGTACGACGGTACAATCATTAGTGGACCCCACAATAGAATTAATCACTCGAGTTAAAAAACGATGAAAATAACTTTTATAAAAATAACGGCAAAAGTTTTATTTATTAACTATTGAAATACCGGTGGTAAAACTACAAGATAATGCTGGCGTGGTTGCATTTGAAGCATACTTGTATTATATATAAAGATCTTTGATTATTGATGCTTTTGTGAGAAGTCACTCAGTTTTATTCAATTATTGTCACAAAATGAATTGCGCGATAGTATCTCACGTTATTGATTCAATTATTGTCATAATATTTTATATTATTAAATCAATAATTGAGATGACAAAGTTATTCATATTATTATTTGCATTATTGAAAATATCTAGAAAGATCTCATCGAGGAAAGGGGTTTGGTCACCTAATTACTGCGGACAATAAGGAAAAGTCCTTATCTAAACCCCTCTTTCCTGGGATGATCTCGTTGTTAATATTGTGAGTTATAATATTAATGATGAAAAATGTTATTAAAAATATGTTTTGAGAAGCCGTGAATTGAGATAAATAGAGGGTATTTTATGAAGTATTTGTTGTAAATTTAACTTATTATATGGACCCCACTTACCCATTTTTCAAAATTATCGATGAAAGTTATCTTAGTTTTATTTTATATATATATATATAAAAGAATTGTAAGACCCCGAATTTTATGAAATAAAAGTATTCAATTTTTCTATTTAGTAAATGGTGAAATTGATAAAAAGTTAAAGTTAATGGTGATATATATAAAAAATTTTAAAATACGCAAGTGGTTATAAAATACTCATTTCTGTTGGGGAATATTCATTTGGTCGTGGAATATTCGCATTTACTGCCAAGCACCATTTGTGGGTCCCATAATGTAATAACTCGCTTGATGAAGAAAACGACAAGTTTGAGTTTTTATAAATAACGGCGTAATTGTTACCGTTAACACTGTTGGAATACCCGGTGGTTAAAATACTGAATGTCTGGCGCTGTGGTTGCACAAAGAGCACCAGGTATTGCATAAAGATTTTTTGGAATTTTTGATTCTTACGTATGAAGGCACTACTCAATAATTGTTACGAAAGAATTACGCTTCAATATTTTATTGGTTCAATAATTGTCATTGATATTTTATATTATTGTTGTTCAATAATTGTCACTAAGACAATATTTTCCATTATCGGATCAATAATTCATATTATTTTAATAATATTATTAGATAGCATTATTGGAAATGTCTAGAAAGTTCTCATCGAGGAGAGGTTTAGTCACATAATTTGCTACCAAGAAGGAGAAATCCTTATCGAAAGCCCCTTTTTCTAAGAACTACTTCATGGTTGTCATTATTGTGATTCTGTAATATTATTTGTGAATAATTAATTATTGATTTATATGATAAGAAAATATATATTTTTATATGGATATTAATGAAGGAATTAATGCTGAGGTATTTTATTAGTATTTTGTCAAAATGAAGAACGAAATTTGGAAATTTTTAGAAAATTATTTTATTACTTGATTTTGTAAAATCTATAACTCTTTGTGTATAATTAGTTAGGAGATGAGCCATATATCAAAAGAAAGCCCTGGAAGTAAGCTAACTGTAGAAATTGGAATTACCCAAAAATTCATTGTGAATTTTTCGTAGTGATCGCTTGAATGAAATCGGTCCGAAAAGACTCATAATCCAAAAATCGTTGTTCTTGAGATATATCATGTGAGTTATAATTTTAATCCGACCGCTGGATCGTTGTGATTTTTGGATATGTTATACATATATAAGTTGAATATATTTCCACAAATTTTGAACCGTTAAAAATTAACGTATGATTTGTTATGAATTTTAAGAGGTGACTGATTCAGAAATTATGTTAATAAATAATTTTTGGTGGAAAATTCTAGAATGAGTGGGCCCCAACTTTAGTTGGTGAAGAAATATGCTCAAATTTTATTTCAAAAGTGGTGGGTGGGAATAGTAGGAGGTAAAGCCATCAGGTAGCAGGTCAAGTCTGCTTCGGCGTTCTAGCATTTTCTTATAAATAGGGTGCTGAGTTAGAATTGAAAATCACACCAGAAATAAGTTTTTTTTTTCTCTATATATATTATCTAGTATATTTTTGTGAGTATTTAGATACTTTGAGAGTTGTTATTCAGTGTAAGTTTCCTTCAGCGTCATATCCGATATTCTAGTCAGAAGTACTGTTCTTTTGAGGTAAGGGATATTGTCATTATTATGGTAAAGGATTGTAAGGGATTTTAAGGGATTGTAAGGGATGTTATTTTCTTCTTAAATGATATTATTTTCTTCAATATCAATATATGAGTTTTATTGTGGAATTTCTACCTTTTTTAAGTCGGGGTTACTATTCACGATATGGCACTATATTCACGTGTATATAGCACTATTTACGTGATATGATATTATTTACGATACTACGATTTTATGTATTTAACACGAAGTTACTATTCATTAGTTACTATTCACGAAGTTACTATTCATGGGTACTATTCACGACAAAATTGGTTTCTTTTTCTGACCAAATTATCGTTGATTTATGAATCTTACTCTTGAAATTAAATGCAGTTGTTGATCATATTATTTTTATTATCATATATAACATTTTTATAACCCTAATGATATATTTCTCTTTGACTTGAGTGTAAAGATGGGTAGATTATTGGTATGATCGTGACTATGGGTTCTCTTTGGCCAGTAGTGCAAAGATGAATTGTTGACTGGTATGATCATGACCATTGAATTTATAAACGATTATCTTTAGCTTAAGTGCAAAGGTGAATTGATCAACATGGTTATAATTATTGTTATATAAATTTTGAAATGATTATATATTTCTTTAAGATATTAATATATTTGGCATGTAGTGCAAAGATGAATTATTGATGAATATCTTTGGCCCGTAGTGCAAAGATGACCTGTTGTTGAATATCTTTGGCCCGTAATGCAAAGATGACTTGTTGCTGAATATCTTTGGCATGTAGTGCAAAGATGAACTGTTAATGAATATCTTTGGCCCGTAGTGCAAAGATGAACTTATTAGTATGATTATGAACAGGAACTGTGATTTGGTATAACCATGATCTTTGATGTTTCAGGTAAAGACATGTGTGAAAATTATCATCGTCCTGGTATGAGAAGGAGAATTTAGAACTACAATTATGATTATGAAGTTATTCACATGATTGTGACATGAGGCTGATGATTGATGTTACGAGGATAAAACATTGTTGGTGGACTTTTAACATGGAGAAGATAGACTTTATGGTCTATTCGACTCTTCTAATGGATCGCTTTGCCCGCCACAACTATGGTTGAAAAGTTTTATCATCTACCATATGTTCTAAATCTCCGATTTATTATCGATGAAGGCTATTGATAATTTAATTATCTTTAGTCATGATATTCTTTATCGAGCTAGTTGTGGCTCACCCTTTTGCTTCACAATTCCTTTCGTGTAAAGAAGAGTGTTGTCGTCGAGCGGGGATAACAGGGGAATAGAACGGTGGTCTATAGGTGTTGAGGTTCTCTCTAAATAGTATGGAAATAATTTTATTGAGAACTTTAGATAAGTTTGTCATATTGTATACGTCATTTGATATTTAATTTTGGTGAACCGAATAGGGTGAGGCGAACCCAACTTTAGAATGGTGTTTTGCCACTATCATACAAGATGTCTAATGACTTACAACCTCGTGTTATCATAAGACAAGGTTGTGCACATCCACTTGCTGGGTATATCTACAAGCACTACCTATATGATCTTGAAGTTTGGTTGAAATATAATTTTCAATTACAAACAGTGGAGATAGTTATATGTCAAGAGAAGACTCACCATTGAAAAGAACATGATAGTAATCTTCTCGCTTTTCTTTGGGGTCTATCAATCAACCAAGAATAATTCAGGGCATATATAATATCTATCATAACCTGCATTTACACGGCCTCCCATGTACGAAGATTTTCTTGAGCATTCTTCAAAGATTTTAATTTCTAAAACAGCTATCGATCGACTCTTTAATGTAAGTGTCATTGTGACGTCTATCCAAGTTGGTGTCCAGAGTCACAACATATATTCAGATCAAAACTTACAACATATGTGTTGTTGTATTTTTGCACGACAATTGTAGTAATAAAGTTGTAGTTGTTTTACGTACCATGTATTTGGCGCCTCGTAATAGGTTGGATGGATTAGACCAATTTTGGGGGTGTCACAATTGGTTCGAGAGCTTAGGGATAAGATCTCCGCGAGATCCCGGATTAGAACTAAAAGGAGAGACGAGTAATATCCTTCGCTAGTGTGTGTCCTACCTAAGCTAAATTTTCTTACTTAAGTCGACAAATTATGATATGTCAATTAACCTTTGTTTTGAAGTCAGATTCTAGAATGATATCCGAAATACGGAGATGAAAGAATGGAGAAACCATGATGACAGGGAAGATGGAATCGAATGAAAGCAAGGTATTCTCAACTCTTCGAATATACTGTGTACGTAAATTTCTGGGACGAAATTTCATAAGGTGAGAGATTGTAAGACCCTGAATTTTATGAAATAAAAGTATTCCATTTTTCTATTTAGTAAATGGTGAAATTGATAAAAGTTAAAGTTAAGGGTGATATATATAAAATTTTCAAAATACGCAAGTGGTTATAAAATACTCATTTCATTGGGAATATTCATTTGGTCGTGGAATATTCTTGTTGTTTGGAATATTCGTATCGACGGCATGCGCCCATTTGTGGGCCCCATAACAAAATAACTATCCGATGAAGAAAGCGACAAGTTTGAGTTTTTATAAATAATCTACAGAATTGTTACCAAGTAACAATCGTTGAATACTCGTAGTTAAAATACGTGATGTCGCTGCGGGTCGCATAAAGAGAAGACACGGGTATCGCATGAAGATTTTTGGAATGTTCGATTCTTACGTATGAAGACACTACTCAATAATTGTTATAGTAATTATTATTCAATATTTTATTGGTTCAATAATTGTCATATTGATATTTTATATTATTTTTATTCAATAATTGCTACGACAAGATTTTCTATTATCGATCAATAATTCATATTATTTGAATAATATTATTAGATAAAGATTATTAGCAATGTCTAGAAAGTTTTGTCAAAAAAGTTTGGTCACCTAATCATGCTGCTAGTAAGGAGAAATCCTTATTGGAAAGTCCCTCTCGCTTTGGAACTACTTCTGGTTGTCATTATCATGATTCTCAGAATATTATTTGTGAATAATTAATTATTAATTTATATGATAATGAAATATATATTTTTATATGGATATAAATGAAGGAATTAATGCCGAGGTGTTTTATTAGTATTTTATCGAAATGAAGAACGAAATTTGAAAATTTTCGTAAAATTAGTTTATTACTTGATTTTGTAAAATCTATAACTCTTTCGTAGTATAATGAGTTAGAGATGAGCCATATATCAAAAGAAAGTTCTCTGTAAGTAAACTAACTGTAGAAATTAGAATCACCCAAAAATTTATTGTGAATTTTTCAGAGTGACTCGCTTGAATAAAATCGGTCCGAATGACTCATAATCCGAAAAATCATTGTTCTTTAGATATATTGCGTGAGTTATAATTTTTAATCCGACCGTTGGATCGTTGTGATTTTTGGATATGATATCACTACTACAAAACAGTAAATAAATAACGCGAAAAAAACGCTGTGATTTCAAATGTAAAAATGTCGTGTAGTTAAGGTTGTCATCTATTTGACACCCTTACACAACGTTTTTAAAACGTTGTAGATTTGTTTTTCAAAAATTAACAGATGCTTAAAAACGTTGTAGAAGGTATAATTCCACAACGTTTTTTGGATAAAAATATCATTGTTTAGTATATCAGACAACGCACATTTACACAACGTTTATAATGTGTCATCTATTTAAACAAATTTATATAAAAATTTTAAAACGTTGTAGTGACACTTAAAAATGTTGTAATACATGCATATAACATTTATTTTTAAATATCGACCATAGAAAGCAACAGACAACGTTTTTAACCAATTTATACAACATTTAAAAGGTGTCATTTATTTATACAAATATACAACATTTTTTAAATGTTGTAAATTAAAAAAAAAAGAAAAAAAAAGTTGTGATTCACCTGTATTACCAATGCACCTGCAATACGCTAATGCCATATATAGCCAAAATGTATCAACCATTCAAAATATATCCCAATAATACCATTCGTTTACAGTTTCAAATTACTACATCCACAAAATTTATACCAAAATGTATCCATATATGCATCTCAAATTCACTTTTCAATATAAATTACTACTATATTGAATTGTGAATTTGATTACATGCATCCACAAAATAAACCAAACTATCCATAAACTTAAGCTACTACCTAAGCATGTGCAAAAACGCCTAGTTCTCCCAAAATACAAAGAAGCCAGTATTACACGATCGCTGCTTGTTGTAACAGACTCGCTCTAAAGAAGTAAGACATTTCCTTTCTACAACAAAAAACAATATCCATGCCTTGCACCAGGTATCAACAGAACAGAGATACAAAGGAAAGAGATAAAATAAATTGGACAAACTTGAGGGATAGGTTGCATTGGATTGGCTACTAGTAAATTATCTTGTAAGTTCCACAACTTCCAAACTAAATTCTGCTTTAGTGAGCCTGCAACTTGCTTTCAGGCCTACATTGCGTAGACTGTCAGGTGCCAATATGAAAATGTGTTACTATTCAATTCTAGAATATGACATAAATAACAGAATCAAAACAAGGCAATATGTTTTCTAACGTGACCCAACAGATCCATCAAAGAAAATGCTTATTTATTACCTAGTTTATGTCTGTCGTTCTGCATTAATGTAAAAAAACATCACAAAGAGGGTCCCAAAAATATCGAGGATCATGTAGAAAACTGGTGATAGCAACAAAACAGTCACCTGAACTAGTATGAATTTGATGCATAAATAACAGGCAATGGACATTTAGGGGAGAAACGGCGAGAAACAGAAAACATGCCTTTCATTTCAATATAGGAGCATATGGAGCTGGGCATGGAGATACAGAATGATCAGGTAACTGGCTAATCAAATCAATTGCCACCTGCAAGCATGTACTTCGAACTTTCTTTTCCAACCTGACAAGTTGTGTGGCAACTCGCTTCTTTGGATCCAAACTAGAATCTGCCAACTGGCATAACAAATATCAGATCAGTTGAAGCTCACAATACCTTGATAAGGCTCAGTCATCTAGAAACTTAGAAACTGCCAACTTACCAAGGATTCATCCTGACTTAGTGTGGTAGGGTAACCAGCCAATCTTGTCCTGAAATAATCAGCAAGTTGGTCCAAAACTGCTTTTTCCATACAAGGGCTAACCTATAAATCCACAAAGCATGATCCATGTAATTCAAATAATTACAAGTATAATTACATCGATTCAGTGTCCATTATTTCATTTTCTTTTGTGTTTCGCAGTTTTTTCCTTTTCATTCTAGGGTTCCTATAATCCACATCCACATACAAGTTTCCTACCGTGAGGGAAAATAATACACACCAAAGTGTTACTTGAGGTGGTTCCAATCAGGTATGACACACCAAAGTGTTACTTGTGGTGGTTCTAATCAGGTATTGCACACAAGCCAATAAGAGTAAAAATTGATTACCACACAAGTAAATTACCTGTGCAAAAACGATTATGAATTTTGCTTTCAATAATCCAGTATTAACGCATTCCTCCACATATCATATGATCAAAATGTTGACCTGCTAAGTGAAAATAAAGGCCTAAAAAATAGCATTTAGTTTTCAGCAAGCAGGATCCAATATATATAATGGAAAGAAAAACTAAAAAGGATGATGAATTTCATAAAATTTTGAGTAAAACCTTCAAACCAAAGCCGCCAAAATAACATTCATTCTCAAAACAATCTGAGCTTCTTCAGCAATCACCAAAAATGGACAAAAAAAGTATATGAAAAAGTTAACAGGTGCCCTTCCCATACAAATTGTAAACAGGTAAAATGCTAATCTGCCTCATTTCCCCTGCTTCAAAACAATCTATAAAGATTAAAAACAAAACAAACTTATAGAGACTTACCATTCTTGGAGCTCCATCAATTTTTGCAACTTCCATTCCAGTAACAATCATCCCTGGCGCTATCTCCCGCTATCTCCCTTGTAAGCCCAACAATTACTCCCTGCATGTGCCATACACAAAAAAAGAATAAGAAAAGAACTACTTATCCCCCCTCCCCCAAAAAAGAGGAGATGATGATATTAATAATAATAATAAAAAAAAAAAAAAAAAAAAAAAAAAGAGCTGAAGGACAGGAAAGTCGCACAACAATGGTCAGCTTCGAGTATACCATCACGATCACCGCCCATCCAGGAAGAAAATTGGATAAGAGGAGCACTGTATGGAACACATTCACTTATCCCTATGTTCTTCAAAGCTGTGTCAACACGTCGTAAAAATTTGGGAACGCCCTTCCAGATTGTTTCGTGGAAGTAGCTCATCTCAGCTCTCATTTCATCTTGTGGGGTTGAGGCGTCCTCCAGATTTCATCTGTAATGAAAAGCAGCTTGAATCTGTGTATAAATATAGAAAGAAAAGGAAAAAAATCAACAATGTTGCAGACAGAGCAAGCTGCCACTTTATTACTAAGCTTGTAATCATAGATGTAGCTACAAGCTGAACAAAAACTTATTCAAATGTTAGACAAATATCAAAACTAGGCTATGTATTATATTTATGTTTATCCATTTACTATAAAACATTTATGTTTATCCATTTAACAGAAACCCAAAACCCTTAAATACAGCAATTATTACTACCATAGTACCATGGCAAAGAAACTGGAATCTAACCTTTGTTAATGAATGAGTGAAAAAAAGAGAAAATAAAATTACTACACAAATGCATACCTGAGTGAGGAGAAGACTTTTTACCTTAGTTTTGCACAGCTGGAAGAATGATCTGCCCCCTGTACTATGTCAAATGAAATAGTAGACCAGGAAATTGAGAAGGAATATTGAAATGCCCAAGAAAATAATCAAATCCAAAGGGAAAAGGAAGACCCTCAAAAACTTCAAGTTGGCCCAATTCGGGAAGAATTTTTACTAAAAAATCGACTAATAAGATCTGTTGAAATCAATTGGGTAAAAATACAGATGCATCATCAATAACCCAAATACAAAAGGCACAGCTGGCTATTAATATTACTCAAACATTTGGCCTTCCAATTCAGAAAAATATATGATACAAATATTAAGCTACAGTTCCCGCATTTATGAGTCTCTCAAACAAATGTTTAGATCCACTCGAATATAAGATTCTTATACGAAATTGAACTGCAACGTAATAATCTGGTAATATTCTAAAAGAATAATAGTAAATTGAAATTCATAACGATTAAAATGACTAGAAAATTGTGAGATAATTGAACAGACAGGAGGAGAACCAGGACAGAAACCAACAGTCCACTTTGCAGCAGTCGTAAGACAAAGTGAGCACGAGTTGCAATGTTCTTGCCTCTTCTTCACAGCTACAGAAAAAAAATAGTTATCCAGAAACATTAGTCTGAACCTTAAGTAGGAGAAAAGAAAGATAACAACTACTGAATGGAAATCTGCCAACAGTAGAACAGAAATAACATTCATGTTCCCAAATTCTTTTCGGATACATTAATACCCATCACAAAGCATATGCTTAGTAAAGAACCGAAATAGCAGTGTTAAAAAGCAATGTTACCTGCAACCTTGCTCTTCTCACAAAGCATATCCTAATCTACATTTTACATGAATCCCAGATGCAGCCAGATAGACACAAAGCATTCCATAAGTGAGATGGTGATTTTTATAGATTAAATCGCAGAAGGCTGTCAGTGGTTAATTAGTACCTTGATAAATATATTTGTCGCTCCGCTCTTCCAAATACTGGGGTCCCGGTGAGAATACATAACTCGAATAATCTTGTTATTCAGTGGGGTAAAGTTGAAAACATCCATCGCCTTAGCCGCTGAAAGCAAATTGAACTAAAAATGTTACTATAGGTGTCAGTTGTGAAACAATTTGGAATATTGACTGCATCTCTAAGTCCAAAAACAACAAGACGCATATGATGAATGGTTTGCATCTGAACCCATCCTGATGAGAGCGAACTTGGGATAGGCAACAAACAATTTAACAATTTGTAAATATATAAACAAATTAGTAGGCCTTCTTTATTTTTTATTTTATGATCATATAACGATATATGGTTAAAATCTTATTTCCATTAACAAAACTGGGCTGTTAAACCAAAAATTTTCTGCATCAGCAACCATGTAGTAAGGCCATTTTCCTATGAAAACCAATCAATCATTCTTCCATTGGACATGGCATAGCCGAATTGTAATTATGTATATTAATTATTAAAAGAGGAAAAAAACATCCACATTTCCATAGACAACAACAATATTAATATAACAGAACATAACAATTTATCATCAAATTAACAAAAACACATAAATTAGAGGGATTTGAGACAAAATCAACTGACCATCTTGCGAATTGCTATAGTTGACATAACCATAGCCCAGAGATCGACCGGTACTCAAATCCCTACAAACCCTAACCGAAACAACCTGACCCAATTGGTTAAATAGATCATACAGCTGTGAGTCAGTCACATTGAAGTCCAGATCTCCAACATACAACGACGTCGTGAGGGTATTTAACTACATAGTAGGCATCCGTCCGAGGGGAAAGAGGCGGATGTGGCTGTATCTTTGAAGGCGGAGATGGTTGCGGAGTGAAAATGGAGACTGTTGCGGAGTGAGTGGCGGCGAAGTGGTGAGGAGAAGTTGGCGAGAAGGAGAGAGAAGTGGGTGGTAGCTGAAGGTTTGGATCGTAGGAGAGCAAGGCACCGCTTCTTTTGCTATGTGCATCGTAGAGAGAGAAAAGTACAGAGATTCGAGAGAAGTATAGTGCTTCTTTTAATTTTAAATTTTAACCACCGCATATTTTTTGCTCCGTGTTTTTAAATAGATAACATTTTTTTTTTTTTTTTAAATGTTATCTATTTAAAATCAAAATCGGCTTTATAAAATACTGGCGTTTTTCATATGTATTACTAACGTTTTGTTAAAAAACGTTATAAAAAAATCACAATATTTTTAATAAAAACGTTATCTTTTAAGTGTTGTTTTTATAGTTTTGTAGTAGTGTATACATATATAAGTTAAATATATTTCCACAAATTTTGAACCGTTAAAATTAACGAATGATTTGTTATGAATTTTAAGAGCGACCGATTCGTAAATTATGTTTATAAATAATTTTGGTGAAAAATTCTAGAATGAGTGGGCCCCACCTTTGGTTGGTGAAGAAATGTCTTTCAAATTTTATTTCAAAAGTGGTGGGTGGGAATAGTAGCGAGTAAAAGCCATCGCAGTAGCGAAGTCAAGTCTGCTTGCTGCTCTAGCATTTTCTTATAAATAGAGTCTTTGAGTTATAATTAAAAATCACACCGTAAAAAAAGTTTTTTTTCTCTCTATATATTATCGAAATATTTTTACGAGTATTTAGATACTTTTTTGAGAGTTGTTATTCAAAGGTCAAGTTTCCTTGAAATATCATATCCGATATTTCATCCAATCTTTATTCTTTTTGAGGTAAGGGATATTGTTATTATTATGGTAACGGATTGTAGGGGATTTTACGGATTATAAGGTATGTTATTTTCTTCTTAAATGATATTATTTTCTTGATTTCATTATCTTGAATTATTGATATGAGTTTTATTGTGGAATTTCTACCTTTTTCATATCGAGGTTACTTATTCACGATATCTGACATTATATTCATGTATATATGGCACTATTTACGTATATGATATTATTTACGATACTTTGACTTACGTCTTTAATCGAGTTACTATTCATGAATTACTATTCACGAAGTTATTATTCATGGGTACTATTCACAACAAAATTGGTTTTGTTTTTTCCACCAAATTATCGCTGATTTACTTTAATCTTACTCTTGAAATTAAATGCAATTGTTGATCATATTGTTTTTATTATCATATATAACATTTTATAACCCTAATGATGATATTTCTCTTTGACTTGATTTGTAAAGATGGGTAGATTATTGGTATGATCGTGACTATGGGTTCTCTTTGGCCAAGAGTCACAAAGATGAATTGTTGACCTGTATGATCTTGACCATCAATTTATAAAAGATTATCTTTAGCTTAAGTCTGCAAAGGTGAATCGATCAACCTTGTTATAATTATTGTTATATAAATTCTAAAATGATTATATATTTCTTTGAGATATTAATATATTTGGTTTGTAGTCAGAATGAATTATTGATGAATATTTTTGGCCCAGAGTGCAAAATACGACCTTCATTGAATATCTTTGGCCAGTAATGTAAAGATGACTTGTTCTTTGAATATCTTTGGCATGAGTGCAAAATTTGAATCATTAATGAATATCTTTGGCCGTAGTAGCAGCAATGATGAACTTATTAAGTATGATTATGAACATGAATCGTGATTTGGTATAACCATGATCTTTGATGTTTCAAGTAAGGACATATGATGAAAATTATCTTCGCCCTGTAGATGAGAAGGGAATTTAGAACTACAATTATGATTATGAGTTATTCATATGATTGTAGATGAGAACTGATGATTGATGTTACAGGATAAAACATTGTTGGTGGACTTTTAACATGGAGAAGATAATAGACTTTTATGGTCTATTCGACTCTTCTAATGGATTGTTCGTCTCGCTTATAACTATGGTTGAAAAGTTTTATCATCTACCATATGTTCTAAATCTCTAATTTATTATCGATGAAAGCTATTGATAATTTAATTATCTTTAGTCATGATATTCTTTATCGAACAAGTTGTCTCACCCTTTTGCTTCACAATTCCTTTCGTAATAAGAGTGTTATTCGAATTGTCGAGCGGGATAACAGGGAATAGAATCGGTGGTATATATAGTTTGAGGTTCTCCTAAATAGTATGAAAATAATTTTATTGAGAACTTTAGATAAGTGTGTCGATTTTATATGTCATTTGATATTTAATTTTGGTGAACCGAATAGGATGAGGCGAACCCAACTTTGGAAGGGTGTTATGTCACTATCATACAAGATGTCTAATGACTTAAAACCTCGTGTTATCATAAGACAAGGTTGTACACATCCACTTGCTGAGTATATCTACGAGCACTACCTATATGATCTTGGAGTTTGGTTGAAATATAATTTTTAATTGCAAACAGTGGAGATAGTTATTGTAAGACCCCGAAATTTTTTTAAATAAAAAGGAATTTCCTTTATTTATTATCTTGAAATAGTAAGGGTTGATTTGATTAATGTGGATAGTTAAGGGTTAAATACGCAAATATTTCAAAATAAGCAAGTGGTTATAAAATATTCATTTTGTTTTGGGAATATTCGTTTGGTCGTGGAATATTCAGATCGCTGTCGGGAATATTCGTATTTACCACGCAGACCCATGTGTGGGCCCCATAACTGAAAAGCGATTGGATGAAGAAAACGACAAATATAAGTTGGTTATAAATAACACAGAAGTAGTTATTCAAGTAAGACCATTGGAATACCCGGTGGTTAAAATACTGATGTCTGGCGTGGTTGCCAAAGAGCAGAAAGACACCAGTATTGCATGATTGTTGAATTATTGATTCCTACGTAAGATGGCACTACTCAATAATTTTCACACAAGAATTACCGCTCAATATTTTATTTTATTGATTCAATAATTGTTTGCGTTGATATTTTATATTATTGTTGTTCAATAATTGTCACACGCACAAAGATTTCCCATTATCGGATCAATAATTCATATTATTTGAATAATATTATTAGATAACATTATTGGCAATGTCTAGAAAGTTCTCGCTCCAAGGAGAGGTTTGGTCACCTAATCAATTGCTACCAGAAGATGAGAGATCCTTATTGAAAGCCCCTCTTCCTGGAACTACCGGTTGTCATAATTGTGATTCTCGTAATATTATTTGTGAATAATTAATTATTGATTCATATGATAAGGAAATATTTATTTTATATGAATATAAATGATGGATTTATTTATGTGGTTATTAATGAAGGAATTAATGTTGAGGTGTTTTATCGGTATTTTATCTGGATTGGAGGTATTAAAAATCAAATCGGGGTTTTGAGATATATTATGGGGTTATAATTTTTAATCGTACCGTTGGATTGTGGTAATTTTTGGGTATGTTATACATACATAAGTTGAGTATATGTCCACAAATTTTGAACCGTTAAAATGCACGAAATGATTTGTTGTGAATTTTAAGAGGTGTCTGATTCGAAATTAGGTTTATAATTGATTTTGGTGGAAAATTCTAGAATTGAGTGGGCCCCACTTGTGGTTGGTGAAAAAATGTGTCTGAATTTTATTTCAAATGTGGTGGGTGGCAATAGTAGCGGGTAAAGCCATCGTGTAGCAGGTGTCAAGTCTGCTTGGCGGGCTAACATTTTCCTATAAATAGAGGCTAAGTTAGAATTGAAAATCACACCGTAAACAAAGTTTTCTCTTTCTCTCTCTATATTATTGAGCGTATTTTGTGAGTATTTAGATACTTTGAGAGTTCTTTGTTCAAAGATAAGTTTCATTCAAGATCACTCCGAATCTTTCCTTCCGGCAATCTTGATTCTTTGAGGTAAGGGATGTTATTTTCTTCTCAAATGATATTAATTCTTCAATATCATTATCTTTGAAATATTGGTTGGTACTTTTTATCAAATTTGGAACTTTTTCATGCTCGGGGTTACTATTCATGAGTTACTATTCACGAGTTACTATTCATGAAGTTACTATTCACGAAGTTACTATTCACGAGTACTATTCATGAAAGCGTGAAGATGTTTTTGTGGAATTTCTATCTTTGAGTGTTTGAGTTACTATTCACGATACTTGACTATTCACGATACTCTGACTATTCATTCATCAATACTAAGACTATTCACCTAAAAATGAAAATTTTCTTTTCGCCTAAAATATCTATTCGGATACTAGCTTTGATTGTATCCATGTTTTGATCATTCTCAAATTTTACTTCACTATGATTATTTTTGAGGTATTGTTGGACATGGATAAAACAAAGTACTAATCCTTAATCCTTAATCCTTGTCATTTTGTTTCACCGGATTCGTTCTTTAAAAATATTTTCATCATCCTCGGTCTTAAATGATGATATTATTGAATATCTTTGGCCCAGAAAGCAAAAGATGAATGATTTCAAGAATATCTTTGGCCCGTAGTGCAAAGATGAATGATTTCTGAAGAATATCTTTGGCCCAGTAGTGCAAAGATGAGCGGTGTTTAAATGAACATGACCGATTGATGAATATCTTCGGCCAGTAGTGCAAAGATGAATATTTGATTTGAGATGAATATTGATTGATGTTACAGGGATAAAATATTGATGATGGATCGTTAAATTCATAGATTATAGTAGATTTCATTCTCTACGTAACTCTTCTATGAATTATTATTTCATTCGCGAATATTGATCTCAAACTTGTTGCCTATTGTATTCTATCGATTTTTCCTCGTTGGAGACTAACGATAATTTGTTGTATATTATCTTAGTCATAACATTCTTTACCGGGCTAGTTGAGCTCACCCTTTTCCTTGTTGTTCCATTTTTCTTCTCGGGAGGCGAGAATGTAAATGAGTACTAGTGGGTATGGAATGAAGGTTCTAGAGAGAGTTGTTTAGTAGTCCTCACCATTATTGTAAAATAATGTATCAATAAATGTGATGAGGATTTATTTGAGTATAAATATTGTCTCAGAAGATAATATTTGTATTTAAACTCACGCTTTATTGTTGTGATAATAAAGTTGTAGTTGTTTCTGTACCATGTATTTGGCGACTCGAAACGGGTTGGATGGAATGGACCTATTTTGGGGTCGTCACGCTTATATGTCGAGAGAAGACTCACCATTGGAAAGAACATGATAGAATCTTCTCATTTTTCTTTGGGGTCTATTGGGTCAACCAAGGATAATTCCGTGGGCATATGATATCTATCATAACCTGCACGCACGGCCTCCCATGCACGGTTTTTTTCAAAGATTTCCCAAAGATTTTAATTTCTAAAACAAATTATCGACCGTACCTTAATGTAAGTGCCATTGTGACGTTATCCATCGAGTTGGTGTCCAGAGTCACAGTTGGTATATATTTGTATCAAAACTTACAACATATGTGTTGTTGTATTTTGCACGACAATTGTAGTAATAAAGTTGTAATTATTTTATATACCATGTATTTGGCGACTCGGAATAGGTTGGATGGATTGGACCTATTTTGGGGCGCCACAATTAATATCGTAGCTTAGGATATGATCTCCGCGAGATCCCGGATTAGAACTAGGAAGGAGAGACGAAAGTAGTATCCTCGCGCTATTGTGTGTCCTACTACCTAAGCTAATTTGTTTTACTTAAGTTGACAAATTGTGATATGTTAATTAACCTTTGTTTTTGAAGTCAGATTCTAGAATGATATCTCAAAATACGGAGATGAGCAATGGAGAAATCATGATGACAAGGAAGATAGAATCTGAAATGAAAGCAAGGTATTCTCAACTCTTCGAAATACCAGGTACATAAATTTCAGGGACGAAATTTCATAAGGAGGGGAGATTGTAAGACCCCGAATTTTATGAAATAAAAGTATTCAATTTTTCTATTTAGTAAATGGTGAAATTGATAAAAACTTAAAGTTAAGGGTGATATATATAAAATTTTCAAAATACGCAATTGGTTATAAAATACTCATTTCTGTTGGGGAATATTCGTTTGGTCGTGGAATATTCTTGTTGTCGGGGAATATTCGCATGCATTCGCCTAGCAGACCATTTAGGGGCCTATATCGTAATAACTGTCGGATGAAGAAAACGACAAGTTTGAGTTTTTATAAATAAAGGCGTAATTGTTACCGTTAACACTGTTGGAATACTTAGTGGTTAAAATACAGTAATGCGCGTGGTTGCATAGTAGCACACGGTATTACACAGTATTTTTGGAATTATTGATTCTTACGTATGAAACCACTACTCAATAATTGTTACAGTAATTACTGTTCAATATTTTATTGGTTAAATAATTGCTGCGTTGATATTTTATATTATTGTTGTTCAATAATTGTCACGACACAGTATTTTCCATTATCAGATCAATAATTCATATTATTTGAATAATATTATTAGATAGGATTATTGGCAATGTCTAGAAAGTTCTGTCAAGGAGAGGTTTGGTCACCTAATCATACGCCAAGAAGAGAGAAATCCTTATTGAAAGCCCCTCTTTCCCAGAACTACCGGTTGTCATTATTGTGGTTCTTTAATATTATTTGTGAATAATTAATTATTAATTTATATAATAAGAAAATATATATTTTTATATGGATATTAATGAAGGAATTAATGCAGAGCTATTTTATTAGTATTTTGTCGAAATGAAGAACGAAATTTGGAAATTTTTAGAAAATTAGTTTATTACTTTATTTTGTAAAATCTATAACTCTTTGTGTATAATTAGTTAGGAGATGAGCCATATATCAAAAAGAAAGCCCTGGAAGTAAGCTAACTGTAGAAATTGGAATCACCCAAAAATTTATTGTGGATTTTTCGTAGTGACTGTTTGAATGAAACTAGTCCGAAGGACTCATAATCCGAAAAATTAGTGTTCTTAAGATATATTATGTGAGTTATAATTTTTAATCCGACCGTTGGATCGTTGTGATTTTTGGATATGATATACATATATACGTTGAATATATGTCCACAAATTTTGAACCGTTAAAAATTAACGTATGATTTGTTATAAATTTTAAGAGGTGTCTGATTCAGAAATTATGTTTATAAATGATTTTTGGAGGAAAATTCTTGAATGAGTGGGCCCCACCTTTGGTTGGTGAAGAAATGTGCTTAAATTTTATTTCAAAAGTGGTGGGTGAGAATCGTAGCAGTAAAGCCATCGTGTAGTAGTCAGTCTGCTTGACGTTAGCATTTTTTTATAAATAGGGTGATGAGTTAGAATTGAAAATCAAACTAGAAACAAGTTTTTTTTCTCTCTATATTATCGAACGTATTTTTGTGAGTATTTAGATACTTTAAGAGTTGTTATTCGGTGCAAGTTTCCTTCAGAAATATCCGATATTCCAAATGGGTAAATCGCTTTTTTAGGTAAGGGATATTATCATTATTATTGTAAGGGATTTTAAGGGATTGTAAGGGATGTTATTTTCTTCTTAAATGATATTATTTTCTTCAATATCATTATGCCAATTATTGATATGAGTTTTATTGTGGAATTTCTACCTTTTTCATGTTTAAGGTTCTATTCACGTATGCCAGACTATATTCATGTATATGGCACTATTTACGTGATATGATATTATTTACGATACTGGTGATTACGTATTTAATACGAATCGTTACTATTCATGAGTTACTATTCAAGACAAAATTGGTTTCTTTTTTCTGACCAAATTATTGTTGATTTACGAATCTTACTCTTGAAATTAAATGCAGTTGTTGATCATATTGTTTTTATTATTATATATAACATTTTTATAACCCTAATGATGATATTTCTCTTTGACTTGAGTGTAAAGATGAGTAGATTATTGGTATGATCGTGACTATGGGTTCTCTTTGGCTAGTAGTGCAAAGATGAATTGTTGACTGGTATGATCTTGACCATTGAATTTATAAAAGATTATCTTTAGCTTAAGTACAAAGGTGAATTGATCAACCTTGTTATAATTATTGTTATATAAATTCTGAAATGATTATATATTTCTTTGAGATATTAATATATTTGGCAGAGTAGTGCAAATGAATTATCATTGAATATCTTTGGCCCGTAATGCAAAGTTGACCTGTTGTTGAATATCTTTGGCCCGTAATGCAAAGATGACATGTTGCTGAATATCTTTGGCATGTAGTGCAAAGATGAACTGATAATGAATATCTTTGGCCCGTAGTGCAAAGATGAACTTATTAGTATGATTATGAACAGGAACTGTGATTTGGTATAACCATAATCTTTGATGTTTCAGGTAAGGACATGTGATGAAAATTATCTTCGTCCTAGATGAGAAGGGAAATTTAGAACTACAATTATGATTGTGAGTTATTCACATGATTGTGGACAGGAGCTGTTGATTGATGTTACAGGGATAAAACATTGTTGGTGGACATTTAACATGGAGAAGATAATAGACTTTATAGTTTATTTGACTCTTCTAATGGATTGCTCGTTCCGCTATAACTATGGTTGAAAAGTTTTATCATCTACTATATGTTCTAAATCTCTAATTTATTACTGATGAAGGCTATTGATAATTTAATTATCTTTAGTCATGATATTCTTTACTGAGCAAGTTGTGCTCACCCTTTTGCTTCACAATTCCTTTCAGGTAATAAGAGAGTTGTCGGGTAGAGCGGAGATAATAGGGGAATAGAGCGGTGGTCTATAGCTGTTGAGGTTCTCCCTAAATAGTATGGAAATAATTTTACTGAGAAATTTAGATAAGTGTGTCGTATTTTATATGTCATTTGATATTTAATTTTGGTGAACCGAATAGGATGAGGCGAACCCAACTTTGGAAGGGTGTTTTGTCACTATCATACAAGATGTCTAATGACTTACAATCTCGTGTTATCATAAGACATGGTTGTGCACATCCACTTGTTGAGTATATCTACGAGCACTACCTATATGATCTTGGAGTTTGGTTGAAATATAATTTTCAATTGCAGACAGTGGAGATAGTTATATGTCAAGAGAAGACTCACCATTAGAAAGAACATGATAGTAATCTTCTCGTTTTTTTTTGGGGTCTATTGGGTCAACCAAGGATAATTCTGTGGGCATATGATATCTATCATAACCTAGACGCATGGCCTCCCATGTACGAAGGTTTTTTTGAGCATTTTCCAAATATTTTAATTTCTAAAATAGTTATTGACTGTACCTTAATGTAAGTGCCATTGTGACGTGCTATCCAAGTTGGTGTCCAGAGTCACAGTTGGTATATATTTGTATCAAAACTTACAACATATGTGTTGTTGTATTTTGCACGAAAATTATAGTAATAAAGTTGTAGTTGTTTTATGTACCATGTATTTGGCGACTTAGAATAGGTTGGATGGATTGGACCTATTTTGGGGCGCCATACAATTGGTATCGAGCTTAGGATATAATCTCCAGCGAGATCCCGGATTAGACTAGGAAGGGAGAGACGAGTAATATCTTTCACTAGTGTGTGTCCTACCTAAGCTAAATTTTCTTACTTAAGTTGACAAATTGTGATATGTCAATTAACCTTTGTTTTGAAGCTGTATTCTAGAATGAGATCTGAAATACAGGAGATGAACAATGGAGAAATCATGATGACAGGGAAGATGGAATCTGAAATGAAAGCAAGGTATTCTCAACTCTTCAAAATACCAGGTACGTAAATTTCGGGGACGAAATTTCATAAGGAGGGGAGATTGTAAGACCCCGAATTTTATGAAATAAAAGTATTCAATTTTCCTATTTAGTAAATGGTGAAATTGATAAAAAGTTAAAGTTAAGGGTGATATATATAAAATTTTCAAAATACGCAATTGGTTATAAAATACTCATTTTTGTTGGGGAATATTCGTTTGGTCGTGAAATATTCTTATTGTCGGGGAATATTCGTAGGACGGCGCAGCCATTTGTGGGCCCCATAACAGAATAACTATTGAATGAAGAAAACGACAAGTTTGAATTTTTATAAATAACGATTTAATTGTTACCGTTAACACTGATGGAATATCTGGTGGTTAAAATACGATGTCTGCGCGGGTCGTTGCAGGAGAGCACGTGGTATTGCATGCATATTTTTGGAATTATTGATTCTTACGTGTATGAAAGCACTACTCAATAATTGTTACAAGAATTATTCAATATTTTATTAGTTCAATAATTGATGCGTTGATATTTTGTATTATTGTTGTTCAATAATTGTCACGACACAAAGATTTTCCATTATCGATCAATAATTCATGTTATTTGAATAATATTATTAGATAGGATTATTGGCAATGTCTAGAAAGTTCTCATCAAGGAGAGGTTTGGTCACCTAATTCTTGCGCTAAGGAGAGAAATCTTATCGAAAAGCCCCTTTCCTCGAAAACATGCAGTTGTCATTATTGCGGTTCAGTAATATTATTTGTGAATAATTAATTATTAATTTATATGATAAGGAAATATATATTTTTATATGGATATAAATGAAGGAATTAATGCTGAGGTATTTTATTAGTATTTTATCGAAATGAAGAACGAAATTTGGAAATTTTCAGAAAATTAGTTTATTACTTTATTTTGTAAAATCTATAACTCTTTGTGTATAATGAGTTAGGAGATGAGCCATATATCAAAAGAAAGCCCTAGAAGTAAGCTAACTGTAGAAATTGGAATCACCCAAAAATTCATTGTGGATTTTTCGTAGTAACTGTTTGAATGCAACTGGTCCGAAGGACTCATAATCCGAAAAATCAGTGTTCTTAAGATATATTATGTGAGTTATAATTTTTAATCCGACCGTTGGATCGTTGTGATTTTTGGATATGATATACATATATAAGTTGAATATATGTCCACAAATTTTGAACCGTTAAATATTAACGTATGATTTGTTATAAATTTTAAGATGTGACTGATTCAGAAATTATGTTTATAAATGATTTTTGGAGGAAAATTCTTGAATGAGTGGACCCCACCTTTGGTTGGTGAAGAAATGTGCTCAAATTTTATTTCAAAAGTGGTGGGTGGGAATCGTGGCGAGTAAAAGCCATCGTGTAGCGTGTGTCAAGTCTGCTTCGGCGTTCTAGCATTTTTTTATAAATAGGGTGCTGAGTTAGAATTGAAAATCACACCAGAAACAAGTTTTTTTTTTCTCTCTATATTATCGAGTGTATTTTTGTGAGTATTTAGATACTTTGAGAGTTGTTATTCAATGCAAGTTTCCTAAGCGTCATATCCGATATTCCATCGAATCTTTGCTCTTTTTCGAGGTAAGGGATATTGTCATTATTATGGTAAGGGATCAGGTGGGATTATAAGGGATTATAAGGGATCAGAAGGGATGTTATTTTCTTCTTAAATGATATTATTTTCTTCAATATCATTATGCGTCAATTATTGATATGAGTTTTATTGTGGAATTTATACCTTTATCATGTTGGGTTACTATTCACGATACGGCACTATATTCACGATATTGCACTATTTACGTATATGATATTATTTACGTATACTTGATTTATGTACGAATCACGAAGTTACTATTCATGAGTTACTATTCACGAGTTACTATTCACGGGTACTATTCGCGACAAAATTGGTTTCTTTTTTCTGACCAAATTATCGTTGATTTATGAATCTTACTCTTGAAATTAAATGCAGTTGTTGATCATATTGTTTTATTATCATATATAACATTTTTATAACCCTAATGATGATATTTCTTTCGACTTGAGTGTAAAGATTGGTAGATTATTGGTATGATCGCGACTATGGGTTCTCTTTGGCCAGTAGTGCAAAGATGAATTGTTGACTGGTATGATCATGACCATTGAATTTATAAAAGATTATCTTTAGCTTAAGTGCAAAGGTGAATTGATCAACCTTGTTATAATTATTGTTATATAAATTCTAAAATGATTATATATTTCTTTGAGATATTAATATATTTGGCTTGTAGTGCAAAGATGAATTATTGATGAATATCTTTGGCCCGTAGTCTGAAGATGACTTCGTTGTTGAATATCTTTGGCTCGTAATGCAAAGATGACACATTCTTTGAATATCTTTGGCATGTAGTGCAAAGATGAATCATTAATGAATATCTTTGGCCGTAGTGCAAAGATAAACTTATTAGTATGATTATGAACAGAACGTGATTTGGTATATTAATGAAAATTATCTTATATTTAGATGAGAAGGGGAATTTAGAACTACAATTATGATTATGAAGTTATTCACATGATTGTGGGCAGAACCGCTGATTGATGTTACAGGATAAAACATTGTTGGTGGACTTTTAACATGGAGAAGATAATACACTTTATGGTCTATTTGACTCTTCTAATGGATTGCTTGTTCCGCTATAACTATGGTTGAAAAGTTTATCATGTACCATATATTTTAAATCTCTAATTTATTACTGATGAAGGCTATTGATAATTTAATTATCTTTAGTCATGATTTTCTTTACTGAGTAAGTTATGCTCACCCTTTTGCTTCACAATTCCTTTCAGGTAATAAGAGTGTTGTCGGGTCGAGCGGGGATAACAGGAGAATAGAATCTGTGGTTACATGGTCATTGAGGTTCTCCCTAAATAGTATAGAAATAATTTTTACCGAGAACTTTAGATAAGTGTGTCGATTATTGTATATGTCATTTGATATTTAATTTTGGTGAACCGGAATAGGATGAGGCGAATCCAACTTTGGAAGGGTGTTTTGCCAATATCATACAAGATATCTAATGACTTACAACCTCGTGTTATCATAAGACAGGTCAGTTGTTGTGCATCCACTTGCCGAGAGTATATCTACGAGCACTACTTATATGATCTTGAGTTTGCTTGAAATATAATTTTCAATTGCAAACAAAGGAGATAGTTATATGTCAAGAGAAGACTCACCATTGGAAAGAACATGATAGTAATCTTCTCGCTTTTTCTTTTGGGGTCTATCGGCTGAACCAAGGATATTTCTGTGGACATATGATATCTATCATAACCTAGACGCATGGCCTCCCATATACGAATGTTTTCTTGAGCATTTCCCAAAGATTTTAATTTCTAAAACAATTATTGACTGTACCTTTATGTAAGTGTCATTGTGACGTGCTATCCAAGTTGGTGTCTAGAGTCACAGTTGGTATATATTTGTATCAAAACTTACAACATATGTGTTGTTGTATTTTGCACGAAAATTGTAGTAATAAAGTTGTAGTTGTTTTATGTACCATGTATTTGGCGACTTAGAATCGGTTGGATGGATTGGACCTATTTTGGTGGCGTCCACAACAGTATCAAATCTTAGGGATATGATCTCCGGCAGAGATCCTGGATTAGAACTAGGAAAGGAGAGACGAGTAATATCTTTCACTAGTTTGTGTCCTACCTAAGCTAATTTTTTTTACTTAAGTTGACAAATTGTGATATGTCAATTAACCTTTGTTTTGAAGCTGTATTCTAGAATGATATCTGAAATACAGGAGATGAGCAATGGAGAAATCATGATAACAGGGAAGATGGAATCTGAAATGAAAGCAAGGTATTCTCAACTCTTCGAAATACCAGGTACGTAAATTTCGGGGACGAAATTTCATAAGGAGGGGAGATTGTAAGACCCCGAATTTTATGAAATAAAAGTATTCAATTTTCCTATTTAGTAAATGGTGAAATTGATAAAAAGTTAAAGTTAAGGGTGATATATATAAAATTTTCAAAATACTCAAGTGGTTATAAAATACTCATTTCTGTTGGGGAATATTCGTTTGGTCGTGGAATATTCTTGTTGTCGGGGAATATTCGTATGACGACGTAGCCATTTGTGGGCCCTATAACAGAATCAATGTCAGATGAAGAAAACGATAAGTTTTAGTTTTATAAATAATAAATAAATTGTTATCGTTAACATTTGTTGGAATACTAAGTGGTTAAAATACATGAATACACGTGGTTGCATGGAAGCACTGTATTACACAAAGATTTTTTGAATTATTGATTCTTACATATGAAGGCACTACTCAATAATTGTTACAAGAATTCTTCGCTCAATATTTTATTGGTTCAATAATTGCTACGTTGATATTTTATATTATTGTTGTTCAATAATTGTCACTAGACAAGATTTTCCATTATCAGATCAATAATTCATATTATTTGAATAATATTATTAGATATAATTATTGGAAATGTCTAGAAAGTTCAGTCAATAAGAGGTTTGGTCACCTAATCATGGCGGCTAGTAAGGAGAAATCCTTATCGAAAGCCCTCTTTCCTGGAACTACTTAAATTGTCATTATCATGATTACAGTAATATTATTTGTGAATAATTAATTATTGATTTATATGATAAGAAAATATATATTTTTATATGGATATATGTGAGACCCCAGATTTTATCAATAAAGATTTAAATTTAGTCGAAATAATTTTTAATATTATAGTGTGAATTTGAGATAATATTATAGTTGTGGGTAGTATTTATAAATTTTGCAAAGTATGCAAGTGGTTATATTATATTCGATTGGTCGGGAAATATTCGGTTTAGCGAGGGAATATTCAATACAACTACTCAATCATTGGTGGACCCCACAATGTAATTATTGTCGGATTGAGAAAACGACAAAAATATTTTTTATTAAAATAACGGCGGAAGTTTTACCGTAGTTACCGTTGAACTACTCTCAGTAGTAAAAAATACGATGAATACGTGTGGTTGCATAAGAGCATACCTGTATTGATTATCGATGCTTATGTGAGAAGTCACTCAGTTTGATTCCATTATCACGATTAATAATATGAATTATTATAAATGATAATGACGCTTTTGTTTTATTCGTATTATTAACGTAATAAAAATGTAAATATCTTTTATATAAAATAGAATACTTTATTAAAGTTATTCTATAAATAGAATATATTATATTTTATTATGCATAGTGTTGCATAGTGGTTTGCATAGTAAAATGTTTTATATAAATAGAATATATTATATTTTATTTAAAAGATTTTTCTTTAAATATGGACCGTCGATTAAAGTAAATCAATCTGGACCGCTCATGGATTAGTTACTTATGCATTCCATTTTCCTATAAATAGAAGCTCATTTCTTCATTATTTTCTTACGAATTCATTGAAACTCTGTAGAGAGAAATTATAGAGAAGCTATGAGAGAAAATTATAGAAAGAAGAAGAGTATTCTGCTACTTCACTACTTCTATATTCATTTTTTACTGTAGTGAAGGGTGTTATTCTTCTTCTTGAAGAGAACTTTTGTTATTCCATTCATTATTATTCTTTGGAATAACTTTGTAAAAGTGGCATACCCTATACATAACCTCGTATCTGCCAGATACCCTATACTCTGGTGAAATCCTTATGTTATTCCATTGCTTATTATTCTCATTGGAATAACTCAGTATACGCCAGTTTACCCTATACTTGGTGACATTCTTCTATTATTCATTTGGAACATCCTCTCATGTGTGTTTTACACCCACCGGTTCCGCTTTTTATTATTCTGTTGGAACATCCATGCTCATGTGTTTTACACACCTACTGGTTCCGCTTTTTATCATTCTGCTGAATATTCTATCTGCGTGTGTTTTTACACCTGATCCGGTTCCATCTTTATTATTCTGTTGGAACATCCTGCCGGTGTGAATTTCACCGACCCGGTTCCGTTATTATTATTCTTACATTGAATAACTTTATGCTGCAAGTACCGCATGCATGGTGATTTCTTTTGTTATTCCATTCTTTATTATACCCAATTGGTTAAAACTTTGACTTATATACTCCATGAAATTAGTGGAATATCCTTGATATTTACGTTTCATCCAAAGATTTTTCATGGAAATATTCTTCTTATCATTCTTGAATTTTACTCTACAAAATAAGATCATGTTGACAATTTGGACGTTAATAATTCATGGATTAAATAATTCTTGAACTTGTTTTATTGAATTATTATGTCATTGTCATCATCCTCATGATATATTATGTTATCTTTGGCTTACGTGCATAGATGAACTTAGTATGATTATGACCGTGGATCATTCTAAGATAATCACGGCTTGTTATAAATGATGTGATAAAAGTCCTCAAAGGGCTTGTAATGCAAATGATGGATAGTTTTTGGTATGATTATGACCGAGGGTGATTCTAAGATAGTCATGACCATTGATAATTTGATGAAAATCCTCGCCAGTCGTGGTACAGTGGATGATTATATGTGGTGGTTTATTTATTAAAAGTGAGTCTCAAATGATAAAAAAAATTGATGAAAACCTTTTAAAACCTAAAAGATAGTAGACTTTATTCTCTACTTGACTCTTTTAATGGATTGCTAATTCCTTCGCTGCAGCTAAACTAGTTGTCTATTGTATTTTATCGCTTTAACACTTGTTGAAGGCTAATGATAATTTATTTTGCATTATCTTAGTCATAATATTTCTTCTTGGGCTAGTTGAGCTCACCCTTTTCTTTCACCGTTTCTTGAGAAATGAGAACATAGCCGGACGAAGTCTGGGAACGGGCAATGGTCCGTAGGATAGCATTAGTAGTCCCTCACTATTCGTGAAATAGTGTGATAATAGTTGTAATGAGGACTCCTTTTGAGTTTGTATAATATCTAGTAGACAATATTTGTATTCAAACTCACGCTTTATATCGTATTGTACACCTACGCTTATATTAGTAAGTTGTATTTGAATTTATGTACCATGTAAGTGGCGACCCAAGATGGGTGGCGATATACCTAATTTTGGGGCGTCACAACAGTATATCGAGCTTAGGGATATGATCCTGGCTAAGATGCTAGATAAGAACTAGGAGGGAGAGACGGAATTCCTTCTCTAGTATGACCTACCTAAGTTTATTTGGTATTTGATTGGTCGGTCGAGAATATAGGGATAATTTATTAAATGTC